>JARJCV010000015.1:0-415954 GCA_029281435.1 Mycena haematopus | reverse complement strand
CCGGGCTGAAGTGGTGGTGGAGGCGCCCAAGAAGCGCCCGCGCCAAGCGTCTCAAGGCGCTCGAATTCTCGCCAGGCGACGCCCAAGACGCGCGTCCCTCCGTCGATCCACACCGCTCCGCGGAAATGCGCGCGCCTTCCAATGGCGAGTCCGAAGCAGGCAACGACGCCTACGTCGATGTCCGGTCTGACGACGAGCCCGTGCCGAAGCGCAGAAGACGGGAAGAAATCAGCCGCGCCGTCGTCTCAGGCGACGAGCCTCGATTTCCTCCCATCTTCCGCCGCGGCCGTGGTCGCTCGAGCCGTACATCCGCGTACGAGCCCGAAATTCCCTCGAGCCGTTCAACACCCCTCGCCTTGCTGAGGAATTACTGGCGATGATGAGGCAACCCGAGCCCACCCTCGTAAGTCTCTTTTTGACTTAGTTTTTTCCGCGGATGCTCATTTGAACTTCTTAGTTCGATGTTGGTTGTGCCAACTGCATGTTGCGCAACCGCGAATGCTCCCACGTTACACTGGGGACCTTGTGTCCTCAGTGTCATACGGGAAACTCGCGGCTTGCAGCCACCAGTTCACCGTCTCGGAGCACCTCCGAGGAATCAACTTCCTGGAGCAATACACGCGTCTCGCTGACGCCCGTATGTTTTCTTTTATTATCCTTCTTATATTCACTGATATTTATTGTAGAAGGCAATCGTCTGTTACTGCCGCGATGAACGCTCGCGAGCCTACAACTTGGCCCGCGCACAGCTCCTCTCGCCAGCACTCAAGTTGCCGCGCGCAGAAACTCTTTCTCGCTGGATTACCGCTCGACTCCGCAATCTCGGCCCTACTGGCATCCCGGCGCGGATGAAATCCCGAGGCGCTCCGCGAAGACTGGGACGACATGGTGATGTGGGACGAAAGGGCTTGGCGAAGGAGTACGAGTTCAACCTCACTCCTTCCCTGCTCTCTTCGAGCACACCAGCGACGTTGACTTCCGCGGAAATCGCGACGCGCGCTGAACAGCGCCATTTCTCCTCCCGCGACTCCTCGAGGACGTGCGCGCAAACGCGCAGCGGCTCGCGAGACCACTCCTCGGGTCCTCCGGACGAGAGTTCCTCCGCGCGCACTCTTCCGCGGCGGGCCCTCTCACTCGACTTCGTGGGGACGGCCTCGTCTTCCGCGAATGCGACCGCGGGCCCTTCGCGTCTAGATTACGTGCCGCCAACCTCGCCGCGTTCACGCAAGCCATCGAGCTGCTTCAAGAGCAGGATCGTGAGCAAGCGGAGAAGGAGCGGAAGGAAAGGGAGGAGGCAATGGACTTGGACGCGCCGCGTTGAATAACGTGTAAGTCCAATTCCTCCCTTTGTTCTCCTTGCTAACGCTTCCTCTCCTGCTCTAGTATTTCTCATTACAATTGCTTATCGTAGTCAACTCGAATAGTGTACATTGTAAATTTTGTTATCAATTTCTTGAATCCAAAATTGTACAAGTCCACGATCGAGATTTGAACATCACATAAGCGACTTGAGTAATACCAAGTCCACCTCATTCCAATGCGTACTTCAGCCTTCCGCACGTGAACTGTTGACTAAGTCTACTTCCGCGGATAGTCCAGACTAGACGCGGCTTGTTCAGCTGATTTGGTTATCCACAACCAAGGCCTATTTCCCCTTTGGGATACTAGTGGACCCATGTCGCTATCTTTAGGACGATCTGCGGCTTCCTATCTTAGACTTCTTAGAGCCGGTTCATCGATTGATGCCAGAAAACCTTAAATTCGAGCAACCGCGAATACTCAGATTTTCATGGCATTCCCAATCCTTCCCCGCTACGCTCCTTTGATAGGCTCTAACAACTTTGACCCTCTTCGCCCCCGTCCTGGGGAGAACGATTGGCCTTGGTTGCCTGCCGGTGTCCGTATTTCTGAGGCATCACTCTCTGATGCTATGAAGCTCTTAGCTCTTAAGCCCGTTCGTGCCCTTTATAATTTTATGAGTCCTGAACTCATTAAATTTTTAGTTCCCTTCCGCCTGTAGCTCTTGCATAGACGGGAACCATTGCACCTTCTTCCTTTGGAGCAACAAATGCTTCAATTGTTTGACCGGCCGCGTCCGCGATTGTACTTTTACCAACCGCGCGGCGTTTGTCGAACGACTTCGCCTCTTCCGTGAAGAAGCTCTTCTTAGCATTGCTACCGGCAGTGCGTTCTTTTATTTTATCCTTGTTAAGTCAAGCTTCTGACTTTCCGCGGATAGGTGAACTTGCTTGGCTTATGCCTTTTTATGCCAACTGCGCAGTCGCTTTTCGCCTCTGGGACAGCAATCCAGGCAACTTGGACCAATTCCTAGCCTCTGGACTTATCAAGTTTGTTAGCTCTCCTTCTAACATCCTCGACTCCGGCTTGCGGGCGCACGTTTTGCGCGGTCCAGCTATGATCCCTGATCATATTACTGATGAACTCAAATCCGAGCTCATTAAGCGCGCGTTTATTTAGTTACTTAGATACTATTTCATGTAACCAAGCGTCCTAAGACTCTAGTTAACAGAGATAATCTCTAAACACCCATGGGAGCAATTCTAAGTTCATCAAGAACTTGTCTTGTGACTATTATCTCGGAGCGGACTTTCCGCGAATAGTGCCTCGCACCTGTTTGCCGTGCTTAGACTACGGAGTCCGAGCCGTATTTAGCTCCTAAGCGGATGTCTTGGCTTTCCGCACGCAAATCATTGCGTGATATGCCTATATCCGGAAGACAATCTTTTCTAAGTCCGAACGACTCTTTGTCAGACGGTCACTCCTTCCAAGATTGCGTGATAATAACCCCTTTTGGGTTTTAATCCGATACGCGGTCATGCGTTCGGCGGTAACTTTGTTGGTCGCGATATCTCGTGGCTCTAATTTTAGATCCAAACTCCGTAGTTCCTTTCCCATTGGATCGGACGAAGTCCAAATCAAAATTTTGGGCCGAGAGCAGAGTCGCGATTAGTGTACTCCTCCCCTTTTCATAAATTATAACTGTCCCCAGTTATCACTGAGTAAGCCAAAATTTTCCAAGGGCGAGTTTCCTTTCTAAGATTATTCGCGGATGTATAAAGACGCGCTCGTCTTCACTCCATACATCAGTCTCCTCTCCCAATACCCTTCCTTATTCAAAATGGCGCGTGCTACCGTCCTGACTGCCGCTCAACGCGATTCTATCCTCGCTATTGGCGAAGCCGTCGCCGCCACTCATTATGCTGAACGCGCCAAGCAGCGCGCGTTCCTGGACGAGAAGACTGTGGCCTTGGTAATTAATGTCCTTGTCATATTTCATGATACATGGACTCATTAATTCTTCAGGACAGCTTCTCTCCATATATGCACCTCATTGCCAAGGAGAGGCCCTTGTACGATGTTATTTACAACGTCAAGAACTCCTACGGTCAGACCGCGCTTGGTGTCTCTGGCATTATTGGTGGTCGTTACCCTCTCTGTCTCGACCTTTGTGCTCGCATTCGTACTGAGCGCGACGCTATTCGCAACGGCGCCATTGCCTCTCAACAAGCGCACCGCACTGAACTCGAGGATGCTCGTTCCGCTGCCGAGGATCTCCAGGCTGAGACCAAGGCTGCTAAGAAGGCTGCCCTTGCTACCAAGGGCTCCAAGGGCAAGAAAAACGTGCGTTTTAACTTTCCGCGGATAGTTCCTTCCTCTGTATCTGACTGTTTCCTCAGCCAAACACAAGTCCAAGGCAACCGTCGACGACGCCGACGATGAAGAGTCCGTCTTCGACGACTCAGAGTTCCCAGCCATGTCTGGTACTGGTGAGGCGGACGACCCGATGCAACTTGACACTGAGATGGTATGTCTCAGAAATGCTGCGCGAGTGTCTTTCCGCGATTGACGAACTCCACGCCGCATTTCTTCGTATGCAGGTTGGGGTGCGTTCTCTCCTTTGCCTACCCCCTTACGTAGCCCGCTAACGATCCCTTGTCTTTTTACAGATCAATGAAGGCTCCGCAACCTCTACCGCGGTTTCCAACCACCGCGTTACTCAGTCCATGGACGGCTCCGCCTCTGTAAGCGATCCAGACCTTACTAGTCTCGTTGACCAGGTTTCTCGTTTATTCATTGTGAGTAGGGGTCCAAGGCCCTCATTAGTGCGCGCCCTACGTCGGTACGCCTATCATTCCTTCGTATGAAGGGGATTGATCGAACCGCTCGTTCCTATTATAAGGCTATGGCGATTCTATCTCGTACTGACCCATCGTCAGCTACCGGCCCTGTCGTTGAAGACTTCCCAGTTCCCCCTCCCAGGAAACGTGCGCGTAAGCAGCTCCTTGCTCATGAAGACTCAGCCGACCAATATGCAGGTTCGCCTTGTCTCTCCGCGGAAAGTTCGTTTCTGACTTGGCTTCAATTTTATAGCCGCAGAACTCGCAACTAACGGCCCAGCAGTCCAGAAAACTATTGCCCAAGCGCGCAAAGTTCTCGCTGACTATGGCGAGTCCGAAACCATCGGGTCCCTCCGCCTACAAGAAGCGGAACTTCGCAGCCGCATCGGTTTCAACAATGCCCAACTCAGGTACCTCCTCGAACACCGCGACTACCTCGTTCAGGACCTCGCCCGCGTCCTGGATGCCCAACACGACCGCTCCCAAGCCCCGTTGGCGGAAGAAGCGAAGTGAGGACGGGTGAGTTCTATTTTTCTTCTCCGCGAATACTCGCGCTGACTTATTCTCGTCAGGACTGAGTTCGTCTGGAATAGTAACCTCCCGCTTGGCACGCCCAACATTCGTACTTGTTATTTGTGCGGCGATCAGCAGCATGTCGTGCGCTACTGCCCTGACCGCCCTGGGGCTTAGTTGTTCCTGCTCCCATATATGCCCTCGTATTCTCGTCCAACTCCGCACACAGTCTTTTCTCGGCTCAGTTTCCCTCGCCCAACTCTATTACATTCTTTTATATTTATTCGCGGGCTTCGTCCAACTTAGATATTTTTATATCTAGCCGTACTCAATCCTTTGAACTATGCAATATGCCGTCCCCTCTCTGTGGTCTGACTTGAGTTCCATTTCACTTGGTAAGGACTCAACAGCCTGGGTGGCGGAGTTTTATTTCTGTTTGTACGAAATCCCAACTTCTTCGTTGGTTGAACCAGAATTTGGCTTTATTTGCCAATCCTCTTAGATCGACGTGGGCCATCCTCGGTATGACTTTTCCTAATCTCATCGAGGTCTATGTCAGGAATTTCTTCACTAACATAGCTCTCCGTATCAGAATCATCATCCTCGACACTATCCGCGGATAGTCCGTCGTTGGTTTGTTTGATGCTGATCTTATGAAACTGGAGGTCTTTTCCAAGGAGCTTGTCGTCCTTAGCTTTATCCTTAGCTAGGGCTTCTAATGCGTCTTTTGACAAGTCTATAAGATCCAAAATCTTCTTTGGAACTTCAATTCTTCTCCGCTGCTCGAACGGAATTACTCTAAACTGAGCAATTTTACCATGGAACATGGCGCCGTTCATTTCACAACAAAGGTACGACTTTCCCTTCGTCCTACGCACGACCACCATTGGTCCCATGTATCTTGGTCCATCTTCTTGTCCAAAGATTCTCGGTCCCAGTATTTCTGACCAAGACAAGGTCTCCAGGTTTAAAGTTATAATCTTTTATAACATGCTGGTGATCTTGTTCATATCTTCTAACGGCTTTCCGTTTTTCCTCACTTACACGTTCCCTCATTTCTTGAACGTGGTACGAGTGTTTAGCCAGTGCTTTCGCTCTCAGGCCTACCAGCTCCGCGGTAGATATAATCTCGCCTGGATATTCGACAAGCCACGTAGCTTCCTCTATATCTAGTGGAATTACTGGATGGGCTCCGCAGACTGCAAAGTAAGGGAACAACCTAACCCGCGCCGAGTAGTAATTCTGTCCGCCCACAGTACCTGTGGAAAGAACCAATACCACTTAGCAACGTCTCCACCAGTTGCCTTCCACAATGATTGACGAATGTCCCAATGTCCTCTTTCTACAGGTCCATTGGCTTGGGAATTATACGCGGAGATCCTAATTCCAACAATTCCATATTTTTCGTTCAACCATTTTAACGCGGCCACAAATTGACCAGCATTGTCCGTTACTATCCACTTTGGACAGCCCCAGCGACATATAATGTCTTCCAGTAGGAATTTCCAAGAGTTTCGCCATTGTCCTCGCGTAGAGGTCGCCCTTCGACATACCGCGAAAGCGAATCCCTTGCGGCTACAGCATATCTGTGACCATTTGAAATTTTTCCCATGATCATAACGTCCGTATGAATTTTCTGGAATAGACTTGGAGTCATTGTAGGCTTTGGTGGGATCTTGAGAAGCGTCTTTTGCCTAAGTTGACAAGATCGGCACGTATTTACGAACCAATTGACGTCTCTGTCCATTTCTGGCCACCAGAACCTAAGTTCAATCATGGACTTGGTAGCGTATACGCCGCGGTGCCCTAAGGAATCATGCGATGCTCTGAGCATATACATTCTGTGTTCCTTGTCCACCACCAGCTTGTGAGCTGAGTCCTCGCCCTTTCTATATAGCCTCCCTTCTTTACTCAAGAAGAAATATCTGCTATATCTCATGAACCTTTTGTACTCTTTATTCGTCATACCCTCTGGTCGGACTAAAGGATCCTTGAGCCAAGTCTTTACTAGCTCAACCCTCTTATCTTGGGCAATTCCCGCGGCAGATCTATGTTCCTCGGTATAAGGCTCTCTCTTATCCGGGTCATTTTTCTGATCTAACCGTGGTAATAGTAATTCCTCCTCCAGCGGCTTAACCTGTAAATACTGGGGAATCACCAGCCCATCTGCTTCATACGCTGACCGTACCTTCGCTCGAACTTTATCTTCTTCAGTTTTCGCGAAAAGTACTTCTTGGTCAAAATCATCAAGAAATGAAGCGCTACCTTCCATAGACAGGAAGTAGCCTCCTCTTTCATCAATGTCCTCCTTGAATTCATCGAATTCTAAGGGCTGGTCCCCACTATAGTCCCAGTCTTCATGATTTTCTGGCGAAGGGTTCTCATCCAACCCTTCTTCATTGTTAGGCCATTCTTCATCGCCTGGCTGAGCTTCTCGCCTAGAGAGACCATCCGGTGGGAAGGTAACTCCCTTGACATGTTTAAGCTTAAAGTGGAACATTAAGATCTGTTCGATCCATCGGTTGATCGTAGCATTAGGTCCCATGCCTGGATTGTTGAGCATGCCTTTAATGTAGAGCGCGTCTGTCTCAACCACTAATCTTCGACATCCAAGCAACCAGTATTGCATAGCTCCAAAGCCCTCTTCAAACCGTAAAGCTCTCTCTTAGGTTGAGAAAAACGCGACTCTCGTCGGTTGAGCGTTATGGAGGCGAACTTCGCATAATGTCTCTTGGACTTATCTATGGGATCCATCTGATATATTTGGATACCCACAGCCATCCATGATGTGTCCACTGCCAGAACTATGTCCGTATCGATGTCATAATTGAGGGGGCGCAAAGCCGGACTTTCCGCGATTGCTAGTTTTATTCTTGCCATCGCTTCCTGCTGCGCTGGTCCCCACTCAAACTCCTCGTCTTTTCGAGTTAGCTTGACCATCGGCTGGACTATCTTCCCATAGTCCTTTACGAACATTCGAAGCACACCAACGGTCCTAGGAATTGTCTAACTCCTGAGACATCTTTTGGTGGTCCCCATCGAGCTATTACTCCAACTCTGTCCGTACTTGGACGTCTCCCGTCATACGAGCATATGTGTCCTACGACTGGAAACGTATCCCAACATAGTATGGACTTAGCCCCTGAAAAGGTGCCGCCGCAATACTTTATTCTTTGAACTACTCTGTTCAAATTTTGGAAATGTTCCCAGACGAATCTCCTAATGCCCTTATTCTTGGGTATTGTTTCATAGTTTCCTTTGGCGTCCTGGTACCTTGTACTAGGGCCTCTTATTGGAACATCGTCAATATATGGGATCGTGACGTGAGGGATCTCTTCTCTTAGGATGAAGTTCACATCGTCGTGGAAGATAGGAACCGAGTTCGTCCAGCCTTGTGGAAGTTTTACCAACCGTAAGGCACCAAAAGGTGTTTGGAACGTTGTAAAGTCTCGGGAACTTTCCGCGATATCTCTGTGATCGTATCCTGAGTACAGATCTAGCGATCCTCCGCACGACCTTCCAGCAAAATGGTTGGCTAACTCATCCGTAGCAGGTGGAACTCCTGAATGAGCGATAGTAACCGCGTTCAAAGGTTCCAGCGCATGCACTAGACGAATGCTCTTCCCATCTTTCTTGACAACTCCAAAGAATTTACTTCTATAAGAAGCGTTCGATGGTTCATAGACTCCTGCGTCTATCTTCTTTTTAATGACCTTACAGAATTCCTCAAGCTGGCCTCGAGGAATAGGAATACTTCTTTCGACCCATGTCTCATGTTCAACAAGAGGGAATTCTACCGGTGGGAAGAAGTCGTGACGGAAGCTTCCGCGCTCACTATCATCCCAGGCGAAACCCTTCTCCTGCTGCATCATGAACTCATGCATAAGTTTCCTTTCTTCTTCCCAAAGAAAGGTCCCGTTATGGAGATCGTCAATTATTTTCTTCCTTTCTTCTGTATAGCGACCCGTGGGAGCGAATTCCCAGGGTTCGTTTTTAACTCTGGCATTCCTTCTAAAGGATCCCCAGTGATTTCTCTCTTTATTCTATATTTATCAGGAAGCTCTGTATATACCGGACGGACTTTAAGTCCCACTGGTTTGTATTTCTTGCCAGCGAAGACAGAGAGAGGACTTCCCGCGGAAGGTTCCTTCTTGTCTTTATCACTCGGTATAACTCCACTGACGAAGTCTAACTTCTTCTTACAACCACAATCCACTCCCTGAGTCAGAACGTGCACATTCCGCACGTCTTGAGTAGCTCCAGAAAATGGTTTAGGCCGTCGCGGAACTCGCCCTTCTGGGACCTCCGTGGTTCCAGGCATAGCTCCCTCAGCTATATTCCACGTATAAACCCCATACTTGCTAGGTTTACTCGCTCCACGAGCGGTAGACTTTTCGCGGAATTCCTGAAACAAGGCTGCTGCCTTTGGATCATTATCCCAAGTCTTCGTTTCTGAGGCACTGACATAGGCCGTCAACACCTCATCCTCTAAGAACGATTCTCCCTTGGGCTTGTAATACCCTTGGATCTCCATCTCGTTCTCTTTATTGAACCCAAGTTTTACAGCCAACTCTCCTCGTTCTTGCAACAGCATTAAGTCATCGAAGCTTGGCGAAAACCCTGCTTAGGGTTCTCTGGGTCAGCAGTCTCCTCTGGAATTTCCTCTACTTCAACCTCAGCACGGGGTTTCCGCGATTGCTCACTTTCCCTTCCCCTAGGGAAAGTAGTCATGGAACAGCGTCTGCCCGTGTTAGGGTCCTTCAAGGTAATTGTCTGCGTGTCATCTCGGTTGTTATTTATCTGGCACTCCGTCAAAATCTCGAAAGGCCGCCCAACAGTACTTTATACGCAGGTCCACGAATAATGTGGACTTGCAAGTAGACTGTGATGTCGCCAAACTTGAAAGGGACGTTCTTAGCCAGGCCCACTGATTTCTCCAAAGTCCGGTTCGCACTCTGCATGATGATTTGAATATCAGGGTCCCACTGTAATTTCGACAGCGCTGCTGTTCCAGCAACATGAAACTATCTGAGAACCCGAGTCCATTACAGACTCAATCTTGCCTTGTTTGTTCACGGACGGAAAAACAACTCGAAGATTCGCGGAATCCCTTGCCACATATATCTGCCTTGGTTCCAAATAAACCTGTTTAGGTATTTCATTCGGAGCCAGACTTTCTAGATATTGTAGGTAAAAGACTTTATCCGCGATTCGCCGTCCAAGTCCCTCCTTCTGGACTGGTGCCTTTACTTGGTAGGCTTTCCCTTTCAGAAAGGGCCATACCTCCAATATGGTCAAGTCTCAAGTCCTTGGATCTAGTATCCACCGGTGGAACTGCCCGGTACGGCAATTCAGGACTTTTCGCGGAAGGTTCAACAGGAGTTTCTTCAGCTCCGTCGTCTTCCCTTTCGCTCTCTTCATCCTCGACTTCTTTACTCCTCCAGTTATTACTGGTATTTGCTTCTTACGGCCCTCAGGAGGTTTAGCTGCCTTAGACTTTCTCGCGGCCCTCCATCCTTGGACTAACTAGAAATTTGGAGCCGACTGGTTGCCTGTCTTAGGCCCAGTCCTAGTCGTGGTAATTGTTCTTGAGTCGAGGGAAGTTCCCCCAATCTCAAACCTCTCATCAAGAATGAGTGCAGCGTTTGATTTAAATCAATGCTTGGGTGCACCGTCGCCATTGGTTGATTTTGAGTCATATAGGTGGGTTGAACCACCTGTGGGATCTGATTTGGAACACTGGCTTGCCTAGCTCGAGCTAGCTGGACCTTCAATGTTCTAATCTCGTCCATGGCCGTATCCGCGAAATCAAGAGGTCTCCCTTGTTCGTCAAAAGACTCATAAGAAGAGTTGCCAACCCAATTCTGGCTGACCGTCTTGTTTTTCCAATACTGGTCGACTCGCTGCTTCTGAGTTCCAGGGCCTCCAGGAATATAATTTCCGTCACCAAGCTTGTGCTTTCCATTCTCAATTGCTAACAAGCCTTTATCAATATGTTCGGCTTTGTGTTTGCAATCGCGCGAGAAATGGTCCGTCTCTTCGCAATAGTAACATCCTTTATTTTCTGGACGCTCCCCTTTTTCATTAGGGCTTTGCCATCGACTCTGGCCTGGCGTGTTATACGCAAAATTGGAGCGACTCTGGAAATGAGGAGGAGGGTCGCGAACCGAAGTTGGAGCCGAGTCCTTCGCCAACTGTTGAAGAGATTTCAACAAGTCAGTGTGACGAAGTTCGCTAGCCTTCTGGCTTATCGCGTATTGGTCTCTCAACTGAGCTATGGCTCCGTTTACTTCCTCAAACTTTTCCTCTAGAGGCTCGCTTTTCACCAAAGGGAAGCTGTCAGGCCTTCTAGCCGACGAACCTCCTGTTAAGGTGGAGGCGGGACTCTTTTGGCTCTTAGCCAGAGTTTCTGCCAATTTTATGAGGTCCTGTATCTTAACAGGATCCTCCGCTCGGTCATCGTCATTATTCGCGACTGCTGCACCATCCGCGTTTGCGGCTGCCGCTGCGGCTAAAAGTCCAGGAACTTGGGCTTTTATAAGGATGGCACTATTGATCGACATTTTAAGTGTCGCGGTGAAGGAGGACTCAAGCGCTTCATAATAGAAGTCGCAAGCCAATTGATTCGTGAGCAAGGCCTTAGTACCAGCCATTAGCTTGTTGACTTCCGTGAGGAATTCAACACCAAATCGTCTTAGTCGCCCTTCTTCAGTAACCATTATTCCTTTATTCCGCGCACAAAGTCGCTTCAAATTTTCGATGGTACCCGCTTTCTCAGACTTAATTTCTGGATAGCTAAGGTACACTTCTTTTAGAAAGTCCTCGTAAGAACCTTCCGTATAGGATGGCAAGCTCCTCCAACTATCTTTCTTCCTCGTAGGGAGATAACTAGTGAAGTGCTCTTTCTTTTGCGCATCATCTTCTATACCGGCCAATCTCAAGATTTGTCCAACATGATCCACGAAAGTCATAAGGTCCTTATAATTATCCGAGGTGAACTTTGGACTATTCGCGTCCCATACATATGGAATTTTGAAACTAGCAATTCGCTGCCCATTATTGGCAGGAGCGGGATTTTCGTTGTCCTCCATCGCGGGTTGCGTTGGTTGAGACGAAAGGGTTTGCGAACTGGATTGAGACACTAGGGGAACTCTAGGTTCCTCTAACACAGAATCCAAAGCAGAACCTGATCGACTAGGTTCTAAAGGACTATCCGCGGATAGTGCTTGTGCTCGTCTATGAGCTGCTGAACGAGATAGAGTCTGAGATTGTACTTCAGATCTAGCACGATCTGCTGCAGAGGGTTTCTTTCTTCTACTTGGTAAAGGAGGTATATCTACCGGAGTAGAATGACGACCAGAACGACGTGGAGTAGGCTTTGGAAAACCAGGGACTGCAGGTTCGAGTTCACCGTCTGCGGCGATCTCTGGTATTTCTACGGGTGTAGAAATATTGACTAAGGTAAAACCTTAATCGCGGATGAACGACTGGTTAAGTCCTTCTTAAGTCAAGACCCGACTCAAGGTATAATTCTTGAATTTCAAGACTTGGTAGTCCAGAAACAAGATTTAACAGTCTCTTGACTGTCTTGTGCAGAATTACTTCTAAAAGAAGTAAGACCAAATGAACCCCTCGCGGTGGGCTCCAGATGAAACGCTGACTGCGGGGCTATATGTGAAATATGCGCTTTACAGAACTGGAATATCCAAGTCCTATATGCAACACACAACACTAACAGCACACTGCAATCTACGTGCGGGTTCGGGGTTCTAATCCAGTATAGATTATGGCAATTTGGACTTAGTTCTTGTGTGAGCGAAGTGTGATTTCAACTCTGCAAGACTGAAGTTCGACTATCAAGGCTTGTACTAGACGCGGAAGCGACCAGAAAGACAAGAAAGTGGTTTTTATAACAATATGGTAGTTGTTGAGGGTTTTGGAGAAATACTCCACAAGAGCGACTTAGTTTCAAGTCCAAGTTCCGTGCAAATATTATTCGCGAATAGTCTCGTACGTTCAAGACAGTTGCCAACAAGTCCGTTGTTATCAAATCCGTGTTCTCGTGTTCGTTCTCGTGTCCTTATATCACAATATCTCGCGTGCAAACTGATATGATCCAACAAAACCAATATATTGCAAGAAACCCAAACGAAACTTTAATAGCTTCTAATGGTTCTCCGAGTGTCTCCCAAGAACTATCAGATTAGGCGCTAAGCACTAGGTGCTTGAACGTCCAACGAGACGGGGTGAGATTCACTGGCTAAACTAGAATATTACATTGCCTTTTATACACTTCAAGAACCCAAACGCGGATACAAACAAAATAGAAACAAACTCTGAGATGGGGATGGCTCGCTGACTAGCTAGGGCTAGTCGGCGTTATTGAGCTATAATTAGCGATTTCTGGGTCAGTCAGCCGGAATTAAAGATGAATGGAGTATAGATATGGGTATCTGTGGACCAAAGTCCTAATTTGGCCTTAAAGCCGTGGTCAGACGACCAAGTTGGCTCAGTAAGCCCGGAGTAATCAATTCCTCATAGGAACTGATTGGCGCGCAGCTCAGCCTTGGTAGAATTACCAAGATAGAGCCCCACCTCAACGGTCAGTTGACCCCCTGACTATCAGGTATTATCCCCGCTAAGTTATACTCCTTTGTACAACCGCTTTGGGATTCCGCGAATTGCCGCCTAACGGCCCGCGAGTACTGGCTCATGCCTAGGTACCAATGGATAGTTCAATATTGCTCCTAGATGGATTCCCCTCGTAGATATCCTTAATCAGGGACGTGAAGTTACTCCAATCCGTTTCCAGGATGGTTGAGCACTTATTCGCGGATACTCCCTTCGGCCTCGTTTGGCTCCGCGACTTTACCAGAAGCGTTACACAACCTTATCCTAGTGGTCTGCGATACGTTGTACCCCTTTAACTGACTGCCCGGATATGACATCAGCCCTCAGTGAAGATGGTATGTTAAGCGCCCTGGGCGCTTATAATTATAGTAGCGCTAGCAAAATTGGAAAATTGCTAGGCTGGCCCAATGCCAGGCTCATCAGCGGCGTCTGTCGACAGGCCGCACGCACGACGTCTTGGCAGGAACGGGGGCTGTGGGGAACGGCGCAGGACGAGGCATGCCGCCGCTAGCAGATGTGGTGCGGGAAGCTTTGCTGGAGCTCCGAGCAGCTCAAGACTGCAGGTGCCTCGGCATGCCAGAGTCCGCTCGACATAGGCCTCCCGCGCACCGCGAACACGATGGAGGGCACCCCCAGCATGTGCAGCACCCGCTACGGCTGTTCCCCTTGTCTCAGCGCACACGAGCCCCCACAAGGATCTCACTCAGCCTCCCCCCACCCCGCGCCCAGGCTAATCCGCCACCGCACCCATTCGACCAGCCAGCGGACGTGCGAAGTTTACGAAGATTTATGTGTCATCTGCGCTGGGCTCGTGACAGTGTGCGGTGCCTCCACAATGCACGGGAGCGCATTGGTGTCCCAATACCGAGACGATGGCAGGTGGGCGGAGCACGGAGACGACTCAGGCGGGCAGGGGCGAGCGCTCGCGCAAATGGTAGATTGTGCAAGAATATGGGGCGGTTCTTGAGACTGCACTTCCGTGTATTAGCTGTCCATGTAACGATCCCTCTACAAATTTGAAGTAGAGCTAAGATAACTAATGAGATTCTTTCTTTTTGGCTGATGCGATGTTATCATTGCCGTTCAGGAGTCGGAAATCCTGGTGATATGGATCAGCCCAAGAAAGTCCTCCACAGTAAATAGCTGATCAGATGTACCATGACGATGAGGCCCAGTATAGACTGGGGGTGGGCTATTCGAGGCCACCATAATATCCTTTTTGGCTCTTTTGATGCGCTGGGGAGATTGGGTGACCGATCTGGAGTGTCGCCGGACACGAGTATTGTCCGAGTCGATATCCATTTCATCAAACAGTCCGCCCGCTGTATCCACTGGTGTCTGTGGGCCGTCTCCCCAGTCAAACACAATGGTTTTCATCTCGATCTTGTCACAGATGTAATTTTCGTCGCAATCTTTCAAGTGGTGGCTCAGGAAGTGTTTGATTGCTGGGGAACCTCTATCCCAGTACATGCGTTGGTTGCTGTCAAGCTCAGACCTCGGGATATTTGCTTGCTCAGTGAGTGGTTCCGAATTGCTGAAGAGAGACTTACGAGTGGGATTGCGGGTCAATTAGGGTCATGATTCCTTCGCGATTGGACAAGCCTGAAAAGCCCAACAATGAGAGACATTCCAGCGGGAGGAACAGCTAACATTACCTTGTAAATCGCAGAACACCAAATTCTCGTCCGTGTATGCTATTGTGAAATGCGTGAAAGCATGAATAGCTGCTGTTAACGTGTCGCTGCCGGGAGGGTCTCCACAGTTTTCGTTGCCTGTGAATTTATGAATCGCTTTATCCACAGGGCTGCATGGGAGGTAACGGGTGGCGATAAAATCGGTGAACGGAAGACCAAGGGACGCCGAGATGTGTCCAGGCTCCAATGGTTCTAAGACCCCGAGGATAGCCCCTTCGACATTGAACCGGAAGTCTTGACAACGGATGAGTTAAATAAATGAGATGCAAAGAGGATCGACGCTGACTGGGAACATTCACGTCACAATCTAATGCGCACTGAAAAAACTCTTTACGAATGGCTTCGCCACGCTGCATGTTCGACATTTCTTCATGAAGCATCCGCGCATTTTCTGAAGCAGGTAAGGTGAAATCTTGGCTCTGACCGAGGGCATATTCCTCGTTCCCGATCCGAGCCTTGAAACCGAAAGAGTGAATGAATGACTCGGACTACTGTAGACACAAATGACTCACATATACAACATTTTTAGAGCTACCTCGGCCTATGAAACCAGTCTTGTGGATGTCCTCAGCGATATTCCGGGGAGTTTTGCCTGCTGCGGTGTTGTCGATGATATCAAGCCCAGCTTTCCAATCCGACGCTATCATGATCTTTTCGAAGGGTGCATCGTGTCGCATTGAAAACTTGACATCAATTCCTTCGACTTTCACTTCGTATCGCCTGTATTTGTACTCGAGGAAGATCGGGGGATTGCGGGCAAATTGGGACTTAGCGGCTGGTTTTCTCCAGGCACTAGCACGGACGCCGCGGCTTTTTTGGGATGCAGATTCTCGGTCGCCTGAGGCAGAGACAGTGCTGCTTGTAGAAGAGGTACTGCCTGAGCTCTCTCTAGACGAACTTCTCGTAGCTCTGCTTGACAAAGACAACGAGGAGGACCGGCTTCTGGAACCGGTGCCAGAATCAGGAAACTTGAATTACGTTGTCAGATTTGGGAAGCACAATGGGAGGCTCTGACAAATACCAGTTGGTCCTTCTTGACGACAAGCATGATCTCCATTTTCTTAGCTTCATATTGTGCCTTGCCGATATGCTGCTGGTCGAAGTAGTGCAAGAGCAAGTCGGAAACAGTCCCGGTACTGATACTGGCCTGGGAGAGAAGGAAGTACTTGGTAACAGTTTCGACCGCATAAAAAGTAGCCATTGTCCTAATTTGCATACACGTAGTTTCACTCGTGTTCCCAGTACCCGGGGAAATCCACTTACCGGTAGATTCTTGCTGCTTCTGGGCACTCTTTCACATAAGCCTCTTGAATGAGCGAAATGACAGTGCCTATAACATCGAAAATCGGGTGATCTTCTGGTGCATTATGAACCAGTCGCATCGAAGGAACCTGCCAGCAATATTAGCAAGGGAACTATAAGGGGCAAATGAACAAAAAAGTGATTCATACCAATGCAGGTTTCTTCGTTCCTTCAGAGATAGCAAATGTGATCACTAGCTTCACTTTTTTGCCTTGCTCCCGCATGTCCTTCAGCTCTTGGGTTCGAGTCACGCTCTTCGAAAAGCCAGGGATGGATTTTTCGAGTGCTTTTGCCTTGAGAAGCTTTTTGGCTGCATTGGTCATCCCCGCAGGCGTTTTCTGAAGGCTCCGGTTCTGCACACGGGGTAAGCCTAGACGAGTATCGGAGGCCGTGCGTTTATATCCTTCAGCGAGCTCCCAAATCTCAGAAGTGAAATCACTTGTCTGGAAGTTTGCTATCTGCTCAGTTGCCCCGGGTAAATCGAAAATTACTCGGGGAATGCTTTCTGCTTTGGCTGTACACAAAGACTCGGAGTCAGGAATGGCCTATATATTTTGCTGACTGAAGCTCGACTCGCCTAGCTTGTTACAGCAACTGTTGCACAGTGGATCCCGAAGTTGAGAAAATACCACTGAACAGGACATGCATTGCGGTTTTTCCTAGAAAGAATTAGAAAATGATCTTGCACTGAGGTGGAGAATTGCACCTGAATTGGCACCTTCTCAATGTCGGACTTCCCATGGAGCTCCTGGCATTTATTGCAGACTTGATCTTCGTCTTCCAGCCAGGGAAAGTCAAGACTGCAGTCACGACAAATGGGCATGATAGAGTCAGTGATGATGCACGCAAGAGCGAGCGAGCGACAATTTTCACGGCGTGAGAATTGCTTACTAGACCTTGAACCTGGAGGGAGCATCGGGGTCATCGAGGTGATTGTTGGGTCGGAAAGAGTATTTTTTTCACAAGGGAGGAAGGCCAGTTTGAAAATTAACAGTGTAATGAGAGGCTGATATCCATAGAGGTGACCTCAATGACAGAATACGGGTACTACAGGAGACCGCGCTGAGGCCCGGTAGACAACTCGCAGCTGCTCAAGGATAGCCACTAGGTTAGTTGGGCATTTCATAAACAACAGTATACTTGCATGGTGAGCACTGAGATTGGTGAGGAATATCAGTTAATATGGAAAGAAACGACTGACAGGTCGCGCGACGCGACACGACGCGACACGCACCACGTGACGCGAAGTGGTCACCTCCCCGCGGAAGATGAGGGGTAAGCATTGATGACTGAGGCCAAGAATCACGCGTCACACTAGGACCCCATCGTAAATTTTTGATTCTATCAGCCAAATTAGACCTTGACCCTGGTCGGCAACCGTAGACAGTCTCCGATCGGTGCTGACAGTGCGCGTTTCTTATTCCTTTGTTAGTGTGCGAGGATCAGAAACCGAAATGGTGCTCACGAGGATATCTAGTGTGGGGTGTTGTTTAGAAACAACATCTCAAAGTTCATTTGTGCGTGGTTGATACAGCCGCGTCAAAGATGGTACGAGCCGCTGGAGTGCCGTGGCAACACTGAAGACCGCCGCATCTTGGTGGAGACGCGCCGCGTCAAATTTCAAACACGCCGCGTCCGGTATGGGGAAGCGCCGCATACCGCCGCGTGACGCGGCAGTATCGCCGCGTCCAACGGGGGGTACACGGCGAAGTCACCGTGAACTTCGCTGCAGACCGCTGCATCGTCGCCGCGTCCTACCACGTCCATGGCGATCTTTTCATGACCAACACGATCCAGGTGTCAAGAGTCGAGCCAATTCCTTAGCCAGCTTGAACTCGTATACATCGTGAGTACCTGCTCTGTTCATACGGCGTAGCTACTGCCTCCACATCGCGCAACCCAATTTTGGGCCACCGGGTCACCTGCCGCGGCACTGCCGCTTCGCCGCCGCGCCACTCTGCCGCGGCGAAATATTCTGGCCCCTTCTTTTTCACTGCCCATTATTTTACGGGTGAAGTTGAATTTATCTTAACGAGCGGAGGGCAGCAGTAAAAAGCTCGGTGGCGCGTGGTGTGCATTCGCTTGCAGTGTCAAGTATGACTATATGCTGCGAACTGCCCGTTCGATTCGGGGCTGGGCACTGTGCTTGGAAGGCTCTTTTTTTCTTGTTTCGCTGCCCAGTACTGTTTTTTTCTCCTTCGTGAGGAACGCCGGATTCGTATCGATGTGTACCGAGAGCAGCAGCAAAAAGACCGGTGGCGCATGGTGCGCATTCGCTCGCAGTAAATATGATAATGAAGTGATGTGAACTGCCCGTTCGATTCGGGGCTGGGCACTAGCCGGACTCTCCATGTTTTTTCAGGGTTCGCAGCCGATTATTTAAATTTTGCGCAAAGCCGAATTTTGCGCAAAACCGAATGCACGGGACTCGAATTTGGTCGCTGAGTACTGAGTACTCGCTGAGTTTTTGAAATGTTGAGTTTTCCGCGGGTAAGCACCGGTTTTTGCTGCTATGGAATGCTGGAGAGTTCGCAGCATGTCACTGGTCAGATTGCATGTGAACAGCACTGGTGCGGACATTTCTTTGGGGCTGGACAGCGGGAAGCCTTTCAATCCATATCGGATTCGCATTCATATAAATATTCTATCCTATTCATACTCAGATGGCCTCCAGGGCCGCATCATACCTGTATTTCTTTTGGAATTTTCCCAAAAATTCGTCTCATAATCTTGGCCAAGGCCTTGAGGACTGCGAGGAGCACGCAAAACAAGGGAGGCACCGGCTCGGTCCCGGGGGGTTGGGACACATGCGGTGCCTTGGGTACGACCACGTCGCAAGGCTCTGGAGGCGCCGGCACGGTCTCCGTCGGTTGGGACACATGCGGCACCTTGGGTACGCCCAAGGGGGAGGCACGACAACTTTAGTAGCATTAGGCACTCGCCAGCGCCTAATTTCCACGTGAACGCCTAATTTGTGTGTCAACACCTATTTTTGTAGAGCATGTACCATTAGGCGCTTGCGAGTGCCTACTTTTGTGTCAACGCCTACTTTTGTGCGAACACCTATTTTCCGTGTCAGCGCCTACTTTGCATGTCACGAAATTTTTTGATTAAGTATCAGATCATATCTAGACAGCGTCCAAAACTGGCATTAAGTTATGATGATTCAGTAAACTACGACAAGTAATTCTTTAAGACTCGCGCACTCGTACTTTACGGGCTCTTCTCTCGAGTATAATATCGTTCGGATCCACCTCATCAGGCTTACGTCGCCGAGTTGGCGCAGGGGGCGTATTAGGCGCCAGTGCGACTGCCGGCGATGGTTTTGGGACTGGGGGTAGAGTGAGAGGCCACTCCGAAGAGGGCGGTAGATCAGAGAACATTGTTGCCAAGAAATCCATATCAACTCCGGGCTCGGAGCCAAACTCGAGGAAACCATCATATGCGGGCATGGTAGCGCCGGAATGGTTGACGGTGTTGAGGGAATCATCAGAGGCGGGGATCGGAACACCGAATAAATGGCCAAGGTCTTCTAGAGGGAGGCTGAGAAGCGTGGTAAGCTGATGATCGTCGTCGGTGCATTGAGAAGAAGTGCAAGTACGATTTGCTTTCGATCCATCCTGGAGAGGCCAGCGAGAGGAGTGGGAGAGAGAGATAGAAAAGACGTAAGAGAAACAGAGAAGAAAATTGTAACGTAACAAGAGATCAATGATTGACCTACCCGATGGAGCGCAAAATAGGAAAGTAGGTGTTCGCTTGGAAAGTAGGCGCTCGTTTGGAAAATAGGCGTTCGAGAACAAAATAGGTGTTCGCTAGAAAAGTATGGGAAAGTCGGCGTTCACCTGGAAATAGGTGCTCGCAAACAAAATAGGCGTTCACGTGGGAAATAGGCGCTCACGAAGGCCTAATGCTACTAAACGTGTATATACTCCCAAGGGGGTACGGAAAAAAAATAAAAACACCTTGGGCCGTTTTTTTTATTATCGAGCTTCTGCGGGACCCACCCTACCACGTGATGTCCAAAAAAGGAAATAGATATCGAAGCCGGCACGGCAGAAGTCCTCGAGGCGATCACGGCCGGATTTTGGGGTACAATGGCCGAGACAGCGGCCGAGGAGCGAATGGGTGTTGGTGCCTGTACGGTACTTGGCACGACCGGCACCTTCTTTTGGAAAAAATGCAGCATTGTACGTGATTTGCGCGACTCGTCGTACTTCTTCTTATCATCGATACAGACCTGGGTTCCGAGATGGGTTTTATGGAGGTTGAGAACGCCTCCGGAGCCATACTGCAAAAGCCGTCTGCACTCGGGACACATTGCATGGCCGACTTTCTCCGCGTCTTTTGCCCAGCGCGCGTGCATCGCGTCATCCTCCACGATCTGCTTCAAAATCCTCAGCCGAGGCCTAGTTGACTGAGAAGTCTTTGATTACCACGGTGGGAGCCATTGTTGCGTCAAAAATAGAGGTACAGCCGTCAAATAGTGAGAATTCCGCGGCGACGACGAGGACGGCGATTTGCTGAAGCCCGCTGTCACAACATGACCAAAATGATAACGTACCTTTCCAAAACGGGACGAAGTAGTGGTGGGAAAGTTCGGTTCAGACTTTCGGTTCGAACTCTAACCGAACCGAACTGAACGCGAAGTTCAGGTTCAAGGTTCGGCCAATGCCCGAACCTGAACCGAAGTTCAGGTTCAGGTTCAGGCCAAAAAATATATTTTTGAACCTGAACCAAACCCCGAACCGATTGGGCATTTTTTTGACTGATTTTCGTCATTTCAGGGTGTATTTTCATCCCATTTGATGTGTAATCCCTCACCAATTGTACAATACAATACTTTAGAGGGTCCTGTAGGCT
Source organism: Mycena haematopus (assembly GCA_029281435.1). Lineage (NCBI taxonomy): Eukaryota > Fungi > Basidiomycota > Agaricomycetes > Agaricales > Mycenaceae > Mycena > Mycena haematopus. The sequence goes on along the minus strand of JARJCV010000015.1, from coordinate 394,815 downwards.
ACAGATGTGTTTCCAGTGATATATATTACTGTTCTAATTGAAATCAAAGTTCAATATTTTGTCCAAATATATGAGAATTGTACTTTTAAAGCTTCAGACAGTCCAGATTACCTCTAGGTAAGGACCAATGATATGGCTGACACTCACCAAGTACCCAATTAAGCTTTGGTTGCCTCAAATTTCGATATTATTCAGTGGGAAAAAATTGTACTATTTGAGACCCCCTAGTTGGCCACCCCACCTAGTTGGCCATTGTAAGCTAGAAGGCCAGGGCTTTATAATTATGACTGGGCAGAATGTACCAAGGGAGTACGACCTCGAATGAATGTTCAGACCAAATTTCAGCCGAAAGTGATGAGTTGATCGACAGCTACGTCATCGCGGATCAGGATCCGAAGCGTGGGGACATCAATTTCTTATCAATTGGCCCACCAGCCTTTTTGCTTTCGCCATTGCTCCGCCATTTCTTCGTCGATCCGCGACTTTGGGGGCTCGTTCGGATCCCCCGATGCTGGACTTCCCTCTGCAAGGTTGCTCAATGTCAATTGACCAACATACCATTCTTAACACACTCGGGAAAAGCACGACTTGATTTCTAGGTCAGTCATGCTACCACCATCGCGGTCCACGACACGGCTATGACATAGGTCTGGAATCTTGCACAGGACTTCTTACGATCCAATCCTTCCTTCTGAGAGGCATTTCAAGATTTTATTCATCAACCTCTGATTACTCTGGAGGCTCTACTGTATCGTTTCGACCAAAGGTTCAGGTGACGGGTGACAGGGACCTGTGAACTGAACAATTTTGGTACCTGTGACAGTGACTTTTCAGTTTTTGATCCCAAAAAGGCAAAAAGTGTCAAAAAAGTTCGGTCCGGCATTCGCCGGACTTCCATATAAGGTAATTTTGACGTGATTGGCGAGGAATGAACTATTTGTTCAGTGAACAATTGAGGTGACGGGTGACACCCCGTGAACCTTTGGTCGAAACGATACAGTAATCTCAAGTCACCCAATTTCGGTCGTGCTGATAGTCGGATTTTTTTGGAGGAGCAGTCGGCATTTTGGGATAGAGTTGGGCATCCAGGTACATCTATCTACTTCTAATTTAGTAGCCTGGATCTTTATTTGGCCTATCCTGGCCTTTCTCTGAGTTACAGAGCACGCGTTCATCCTACGGCCCCAATTTTGAGGGTTTAACTCGGTCGCAAGCATGTATTCAGACCATTTCTATACCTCATATCTACACCACAACTATTTTAAACAGTGAACATAGTCTATATCTATCATTCCAGGTGCAGCCGACCGCCATTTAAGAGCCCAACTCGTTAATTAGAGGGGCGGCCCATTAGCTTATTGTTTGGCAGTGTTGGACCGCCGGTCAAAATAAATTTATTACGGACTCAAATCCTCAATTATTTTGGTGCCGGCAGACTCAAACTCTTCGCAGGATGCATGCGTTCATTCTGACACAGTTTGGTTGGTACCAGCGCCGGCAGAAGTGTAGGGCTGAGGCATAAATGCTTACGTGGCCAACTAACTGGTCTAAAACAGTAGGTTCGAACCGAGTTAGAACCTGAACCGAACCTGAACCTGGGTTCAGGTTCAAGGTTCAGCAAATGTCTGAACCTGAACCGAACCGAACTTTCCCACCACTAGGACGAAGTTGCCAAAAAGCGTGATTAGCGTCCTCAATTTACTCAATTCAAACAGCATGTTTTTTTTTTAATTCGACCTTTGGGCGGACGACCCTCCCTGCCCTAGGTCCCGGCTTGTCCGGCCCGCACCCCCTTGGGTACGCCCACGTCGCAAGTGTCCGGATCTGCATTTAATGGAGTGATGGGAGGCGCCGGCACGGTCTCCGTCGGTTGGGACACATGCCGCCACCTCGGGTACGACCACGTCGCAAGTGCCCGGATCTGCATTTAATGAAGTGATTGGAGGCGCTGGCACGGTCTCCGTCGGTTGGGACACATCCGGCACCTCGGGTACAACCACATCGCAAGTGCCATCTGCATATAATGAAGTGATTTGGAATGTATCCCTGTTGGTTGTTTCAGAAGATTGCAACTACGAAAAAATAAGAATTAGTCTGGGGACGTAACTTTGGGCCCTATTGTTGTCACTGGGACCTTCAAGAAGGCCAAGGATTTCTTTTTTTTCGCAAGTTTTCACTGACCAGTACTGTATTTTTCTTTTGGGGTGGATTGAATTCAAATCAATGAGCACCGAGGTCCAACAAGCTCAGTGGCGCGTGGCGCGCATTCGCTCGCAGTGTTGACTTATCTTGCTTGTGCTGCGAAAGGCCCGTTCGATTTGGGACTGGGCACTAGGTTAGAAGTCTGCTTTTTCCACTTTCGTTTTCCATTATTTTGTGGGAGAACTCGAATGCGCAGGAGTTGAGTTTTTGCAACGTTGACTTTTTCCACGAGTAAGGACTGACACAAGTCTGACACTGACAGGGTGCGCCTGTTCAACCTCCTCGACTTGAAGGGTTTGATTGGACAGATGTCGATGTTCAGAGTGGTTGTGAGTCACATTCTCATTTTACATTGGAGAATATAGCACCGAGAGACTCGGCCGATGCCCGATGGTATGTTCATTTTGATTTGTTTGCAACCGTGGGAATGACCCTTCACTGTTCGCTGGAGTACAAAACACCCAAGTACGGATTGCCTCGGTCGATATTGATGAACAGAGATAGCACCCACCAAGAAGCTCGGTGGCGCGTGGCGCGCATTCGTTCACAGTAGGGCGGCCTCTACTTGCAGCGAAACACCCGTTCGATTCGGGACTGGGCACTCGAGTGAAGGTCATGCATTTTCTTCACGTTCCACTGCCCAGTAAGTACTATACTTTTTTTGAGGGGGGACTGAGTTCATACTTATCAATGAGAAGAGAAAAGCACCAAGAAGCCTGGTGGCGCATGGTACGCAATGCGCATTCGCTCGCAGTATCGACTTTACCTGCATATGCTGCGAAAGGCCTGTTCGATTCGGGACTGGGCACTACATAGTGCTTGTTCAATTACCTCTTTTTCATGTTTCGCTGTCCAGGAGTGCTTTTTTTTTGGGGAACAAAGCCGAATTCATATCGATGAGCGCAGGATAGCATCATGAAGCTCAGTGGCGCGTGGCGCGCATTCGCTCGCAGTACTTGAGAAAGTATTGGGTAGTATGTACTGCGAAAGGCCTGTTCGATTCGGGACTGGGCACTATATGTGTCCAAAGTTCTGCTCTTTTGTATGAGAACGCGAATGCACGAGATTAAAATTTCCGCGAGGACCCCGATTGAATGGACGTGGCGAACGCTGACATCCAGATTGGTTGTAGGTTTCTCCGGTTGCACATTCTGATTTCACATTGGAGAACACAGAAGAGAAGCTCGGTTTGGTTCACTACTAAGGGCAACCCACGAAATAAGTACCTCGGTGCATATTGATGAGTGCAAGATGGTGTGGAGAAGCCCTGTGGCGCGTGGCGCGCATTCGCTCACAGTAAGGAATATCTGGCCTGCATGTTCTGCGAAACCCCCGTTCGATTCGGGACTGGGCACTGGACCTCCAATGCAGTTCCTCCTCTTTTTCACGTTTTGCTGCCCATACATTCTTTTATGCAAAAAATTGAATTCATATAAATGAGCAGAGGACAGTGTGCCAAGAAGCTCAGTGGCGCGTGGCGCGCATTCGCTCTCAGTAGGAAAAAGGATCGAGAACGTGTTGCGAAACTGCCCGTTCTATTCGGGACTGGGCACTAACCAGACTCACCATGCTTTTGCAGGTTTCGCTGCCCACATCAGCAAAAAACTCGAAGACTATCGCGAACAACATAGCTGGGATAGCTCGCATAGTAGATTACCTATCCCCCTGTTTTGTAGTGACCTGTAGCTGCGAGCCGTTGCTATAGGTTGCTAATTTAGCAGCCGATAGCCGGACGCCATCACTAAAATAGCGCCGTATAGCGCTAGACGACTATTCGACTACAAAGGTATCTAGTATACCATAGCACGAGATATCGGGACACTCATTCCCAGTAGTGAAGCAGCAAAAATAATAAATATTGGTGAATTAGATATACAATCGAGCATGCAAACTACTCCGAGTCATCACCAAACTCACCCTCGCTCACAGTCTCCGAGTCCTCGTCGTACTCCCGAATAGCTGCATCGATGGCGGCGGAGGAAAGGGATGTTGCGGGAGCCATCGAAACCAGGGGCTGCGCGCCGGAGTGGAAACTGTAGTAGCGAAAGAATCAGATATATATAATATGAGGAATTGATGCTCACCGCCCGATATTATGCAAACGTGTCAAGATATTCCCCAATATGTCGCGGGGAGCAGAGCGCTTCTCGAAATCGTTCAAAGCCTTGATGTGTTCCAGGTAGGTGGAGCGGTACTCTGCGGAAGTGAACGGGACATCTGTTTTGATTCCCGTTGCCCACTCGTCGATACCGCATTCGATCTGAGAACAAGATTAGCATCAACAATACCAGAGAGAAGATGAAGAAGACGTACAGCAGTCAAGACAAGCGCGAGAGTTGGCTTGGGGAGAGCGGGCCCGAACATATCGGGATGGGTCGCACCCTCAGCGCGGCGGTTACTAAACCACATGAGGTTGGTGACCTTTTGGATGATTTCGGCCTTATATAGGCCCTTGCGACTGTCTGCCTTCGACGGATTGGTCTGTGATAAGGTCATAAGAGACAGATCTACAAATCAACGGAATCTTACCTTGTAAGCATAGCCCATCCCCTCCTTCAAATCTTCTGCGAGCTGACGGTTCTTGCGCACATTTTTCTTATTCTGCCCAGTGTGGAAGCCGAAAGTGAGTTCGACGAGACATCGAACCTTGGTCTTGAGTTCCCCGCGCAGCTGCGACGTCCTACTGGTGATCTGAGAGTTCGTGAGAAGCAGATATAAAAATACGGAAATGGAAAGTACCAGTTTTGCCATTTCCGGCGTTAGATCCATCGCGATCTTGTGCTCCTCGCGAGCTGCGGTCCAGGCGAGGGCGAGGAGATCGGTCTCGGAAGTATGGTCGGGGAAGCCATCTGTGGTGGCGACGAGGCAGCGGAATTGAGTGACACCTGTGCTAACAATCTCCTGTGTCGTGCTATTAGTATCATAGTCCTTGGCGCGAGCCCGTCCCTGGTGATCGTTCAGCTTCCGGGCCTGTGCCTCGCGAAGATAAGACCATCTCGTCCAGTGGTGCATCGAAATTATGGGCGAGGAAGAATTCGACGCGCGGTTCAAGGCCATGAATGGCCATCCAGGCTTGCGGCACTTCAAGAAAGGGATCTCGACGGTTTCGCAGTGGACGGGAACAGAGCACAAGGAGATGCAGCGCGTCTTCCTTGCTGTGCTGGCCGGTGCCGTAACTGCGCGGGTTCTCACCGTCGTCAAGGCCCTCATTGACTTCATCTACTACGCCCAGCTGCAATCACATACCCCGAAGACGCTGGCCACGCTACAGGCATCTCTGGATGCTTTCCATTCTCACAAGGACGTCTTCATCGAGCTCGGCATTCGTGAGCATTTCAATATCCCCAAACTACATGCCCTTCAGCATTACGTCGACGGCATCGTGTATCTCGGCAGCGCCGATGGCTACAACACCGAAGCGCCGGAACGGCTTCACATTGACATGGCCAAGAAGGCGTACCAGGCCTCCAATCGGCGCGACTACACTGCGCAAATGACACTTTGGCTCCAGCGCCAAGAGGCCTTTGCCCTTCGGGAATCGTACCTCGACTGGCTCAACGACACGCTGGCTGCGGAGGCACGGGCACCTCCTCCCGAATCTGATTCAGATGAAGATGTTTCTGCACCGACGCAAGCCGTTACACTTCCGCAGACTCTATCCACCATCACCATCACCTCGTATTCTATTGCTAAGGCTCCTTCCTTCCCCGATGTGACGGTAACCCAACTAGAGGCTGTCCACGGCACGCATGATTTCATCCCTTCTTTCACTCGCTTTGTCCAAAAATATCTGCCTCGCGCTGGAATCACTCCAAGCCGCCACGACCGTTTTCCCGTATTCAAGCAAATCACCATCGATCTGCCCAAGAATCGTTATCTGGCAGATATCCCTCGCAAGAGCCGCATCCGCGCAACACCGCCTATTCTCGCTAGGGGTCGAGTGGCAGGTACACCGGCTCACTTCGACACGGCACTTATTATTGAAGATCCCCAGAGTTACCGACCATCCTCTGGTGTCAAAGGTGTGTAACAGTTTTTCACTGATATATTCATTGCTTATCTTTCTCTTTTTGTCAACAAAGGTCTTCGTATTGCGCAGATTCGCGCTATCTTCCGATTACCCCCGCAATACGGCACTTACCCTCACCCGCTTGCTTACGTCGAGTGGTTTACTCCTTTCAACCAACCCGACAAAGCCACTGGCTTCTATATTGTCCAGCGCTCTTCTCGCTCACACCACCGCAATTCCGCCATAGTGTCTGTGGAACATTTTGTACGCCACTGTCATTTGTCTGGCAAGTGCGGTAAAAATATTGATCGGAGATGGACTACGGACAATGTTCTGGACAAGGCTACTCATTTTTACTTCAACCCATACATAGATGTTGATACTTTCTCTCGAGATCGGATTTCCTGAATGAAATTTTGTTTTGCTGGCTACTCGAATGTGTGACGATGGGTGACTGTGCGTTCTCTCAGTAGAGACAAGCACAACTCTGCCGACCGTTTACATGGTTTGGGTTTATTTCCATCCAATGGAGCTACCTACAACTATTTTTCCTGTTATTTTATGAAACCCCCTCCGACCTGTGTGGCATTAGAGAAACGACCGAGACGTGACATCGTGGTCCCGAAATGGCAAGTCCGCGGTAGGGCATGATTGACCAGGCACACGGCAATACGGTCCGACATATCTATCAGTTGATGCAATGATGCAATACATGTCAATCAGCCATTGCAATGCTGTGCTACATCTGCTTGGCGCGTCGCTATCGCAGCTATGGCAACTCTATGAGCTACTGTAGTATTATGTTCAATTCGTAAGGCCATTTGGGGTGTGACTTCGAAAACGAACTGGACCTTTCGTAGCCGGTCCCCTTTTGGGAATTTGATCCGCCGGCAACGCTCGGCAAAGCTCGGCATCCTCGGTTAAGGCCAAAATCGGCTCTGTGACCCTGTGACTTACGAAAAATTTCGTAGATTTTGGGTCGTGTGACAAGTGACCATACGAATTGAACGAAATACTACAGTACGTACTTCCGGCGCAATTCTACAGTGTACTATATGCGGCAAGATATGTAAGCGGGCCACTAATTCCCTGAGGCTTTTTCCTGATGCAGTATTGTTTTTTTCTCCTTCGTGAGAAAAGCCGAATTCATACCTATGAGCGAAGGGTAGCACCAAGAAGCCCGGTGGTGCATGGCGCGCATTTGCTCGCAGTAGGGCGGCCTCTACTTGCAGCGAAAAGCCTGTTTGATTCGGGACCTGGCACTATGTGTCCAAAGTTCTGCTCTTTTGTGCGAGAACGTGAATGCGCGGGACTCAGTTGTTCGCAAGGTTGATTTTTTCCGTGAGTAAGGGTGATACAAGCTTGACACTGGCATGCACCCGCAAACCTCCTCGACTTGAAGGATTTGATTTGGCGGATGTCGATGTTCAAGATGGTTGTGGAGTCTGGTACATTCTCATTTTAAATCGGGGAACACAGGATACTTGGTCCCAAGAAGAGAAGCTCGGCCGATGATATGTCGATTTTGCAACCGTGGGAGTGTTAAAATCCTGGAATTACTGATTGCCTCGTATCGTATTGATGAACACAGGATAGCAATAAAAAGCTCGGTGACGCATGGCTCGCATTCGCTCGCAGTCTCATGAACAAGATGAACGTCTTGCAAAACACCTGTTCGATTCAGGACTGGGCAATACGCTGACTGGCATAGCCATGTTTTCTTTTTCAGGTTTCGTTGCCCATTATTTTTGTGGGATGAACTGACTTCAAGGATTTGACAGATTTCAATGTTTATAGTGGTGGTGAGTCTCTCCGGCGTCATATTCCAAGTTCACTTTGGGGAACACAAGACACTTTGTCCCAAGAAGAGAAGCTCGGCGGATGATATGTTGATTTTGCAACCGTGGGAGTGTTCACTCCAAACGACAACCACGGAATATGGATTACCTCGGTTCATATTGATGAGCGCAGAATGGTATGAAGAAGCCCGGTGGCGCGTGGCGCGCATTTGCTCATGGTGAAGAATCTCTACTACACCTGCTGCGAAACACCTGTTCGATTCGGGACTGGGCACTCGAGTGAAGGTCATGCATTTGTTTCATGTTTCGCTACCCAGCACTGTTTTTTTTTTGGGTAAAGCCGAATTCGAATGAGTGCCGAGCGCTGGGCAGCATGAAGAAGCCCGGTTGCGCGTGGTGCGCATTCGCTCGCAATACTTGAGAAAACATTGACTGCGAAAGGCCCGTTCAATTCGGGACTGGGCACTAGAGAGTAAGATACAATTACCTTTTTTACGTTTACTGTATTTTCTGGGTCCAAAGCCGAATTCATATCAATGAGTGAGCACAGGATTATATGGAGAAGCCCGGTGGCGCGTGGTGCGCAGTAAAAAGTCACGATGAAGTGTTGCGAACTGCCCGTTCGATTCGGGGCTGGGCACTAGCCAGACTCACCGTGTTTTTTCAGGTTTCGCTGCCCATTATTTTGCGCAAAACCGAAAGTGCAGGACTCACTGGAACTCGCATTGGGTGAATTTTTATATGATTGCTGAACCTTTAGGTTTGGCTACCCTAGAGAACATGGATTTCGGCCAATGCAATCTTGCTACATGTACAAACAAAAGAAACTGTCAGATGAAATTGGTCATCAGTCAAAATCAGAGGAATGAATGTATACTCACAAAATATTTTACCGCCAAGTTGCAGAAACTCTTTGCATCTGCCTTTCTGAAATTTTACTGAATTTTTGAACTGGTGTACGAATTATTAGTCTCTTAAAAGTGTTCATTGCATGAGTCATTTCCGTTTTGTGTTTGAGCAAACACCGATCAGAATCAGTCACCATGAACACGAGATGGGAGATAATATATCCGGCAACTGTCTCGGTAACCCAGACGTTCTAGGTCGCACATCCGGGCCTGCGGCCCGCAATTGATCCTATTGATCCTTGCCACGCGAGTTCGGCTAAAAATGATGTGCGGAAGTGCTCCTAGAACGTCTGGGGCATTTGGCGTGGGTTACCCCCCATGGTGTCACACCCCATTTCCTCTCTCCCCCCTCTCGTATTGGCCCAACTGCTTGCTGGAGCTCATGGACAGGCATCTTCTGATGGGTTTCTTCAATTTTCCGGATTTTTTTTGGCCCGTTTTTCGTTTGTTTGGTCGGCTCGAAACATGCAAGTTTCAGGCAGGTATCTGCCGCTCTCATCGCGAACATGGCCGAAAACGGGGCCAAAAAAATTGTGTAAAAAATCCCATGTGCTTAGGTACTAATTACATAGCTTGTTGCACACTCTTGGAGTAATCCGAAAAGTTTTGAAGCATCCTGAGCGCAAAGTCGGGGAAGCGTGACGTGACACCATGGGCGGTGTTGCTATACGAAATGCCCCAGACGTTCCGGTGACTCCTGCGTCCATCATTCTTACCCGAGGCGCGGATCACCGGAACGTCTGGGTTACCGAGACAGATCCGGCAAGCAACGTCAGCGCGTTCCCATCTTTGCTTCCTCCCACATGCCCTCCTTTGCTACCTTCTGCGATACGCCCATATTTACTGGGTTCAATGGTCATGCTGCAAGGACCTCGGTTTCCCTGGATTGGGTGATCAACTCAGGGCTCCCTACACGCGCCTCTCAGCTCTCCGGGCCTCTAACGCTTTCGTGCGATGCGGGTGTCATCTCGATGCTCCTCCTCGATGTTCCTGTGATTGCTTCTCTGCCATGTGACTTGGTACTTGGCTTGGACTGGCTCTATCATGTCCAGAACTCTATGCCGCAGCTCAGTTGGTTCCTGCTTGATATTCAAACTACTGGCTTGTCGTCCACAGGTGCGTGGTGGCCTCCGTCTCACCACTTACACATATTTACTTGTTTCCAGCATCCCAACATCTTACTCCAGTGTCCCAAAGGCACATTGGTGTGGAGACTTTGGCCTCATCGGTGTCCATGGGTGGACCTGATGCAGTACGCACCCCCTCGTTGATGCCTCGTATGCGAGACATTGGTGTTGTAGCCCCTGTGATGCCTCGTTCACGAGAAATCCAAACATCTCAGGGAGAAATTCAAACATCTCGTACGCGAGATGGAATATCCGGTCAGGATATTCAAACTGCTGGTACGCCAGCAGCAGCGCCTTATTCCCGGGCCATTCAAAATTTATATTCTATAAATGAATGCGATCCTTTTGTTCGTATCTCTTTGCAAGATAAAATTGCTGTCGTACATTTTCTAATCGTTAATCACCGAATTGATGTTCTTGCTTTGAGGAAGATGACTGCACGCCATCAGCGTGTGTCTGCAAGACTGTCTGGTGAAAAGAGGAAGAGTGCCGATGTTTTACGCTCTGAGTTTCTTGTTCATCAATGTACACAAGCTTGTCTTGTACTGAAGTCTGAAGCTCTGCTGGCTGGATTCAGTCCGCCTTCACTTACACCTGTTGAAATTCAACTGTGCATGCTTCTTCTTAATACTAGAAAACGAAAAGCTCCCTTTCCGAGTGCAGCGGGGAAACAAAAATAACAGTAGCAAGGTCACAAACACAACCTGGAGTACCAAATTTTGTATGTAACTATTTAAAAGTATTATACTCTTGCTAGTTAAGTGAGTGAAACTATGAAAGATTGAACCCCCCATTTTTTCGCGCTGACCTTGACACCAACTCTGGCTTGATGCCGTGATGGCGGATCACGTCAACTTTGATGGGATCAAGGCATTGCAAAGACGGAGAATCAAGTACATACTTTACACTTCAGTGCAAGAGGCCGCCGAATCCAAGTCGTATTTTACCACAGCCTCAGATGACTGATGAAAGTTCTGAGATTTCTGAAATTTCCATAGTAAGTAAGTATGCCTTACTGTAGTATACTTTGAGGATTTTTTCTTTTGGTGGGCTGGTGTGCTGCTGTTGAGGTTTTTCAGAGGTTTTGAAAGATACGAGGCCCCTGCTTGACAACTACACTCGCACCCAAACTCCACTCTAATGCACACGTGATAATGACTTCTGCCGAGGATGCCGAGAGTATATATCGAACGCAGGTGTTACAGAGAGCAAAAAATGGGGGGTTCAATATTTGACTGCCAGGAGCCAGCTGTTGGGTGGAATATTGGTTTATAGGTGAGATGCTCCCCTCCTTTGGAACTCCTCTCCTTGCACACAGAGTTCTCCTACGTATCAGTGGAAACAGCTGACTTTGAATTCTTTGATCCGGTTGTCGGCCGCATTTTTTATGTACGCTGGGGCAGAGAATTAAAGCACAAGCTATTTCAGACACCCAAAAGGTTCAGCTCCCGCCTCGAAGAGGCATAATCCATGTCATTATTTTTTTGGTTGGAGACACCGGCAATCCCCGATGCGAGTGACACCGCGTGACACCCATCTGATGCGCCCATTCGTGCTCCTCAGTGCTGTCTCTGCCTCTGCTGTCGGATTTGAGGCATGCCGACGTTCAAGGTGGTCGTCATCGGCGCCTCTGGTGTAGGCAAGACGAGTCTCCGGGGGCAGGTGCGTTCTTGTGTCTTTGTTTAACCCTCTCAATGCTCACCGAATGGCGCACTAACCCTATTGCTCACGAATGGCGCAGTACATCTCCGCCCGCTTCTCGACCTCCTACCGCGCCACCATCGGCGCCGACTTTATCACCAAAACCCTCCCTCCCCCTCCCTCCTCACCCGACACCGAGCCGGTAGTGCTGCAGATCTGGGACACCGCCGGCCAAGAACGCTTCGCCTCCCTCGCATCCGCGTTCTTCCGCGGCGCGGACGCGGCAATTCTGATGTACGACGTCACGGCGCCGGAGACGCTCTATGCGCTGCGCCGGTGGTGGGACGAGTTCAAGGCGAAGGCGCCGGTGAGGGAGGAGGATCTGCGCGGTGGGCGGGGCGGGTTCTGTGTGGTGGTGGTGGGGAACAAGATTGATTTGCTGGTGGACGGCAACGGGGAAGGCGTGGTGAGTCCGGCACAGGCGGCGCGCTTCGTGCGCGCGCTGGTGCCGCGGCCCGATACGCCCCCGCCGTCGCCGCCGCCGTCCCGGCCGCTCACGCTCACCGCCGATTCCGACGACGACGACCCGCTCGCGTCCTCGGAACTCACCGCGCGCCCACGCCCGCACGCACAGCCGCCCTCGCCCATCTCCATCCTCCGGCACCCGCACCTCTCCGCATCGCACCGCAAGTCGCCCTCCCAAGTCGCCTTCTCGCCGCACGCCGCCTCCAGGTCCCGCTCCCGCCAGCGCGCGAGCATCTCCACCGCGACGTCGACGCTGACGGTGTACCACACGCCGTCGAGCTCTGTGTTCAGCGACGGCGCGAGCGAGTACTATCATAGCGCGCAGTCGTCGTTTCGGGATTCGCGGTCGTCGCGGCGGGGGGAGTCTGAGTCTGAGCCGCAAACCCCCACGCGGCCGTCTGATTCTGAGTCTGACTCCGAGCATACTGCGCCGGGATTGGGACTCGGCTTCCCGCGCCGTGTGGCACACGCAGACTCGCGCAGCGTCTCGGAGGCGACGATCACGCCTGCACGGGCGCGCGCGCGGCTGTCCTCCGATGCGTCCGCGGCGTCTTCGTCTTTGTCTTTGTCTGATTCGACCGGCGTACAAGATCATCATGAGAACGGGAACGGCACGGGGAAGGAGAGGGACGGGGCGACTGTGAACGTGAACGGTACGCCGTCATAGCGTTCGTTTCCTTCCCTTTTTTTCTGATTGATGTAACAGGAATCGAAAACGGTAACGCCGATCCGTTCACCTCCCCGACCCACCTTCCTTCCAACCCTAGCCCCCAAACTAAACCGAAAACCAACACCAAACCCAAAAAAACGAAAACCCCACCCACACCACAACCCCTCGACCTGAACACCACCAACGGTACCTTCACCCACGACCACAACGACGGGAACGAACACACCGACGCCGGCCCCTCCTCAAACGCGCTCAGCCCCCTCCCCTACCCACAACATTTCCCCGCGGGAGCGAGGGATCTGTTCGGGCGCGTCGGGTTCTCTTCTCCGCTGGCGGCTTTGTCTACCGTTACTGCGGGCGACGCGAGCGGGGCGAACGCGATTGCTGGCGACTTCTTCTCCTCCTCTACAACCACCGCCGGCGACTCAACCGCCACCGCGAACTCAACCCCCCACGACTCAACCGCGAATCTAACCCCCAACGCGCCCACCACCGACCTTAACGCGAACGACGCCAACAGGAACAGCACAGCCTCCTTCGCCTTTGCGCTCCCAGGCGGGTGGCGCAACAGCGTCGTCCCGCGCGCGATGCCGACTACGGCGGTGGCGAGCGCGAGTGCGGGGAGTAGTGTTGATAGTCTGCATGCGAACGGGAACGGGACCGGGAACGCGTCACCATCCGCACCGTTTAGCGCCACTCCCCCGCCCAAACGCGTACCTTCCACCTCGACTCAAACGAAACTCAACGGCACTACCCCCCCTCCCAATGGCACTACCCCCCTCCCAATCCCCATCCTCATCCCAACATCTCCAATCCCACCCCTTCACTTACCGCCAACGCCCCACCCCAATGGTACACCGAGCCCGAAATCCCGTCCTCCGGCGTCGGCGCCGCGCACTTTTTAGTGAGCGCGCGCACGGGCGAGGGCGTGGGGGAGGTGTTTGGGTGGGTGGCGAGAAGGTTGGTGGGGCAGTATCAGGCTCGTGCTAATGCTGCATCCGGCTCTGGTACTTCTGGGTCCGGGGCGGGTGGTTTTGGTTCCGCGGAGGAGGGGGATGGGTGGGATTTTGCGGGGGGAGGAGGGAACGGGAACGGGTGGGCAAACGGGTGGGGCGCGAACGCGAACGCCCGGGGGTGGAGGCAAGGGAAGAAAGGCACCGGCACCGGGGGCGGGAGCGGGGCGGAGGCAAGGCTGAGGGTTACGGGCGCGTCGGGTGCGGCGGGTGCGGGTGCGGGGGTGGGGTGGGGCGCGGTTGGGGGTGGGTGTTGTTAGTGGCTTGTTTCGAACGCGGTGGGGGTGGTTGCGGTTTTGCGCTGTTGCGGCTGGATGGCGGATGGCGCGGGGCGTGGGGTGGATTGGCGGTGAGGACATGGATGAATGGATGGATACCCGACTGGAATTCTTTCAATTTGTGCACTGGATGGAATGGATGGATTGGATGGATGGTAATTATGTATGTACCTCACCCGTTTCGTTGTTTATTCACCACTTTAGTTACGCTGCTGTCTACGGAACTACTTATATATATGTATCTGTTCAGTTGCCTGTCTGTCCCGTTCGAGCTAAGTCGAGCTTTGGCCGACCGAAGAACGATGAATTGAGAATTCAACCGCAGACGCAGAAGTCCAAATTTGGAGTCGGATCCGGATTCGAAAAACAAAAAGGCCAGTGGCAACATTCGGAGACAGGGAGTCGAACCCGGTTCTACGTACGAGCTGCTGCGAACGTAGCGGTGTTCCCCACACTATCCGATTGTATCATTAAGTACTTCGACTGACGCCTAATCCGAGCTCGAGGTCTGTCCTCAGCTGACCAGTTCAAGAATCAAGACGCCTACCGTTGAGAACTCACCAACGAGCCCTGCGTATTCGAATTCTGTTCTCCCTTCCCCCTCCTGGCACAAAAGAAACCAAGAAAAGAAAAGAAGAAAAGAAAATGGGCAGCGGAACGTGAAAAAGAAGTTGGTCATGGTCGATGCGAGTGCCCAGTCCCGAATCGAACGGGTCGTTCGCAGCGATGTCCTGCCCGTGGTGTACAGAGAACGAATGTGCACCACGCGCTACTGGGATTTATGACAGTATTTATCACTGAAAATTACCGTATGTGTTGCACCGTACATCATAGTCGTGAACCGTGCCGCAAGCCGTACGATTTGAACCATGCACGTGCCTAAATCCGTACTCAGAGGTTCGGAAACCGTACTCGGAGGTTCGGAGATACGTTGCCTTTGATCATACCAAGGTGATGCTGAACTCCGTAGTCCTTGCTCATGTCAAGCATGAACCAAACACCAAGGTCGGATCGAGGTCTCTAACCTCGGCGATAACCAACGGCGGCGGATCAAACCATCAAATCTACCCGAGACCATCACTTCGGTAGTGGCCCACCACCACAACTTTGCCCGTACCACTGTCGCATAGTTATCTGGGGCTGGGACCAACGAGGGCTGCCCCCAGTGGGCTAGTACACTGAAAATGACGACATTCAGGTCGACTACATCGATTGCCATTCGTATATATGTACGGATTCCTAAAGTCTCGAATCCCTTACTTTTCCCTTCTGTTTCGATTCCGCATTCCATCGCACTTCGCATTTCATCCCTTGGCTCTATCCCGAGGCAAGCAATGTTTTCTCTCTTTCTTCACGTCATTTGGTGACTCTGAGCTTCCTCAGCAATGACGGACTTGGGCGCTATCCACACCACCTTGAGTGCCCTCACTGCAGGCCTACAACAGCTTGCAAACCAGTTGACTTCAGGCATTGGCCAACCTCAAAGTCATCCGGTTCCAGCTCCGCCGGCGCCTGTTCCTGTTTTGCCGACCCCCCGGTCACATCGTACACCAGCGCTCGCGCACACGCCCTCCCGCCGTCTTCTCAAGGCCACCCTGTCCCAGCGTCGCTTCTAGGTTCTGTTAATCAACCCATGCTCGGAGTGGGTGGCCTCGGACTTCATATGGGCGGCCATTCTAACAATGCTCGGCTCTCGCTCTCGAACCGCGGTTCCGCCGGTGCTTCTCGCCTCACCGCAACACAGATTTCTCAGGCAAACTCCGGTCGCCAGGATGCGATCATCTCTCACTTCCCTCCAACGCCGACACTAGTGCAGCGCACGAAGCGTCGCGGCAACGCTGTTCCCTCACCAACCTCACCCGACTTGCACCCCCGCCGACTCTGCTCGAGAAAGTTTCGTATCTGGACGCTGTTACTGGGACTCGAATTATGCGCATTCGTTTGGAGGTTCTCCCACCGGTGCACCATATTTATATCTTACCGACTTTTCAGCCCTAACATATTGACAGACTTCGTCGGCCGGCGAGGCAATACTAACGCGGCGGCTTCGCACGTCGGAAGTCGCCTTTCAGAATGCGCACCATCTCATCTACAGCTTCATTCTTCCGGAAAATACATCCATCGTAGAACTTCTTCGGATCGGTGGGCGGGCTATGGAAGATGGTCCCGGTAAATTCCGCTTTGCAGAAGATACCTCCACACGCGCGTCACGGCACCTCCCGCACGAAACACTTTCCCTCCAACTCCTTTCTCTCATCAACAAAGGCAATCCCCGTAACAATTGTGTCAGCTATCTCACTTCTCGCTATCCTGTTTCGCTGAACCAGACCATTGGTGGCCTTACGGACCCCGCCCCCACGATGCGCAACAAGTTCGGACATCCCCTCTACTGCATCCAGGATACCGATGACGGCGAGCACCTTATTATTCGTGCAGGTACGCTTTTCTTTCCCTCCGTTGTTGCACCTTCATATTTTCACCGCTTTAATTTGTACAGCCATTCGCAGACATGGTGCCTGCTTCACTGCGACTGACGATGGTGCTTGGCCCCGGAGCCATAGCTGCCTCACCACCCGCCACGGTCACCTCATCGACGAAGCCACTGAGGGCGACTTCACTCCCGATAGCGATTCAACAGAGACGCTGACATCTGGCGGTGAACCAGACTCCTTGACTGAGGACGAGGAGGATGAGAATATGCCTGAAGCTCCTCTTTTGCAGGCGTCAGCTCCAGCTCCTCTTGTAGGCTTTCACCTTATCTGACGATTCACTTCCACTGAGTTTTGTTCAAACAGGCCCTTCCCTCTCGTCGCGTGTTGGAAAACCAGGTCAGTAACTGAGCATGCCACACCTAGCTCTTCATAATCCCTTCTTACAGGCCGCTATGATAGCCTCGACGTCCGCCCCAGCTCAACTTGTATGTTTTTACTTTGTCCGAGGATTCATTGGCACTGATATTACTGGATAGCCTCTTCCCTCTCGTCGTGCCCTCGCAACTCAGGTCAGACGCCGATTGATGTAACACTAACTCCGCCTAATCATTAATTCTTAGCCTGTCGTCCGCGCGCAATCACTTCAGGAATTCGGCATACCAAGCGCTTTATTTGCTACCGTATTCCATGCGCAGCCGGGCTCGTTACACCACATCTACGAATCGCAAGATATTTTGAAGGCCGTCTATGACCTTGCCAGCGCTAGAAGGCCCTCTCAGTTGCTTGAGGTGGAGGGGACCAACCTCACGGAGATGGTTGACAGATACTATGAGCTCCTGGGTAGTGCTGCTGACTCGAACGACAGCACAACAATTTTGTCACCGCGCCGCAATTTCCGAATGTGAGTTCGAGTGATTCCAAGAATTGCCCATGTGATTCTAAACAATTCCTAGGCTGCGCCCTGATGGAACTGTGTTGTCCCTCGGTGTTGGTCCTGAGAGAGAAGTCCTTTACGGCGTCTTTCTCCGCTTCATAGAACACCCCGAAAAGTATTTCACTCCCCGGGAGCAAGGTAGATATGCGATTTCGACCACCATTTCGATGGCCCATCGCTTCCTTGTATCCCCTGTACGCATCCGGGAGTTGAAGATCCTCGGTGCTGTTTTGTCGCTTATGCTCCTCCATGGCATGACCCCGGCGCCTATCAGCCCTGCTCTCTTCCAATTTGTTTTCCATGACTGCAACCTCAACGCCCTTACCCCCGAATTTCTGGCGGAATGGTACCCAGAGCTTAAGCTTCTTTTGACAAACTGGGTTGCTATTGGCCCCGCCGGCGATCTCGCACCATTCCAGGCACATTTCAGCACGTACCATGACTTGCAGGTATGTTACTGAACCAGCTCAAATTGATACAAGTTCGTCCTGACAATGGATTATCAAAGGTGTCCAGCTTGCAATCTCGCGACCAGTCCCAGCACGACGCAATTGGGGCAGATATGCTGTATAACGCCATCTTCGGCTCTCAGCCACCGTCTCACCCGGAGTACAAAGCACTATTCTCCGGGATGCGGATGTGCTGCCGCGAAGGATTCAATATGGTGGAGGCACGTATCTTCTCTGTGTTCACTCATGAGCTTTATACTGAATGGGACTTTTAGCTATTCCGCTCATTTCCAGGAGGTACCGAACGCCTCCTAAGCCAAAAATGGGCTTCCCATATCACCGACTTCGCATCTATCGAGCCAAATCTTGTTTTCAAGTGTCCACCAGCCGTCGATGTCGCTGTACTTTGCAGCTCGCTCCAGTTTGTCATTGATCCTACTAAAACAATCTGCGACTTCTTGATGCGAACTGGGGTGCCCTGCCCCACTCTCTTCGATAAGGCAAGGGCGAGCCTTCACCCCATCGTACCGTTGTCCACCGTAGATTCTGAGGCGTTCCGCCCCCGCATGCTGGCATGGGCCTCCACTGGCAGCCCTGATTCTGAGCTTTCGAAGGACATCCGCATCGTCTTTTGTCCCCCCGGTTGCATTGAATATCAAGCGGGTACAAGACAGCGCGAGCTCAATATGGCGGAAGGTACAATTTCATTTGCTAGCTGCTTTCGCACCGCCCGTATCCCTCTCTCCTATCTCATTAATCTTCACCGCACCTCTTACCCCACTCTGGACGAGCATGGCCAGCCTACCGAACCTTTGACTCTACAGGACGCCATCGACCACTGGCTCCTCATGCAGATAATTGGTAACATTGGCGAGCTCTCAATGCTTTAAGTCTCAGCACAGTTTTCCGTGTACGTTCCCTTATTTCACCCTTTGCTTTGCATCTGACTGCCAATTTCTCCTAGCTTCGCTCATTAATCTGGTGTTTCTTCGCGACCGCTTTTATCGATATCTTCTACTTACCTTCAATTACGCCGTAATTACATACTATTCAATAGAGTCTGCACTTTGACTTTCTCTTCCTGTCCGCCTTTATTCGGTCAATGGGCAACTTGAACACATGCAAACAATGCGCTCGACGGCGAGTCATGACGTTCCGCCTCGGTCTCCATACACCAGCGTTATCTCATCCGTATATTCCCCTCGCTGCCGGCTCTCTTTTCGTTCTCTGTTTCCTTCTCAACTCACATTCACTGCACGGGCACGACATTCCCCAATATATGACTCAGTACTATCGAATATCCTACTGTGCTCGTCGACCTCCGCTTCGTCCTCACTCTTCTTACGGGTTCACAAAGCCGGGACAGATTGGTTATACTCGCCGTCCCCCTTGTGTCCGCGTGTCAGTGTTGGTCTGGATATGATTGTTGTCGAGGTGCGCACCTCGTCTTTTTAATCTTGTTTCTATCTACTAACTGCATACCCGGTATCCCGGTGCTCGTGCGGCCCCTCCGACTCCGGGGCATCCTCCCTGTGCACGGTGGATACCCGCATCATCTTCACCACCACGTCCTGGGAGCGGCGTGTACGTACGTACATCTTGGCACGTACATTGTGCTGCACACTGGGTGTCGCATTCGAGCAGGTGAGTCCACTCTGACTCGATGAGGCCCGGCATTGACATTCTTGCAAGTGCCCATATCTTCGCGCCCGCACTAGGACTCGAGCTCTGCCCCGAGCCGGCCGACTCAATGTTCCCCGCGCTCTGGGATACCCCTGACTGCCATGCGTGCCCGTCGACTGTGAGTGCATGTGATTGTTCGTCCAGTGTGTCTTCATGTTGGACGATGCACATGCACTAGCGCTGCGGGCGAGGGAGCGAATTAATACCAATACATCCTCTCAAGAGCAAAATGTTTGCCTTCGCTATTCCGGCTGTTTGGTAAGTCCCGACGTCGCCTCGCATTATTTTGCCGTCTCACATGTATCATATTTTTTGGCACTCGCATCTCAGTGGTAATCCTCATATTTTACAACATCCCTCGCATCACCACCAGATATTCTCAGACTCAATGCCTACACTCACGGTCAGCATTACTTATCGTCTCTTCCATCCTGCTGTATTCTTAATTGTCTTTCACATCTTGCTCGTACTGCACAGATTCCGTAGAGTGGGTACACAGACTCGTAGGTACATATCGTACGTACAGTCTCGTATCATATCATATTCGAGTGAGTCACTTTACTTGCGGCGAAGAACCCAGTTCCACAAGGTACCACCAGAAGAGAACAAAAACAAAAACAAAAAAGGAAACGAAACGAAACGAAAAGTAGAATAAGAGAGGGACGCGAGTCACTGAATTTTTTGTGAAGAGCAAGAAGACGAAACACGAGGTTGAAGAGGCGGAATCCTGGGGTGGATCAGTATGAGGGTTCGCAAGGTAGGGAGGGTGCGAGCAGGGAGAGGGTGAGAGAGGAGATGAGCATCGAGCAGCTAACGTCATGATGAAGAAGGACGAATGTCGAAAGCCGAAAGAAAAGGAAGAAAGAAGAATTAAAACAAGAGAGAAAAGAATGAAGAATAAACTAAAAAGAAAGAGTGCGATCCACGCGCCAACTCTAACCAAACACAAACCCGAACCGCGCATCCTCCCACGGACGCGGCACGGTATGAGATGAGATGGCACCGCAGAATGCGACCCGAGGTTCAACGTCCAGAATCAGGTACGAGGGCGCAACAAGACCGGGGGCGCAGTCACGCTCGCAATACTAGTAGCCAGCCGCAACCTTGATACAACGTCCCGACGTCGACGTCGACGTACCCAACGTCAACGTCAACGTACCCAACGTCAACGGAGCCCGTGGACGTGTCGTGCGGCTCAATACGCAGACGGTAGACATACGATTCGATGCGAGTGGGACGCGCATCAGATGGGAACACAGACAGACCCGGACAAGCTGCTCGTTGTGGGGTTGAAACGCCGATGTCGAGTGGATAGAAGAAGAAAGCAAAACAAAGGAAAGAGGAAAGCGAGAAAAGAGAGAAAGAGCGCGATCGACGCGCAAATGTACACATCAAAGTGCGTCCACTGTGCAACGGGCGTGGTGCGGCGTGTACCCAGCAGAGCGAGGCATGACGCCCTGACAAGACGTCGATGTGCAACGAAGCGCAGCTCGTCTCGTCCCCGTGCAGCAAAGATGCGCCGGCGGAATTGCGAGACGCGTGAGATGGACTCAGGCGGACAACGCGCGTGCATGCGTGCGTGCATCTGGGGCAGTGACACACTGCCTAATGCCCAGGCACCCCACACCAGAGCCCACCCCCTCCCACAAAAAAAAAGGAAGAAAGAAGAAAGCAAGAAAGAAACGCACCAAACGCCGTCCCCGTGACAATCATCTCCTCCACCGGGCCCTCCGTGGGACGCGCCTTCTCGTGTTCGGTGACGACCGGGTGCGGAGACGGGGGCGCAGAGGCTTTCATCTGAGGGAGGTGAGTTTAGATGGATAGCGAGGTTGAAGGGATAGCAATCGTCGTGCGGGGGCGTAGGATGCCGCGTGCATCGAACGAGCGGGGCAGGGAGCGAGAAGGAGGGAAGGTTTAGGAGAGAGGACGCACCTTTGTGAGACTCGAAGAGGAGGAGGAGCTGTGGGGCATAGATAAAGTAAATAGGTAAGAAGACGTGATGAGCATGTCGAAGGCTCGACGAACCGACAGGGGTTATAACAGCTGTAAAACATGTCAGATATACACCACAAGGAATGAATGGGACAGTGGGCAAGGCAATGGGAGGGAGAGGACGAAGAAAAAGAGAGAGGAAGAGGATGCTCGAGCCGAATTTCTTGGCACCAAAGTCAAAATCCACTGTCAACGCGACAGCGTAAGCGCTCGCTCGATGGAATTATTAGTTCATTATGGCTTTCGGCGAGTCGTTCGAAAGGTTACTTCAATCAAGTCCGTATGAATTCTTCGTGCCTGCGGTGGGCAGGCGAGAAAGGTGCTCGCTTGTGACAATGACGTGATGGATCACATGTCAAGTCACGTCAGTTGGCGATCTTGTTTACTCCTCCGACCATTCACAGTGTTCCTCACTGGCCGCTCGATGCCTGAATCTCAAGTCATCCCGTTGTTTGCTCATGAGTACGAGAAGTACCAGCGCTACTACACCCGGAAATATGGCAGGGTGCCCGAAGGTGCACTGTCAAGTAGCCACTTTTGTGCTCGACACTCAAACATTTGTACAGGGCGATTACTGCTGTTCCCACGAACTTTCGCGGAGGGGACCCGTGAGAAGCCATATACCACGCTCAGCGTGGACACTACCGAGTTTCAAGATGGATTCACCAACCCACCTCCAGCTTTCGAAATGAACGAGTTCGACGCTGCGAGAATAAAAAAAAACTGCAAATGGAAGTATCTGGTTGATAGGGAACAACCGAAAGGGCCCGTTCACGTCACATTTCGAGGAAAATCCCTGGCATTCACAGCAGGACCGGTACGTTCATCTCCCTCTATCATTATTTCACTGCTTAAGCATGCGGTCTAGCATATTCTCGTTATTCATTTTGCGCTGGAAGGCAACTGTCGACTTATCCCCATCGAAGATTTCAACGAGATCGTGAGCTCTTGCCAACCTGGTTCCAACGCCAATCGCGCGAAGGCTAAACGTCTTCGTTCCTTTGCACTTCCCTCGCGTTTGGTCACTCCCGGATCTGCAGATACAGATCGAACGATAAATATTCACGCCGCCGTCGTTATGGAACAAAAGGTGCTCATCGTGTCCGATTTCTCTAGGATGACCAGGTTACATGTCATCTCATCGACGCGCGTCTTCAGCGCGTGCGATCTTAAAGTGAATTCAGAGGTGCGCTCATTATGTTTGATGCCCCGCCCTTTTATGAAGATTTAACAGCTGTGGACAACACGTCTCTGGGCCGCCTTTCCCAGCGGCCCTGACTGGATGCTAGAGCCAGAGGCCGCTCTCGACAATCTGGATGCATGGCGAGCTTCGACAGTGGCGTCAATGGACACCATGCCTATCTTCGATTGTCTGCTGAAAACAGATGGGCCTGCAGCGGGTGTCGGCGCGCATCTCGCTAACGATATCTTGTTTCTCTTGGTGATACATCCTGATACTCCAGCAAATATTCTCTGCGAAGATGCCGAGATGTACGCTTCGCTGCGCGAGTTTCTCCTGCGGTTTATGGCACAGTGGATTTCCGATGGATTCAAGAGACGATGTGGTGGTACCGCAAACTCTGTGAACTCGTTTGACTTCAACTATGAATCGCACACGAATTTTTTAGCTTCCTATGTGCACTGTTTCCGTCGTGAGTGGGCGAGAGTCGACCGTGAATTGTATAACAAGTATCAAGCACGCGGCTATTTGGATGAGGACCATGTCATTGGTACGCATATTTGCGCTCATTCGTTTCATGAATTTTGCTGGCTCAATAACTCAACTGTACAGGAACAACATATGACAAACCTGGAATTCCGCTCAAGGTGTCCTTTCGCAACGTAAACGTCATCCATGACGGTAAAAAGAGATACCATATCATCCGTGCCAATACTCCGTCATTTTGGCGCCAATCGGCGGCAGTGAGACTTGTTCTATAACTGTGTTTAATCCGAGCTAAATGAAGTCACAGCATATACCTTTTGCAGACGTTGGCACTGCAGGCTACCAGACAACGGTTGGGATTGCGTCTTTCAGAGAGGTCTTATCCAACAAGGTCAATATCGAAGAAGCACTCCAAAATTTGCGACCCGGAAGGCCGAAAAAGGTGATTATTCATTTGTTCCCTATGTACTTTGTCTGATTGAGACTCAGGTGCGGACGAAACAAGTTGGTCGACCCCGAAAGGCCACCACAAGGAAGAAACTGGAAAAAATGCAGAACTCGATTGGACGTCGTCGCCGTGTAGCGGAGAAGGAGAATGTCATGGAGATGGATTAAGAAGAGGAGAATTAGTTTGTTTGGGTTCATGAATGTGTTCTTGATAACGTTAGGTGACGCTGAGTGAAATTGATCAGTTGTTCGGAAATCAACTACCTCGCTGAAAATATATACAACATTCCGAATCATGTTGAAGATTCTGACTGCAAAGATGCAAATATTTGGTACACATGTTCTACACTATTTTCACTTGAAGTACAGATATTCAGGACCATGTGTACCCAATTTTGACTCAAACGGACTTCATTGAAGCAATTCAGGAATCGAAGTTTACTTTTTGATCGCACATCAATAATCTCATCAAATCGTGATTTTATAGTTTGAATCAAGGAATTCCACTATATAACCTAGTCAGAGTCAACCCTTGACCACATTCCTGAGTCATTTTTGTGTCTTAGAGCATGTTCAGTAATTCCAAAGAAATTTGGCTTTGATTGCATACCGCACGGGGCCCGCCAAAGTACCGCACAGGACCTGCTAAGAAAGCTGTGATATTGACCCACCTGCATCCGTGTAATGCCTGAAAACTATTTTGACATGAGCTCAGTGATACCCCTGACCCTATATACCACATTCCCAAGTGACCTGCGGTCTTTGAGCATGTTCAGGAATTCCAAAGAAGTTTGGCTGTGATTGTGTACTGCACGAGAGGGACCAAAAAAGTTGTGATGTTGACACGCTGGCATCTGTATGATTTCTCCAAACTATTTTGACATGACCTAGGCATACCCCCGACCTTATGTGCCAGATTCCACCCCCTTTGAGCATGTTGGGTGGTTCCGAACAGGCTTGGCTTGGATCTGGTTATGCGGCTGAGTGCAGTATTTTATGTACTCTCGGATTTGTTGCGAACATCTGACTAAACTTAGGTGGATTTGAATTACCGCTGCCTAAATACTTTCGGACTCTGAGGCTGGACGCCCTGAGAGAGAAGGGCCATATGATTAGGAGTGATCAATAACTGGTATTGCGGTCAAGTGTTTACTGCATTACAAAATGAAGCACTCCACAATGGTTGAAGGTATTAAAGACAATTGTAACTGACAAGGGGAAGAAAGGAGTGTGAGGGGAAGTAGATAAAGGACGAGCTAGTTCACACGTGAAATTCCTATGTGTCCAACGCTACAAGGTGATTCGCTGCGAATTCTTGTGTTTTGATTTTGTTGAGAGTAGTTTGCGACAGTTTTGCTGCCCATACTTCAACGTTGAGGCTGGACTTGTCATCGGCCTCGCCACCCGCACAAACAGGTCCGGCAGCGGACCATAGGTACTGAGCACCGCGCCAGGTCCTGTACAGCTCAGCGGTGTTATCGATGTCTGTTTCCACTGCAAAAACATTGTTAACAAAAGTAGGTAGCGTGAATTGTAGATCACAAACCAGGTACCCGTCCCTTCCACGCAAGCTGTGTGGCAGCTTTCGCAGGAGGGTATATCCCAGTCTTGTTGACAAACGTCTGTGGTACCCAATTGCACGCAACAAGAACGGCTTCCGCACTAAGAAAGATCGGTGGGGAGGCGCCGTCCGCAGTGGTAATTGTGTCGACCCTTTTGGAGTTAGACATCTCGGCTTTGGTGCCGATAAGCCCAAGGAGTCCAAGACAATGGCTCATCGCCTGGTACTGGCGGACCATTTCTGCGAGGGGAGACTTGTCAACAAATTGTGCTTGTTTGAATGTAACAGAGTTAACGTCGCCCTGCATCATACGCTCCACGAGTTGGTTATTTTTCGATGCAGAAGATGAACGCAAGCGCGCCTGTTTTGGTGCACGCGCACGACTTTTCTTACTTTTGCCGCCTCCAGAGTGCGTCTGTGCAGCGGGTATCGCATCGAAAACGTCGGTAAGGGAGGGTTGGGATGTGAATGAAGGAAGATCCGATCCTGGGCTGCGGAAGACTGCCTGATAAAGCGAATCATGGCTCTGCGAAGGTGAAATGGCTTCGGAAAAGTCCGACGCGGACCATGATGATAGGTGGGAAAGGGCGCCATCCTGAAGGGAGTGCGGGGATTCCTCACTTGTAGGAGGAGTCAGCCAAACGTTCCCAGCAGCGGACTGGAAAGAAATATTCAAGTGGATAGTGGCGATGATGATGAAGAGTGAACTGGGGCGAACAAGCAATGGATGCCATACAACGAAGAATTCTGTGGCAGCAGGGTTCGAAGTAGCAGCAGACACTATAATTTCGGTAGAGAGGGATAGTTCCGCCGTCGGAAAGGTATCCCCACCAGCAATACGGGTTTCCGCGTCGCCGAGAGCCTCGAGTTCCCTATAAGCACCAACAGCTGCAGCGCTAGCGCTGGAAATGGCGAGAGATCCGAAATCTGGAACACGAGTTGTACCGAGATCAACCAATGCTATAGACTCTCCAGTTATGAGATCTTCGATAGTCTGGTTACCGATTCTGTTTCTGTGTCTGTACTGGCGCATGAGGAGGATGAGACCTGCCACAGTTATCGACAGCGCCTCCCCGCGCTGAATCAAAATGCCGGGAACAGCAGGAACTGAAGTAAACATCTTGGCGATGTCTGCCTTCCCCTCCTGCTTCACGTGAAAATAAACGCTAATGTTTGGCGGAAAAGAATGTGGCAGTGGTCCGGGACCCCTGTTTGGGTCAGTGGCTGCACACAGCGGACAAGAGGGTTAGTTTATGACACAACTGCAGAGCAACTGATCACGCACACGTGTCTGCGCCCCGAAGCATCTCTGCTGATCTGACCTTTTAAGAACTTAAAGAAGGAAAAAGAGACGCGCGTCCAATGATGTGATGGATCACATGACAGGCAATTTTGGGCCGCATCATCACTTTGTCAATTCATCACTAAGTAATCGCACTGAACAATGTGTTCCCCAAATAATAAACCTCAAACATAGCGAAACTTGAATTAAAATAGGTCTGCACGGAAGGTGCGTACGTAAGCAAGAGCTGACGTCCAAGCCAAGAGGCAGTCGGCATCATCAGCACTCCCAAATAAATGCTGCACTGCGTTGTAAAGGCTGGTTAGCTCGGCCTCTGTCAAAGTCCCAGGCGGCGGCTCGACAATGACGCTGCTGAGATCTGCAAGCGGTGGAGGACCGGTACGGCCGATCCAGGATGTTGCTCCCTCATGGAGGGGGTTATTCTGCCGCTGCGACTCGAGTAGAGCCTCGTCCCGAAGCCCTTGCCAATCGATCCCGTAGACCTCCAGCTCCTCCTCACTCATTTCGTCGTCCGGGAGCTGGTTTCCTCGAACCCCGTTAACAAGCATATCAAAAACAAACATGTCTGCCGGCGAACGATTTGGCCCGCCGCGGATTTGAATACGGTGCTGGTTCCAGGACTGTGCGAAGAAGGCGAGCTGGCTGTTGATTGTCGATAGGAATAGGAAGTGTAGCAACCATATATGGTTGACGTTGTTGATGTCGAGACCGTGGCGAATCTCGAAGACAGTGAATCTCTCTGCCCAGGTTGCGCCTACCTGGACTGTGACATCCACCCACAAACGTTCAATACGGACATTGTGGACACTCCTGACAGGTTGTTTAGCGTATTATGAGGACAGAGAGGTGCGATTACCTTCCCCATATGTATGATCCGCGGCGAAGACCCCGGTGAACCTCCATCCAGGCGGCAACATAAAGATTCTCTGTGCCGTGATCGCCTCGAAGTCGAGAGGGCACACCGTACTCGCCACAAGCCGCGAGATATAAGTCGAGAACAGTTCGTGCCCTGTTATTATCACTGGCTCTCAGAGCAGTGATTAGCCGCGAATACCCATCTATGAAACCGTGTATCACGATGCGCCAGCGAATGAGCCCTGTTTGTAAATATGAGAAGATGGATATCGCCAAAGATTAAATAGATTAATACCGTGCTGGCCGTCATGGTGCCAGAGAGAATTGGGCCCAGGAACCGAATAGATCCGGCGGCGTATGCGGATGCGCTCGAAAATTCGGCGGACTGGGTCTATACGCAACAAGCACGCTCTAACCCGCTCACGCTGGACACGGTGGCCAAGTCTCCTCAGCATGCCGTCCAACATAGCCAAACCTGCGCGGCGGAAATGTGTACGTAACCGGGCAACAAGAAGATCCAGTTCATCGTCAGAAATCGTCGAAAGGGGGCCAGTGAACGAGACCACAGATGGCTGCGCCAGCTCTTCGATGTCCGCTGGAAATTGATCCGGCAAAACCATCTCGGGGTCCAACAGGTCGTCCTGCGCAGGAAAGTTGGGATTATCGGCGTCATATAGATGGGGTTCGGGCTCGTTATCTTGCCCCACGAAAGGATCAGACTGCGGAGAAGCAATACCATACTCAAGGAGAGCCCTGCGAACTGTGTCGCGGCTGACCCCAAGGAATCGATGGATGCTGGCAGTCGATCGCTGGCTGTATGCCCACCGCAGAAAGTCGGGGTCAATCACGATGCGTGGGCGGCCCCTACCTCCAGTTGGAACGGACCAGATTACCGATGGGCGGCCGTTGTGGGACGCGTCGATAGCGTCACGGTATTCGAGCTGAATATCATTCTGCATCGCGGCCATGCTGATCTGCAGTACATCCAATTCTTCCGGAGAAAAGACATGAGAGTGCTTTTGATATAATTAGCGATAAACTCATGATAATTCGGAGTCATATACGCACCTCTTGTACCAGCCGCACAAATTCATCCAGATCATCGCCGAGCCGTGCAATGACGACAGCATCTGTTGGGCTTTGGACGACGTTGGTTACACTGGTTTCAAAGCAGTGATAGTGAGAGCGAAATGCATCCAGGAGAGCCTCAGGACGATTGGGGTCCTCTGAGTCCATGGCCGCAGAGAAGGACTGAAGTCTCAAGAGTGTAATAGTACGAATCGTGATGCGAACTGTCAAGGACTCAAGGTGATGGCCTGGCTCGGCTGTCTGATGGTCCTCGGCTCAGAATGATGGGCTGCTAGTTCAAACTGATGGTTCGGAGCGAAAGCAAGTATCTCTTCAGCGTTATTGTGTGTTCCAACAAGGTGAGCAGAGTACGGCGTACGAAAGTACGATCTCGTACGTACATCAACCAAGGAAATGCTGTACATGAAGTACGGCCGTGACACACACGAAACGGCGTGTGCATGGTGCACGATGTACGGATGTGTGCACGAATATGTACAACGGAGTATGACCTTAGATGTACGCAATTTTTCCGTGAAAAATGCTTTTATAGGGATTGCTGGTGCTATCTTGGGCCTCCGAGCCGTGGGTCTGTAGAATTTTGAATTTTGCAGACGTAATCGAAATCGGAGTTCGGCACGAGTGCTTGAAGAACACAACAGAAACAAAAAAATGGGTAGTCGCTATGTATTTCGGAGCCGGGAGTCGAACCCAGATGTAACTTCTACGAGCTCAGGCTGCGAGCGTAGAGGTGCCCTCACACCGTCCGATGTATGTATAGTGGGAAGTACGTCGCCTTTCATTCAACCATTCAATCGAGTGCACATCGATGTCCGCCTAAGTATCCTCAGCTGACCAGTTCAAGAATCAAGACGCCTACCATCAAAAACTCACCAATCCGAGTCCCGCGTATTCGAATTCGGTTCTCCCGTCCCCCCAAAAAGAAATGAAAAATACGCAGCGAAACGTGAAAAAGAAAAAGAAAAGAAGTTGCCAGAGTATACGACGACAATGCAGTGCCCAGTCCCGAATCGAACGGGCGGTTCGCAGCGATGTAATGCATCTGCCGTGGTACACAGCGAGCGAATGCGCTCCACGCGCTACTGGGCTTTCTGATGTTGCATTAGGCCCTCCGAGTCGTGGCTTTGTGGAATTTTGAATTGTGTGCGTCATTTGATCTTTGGCTGGTTTTGGTTCCCCACGTGTTCAAGATGCCTACCATTGAAGTGACCAAGATATCCGTTCAACGAAAGAAGTCAATGAAAACTCAACAGCGCGCGGATGCAATCGAATTCCAAATCTTGAGCCGCATTGGAAGTTCCCTGGAGAAAGAAAAAAAAAAGAATCTTCGCCAACCGGCTGATTCGGAAACGGGAGTCGAACCCACTGGCAATTGTGACTTCTACGAGCTGCAGCGTCCGTAGCGGTCGGTGTTACTCACACTATCCGATGTATGTGTGGTCAGAAGTACTGGTCCTTTTATTGAAGGGATCTGTCCTCAGCTGACCAGGCCAAGAATCAAGATGCCTACCATTTGGCATTGAAAACTCACCAATCCGAGTCCCGCGTTTCGAATTCGGTTCTCCACTCCCAAAAACAAAACAGTTGGGCAGGGGAACGTGGAAAAGAAGTTGCTTAGAAATTCAATGCTGCCCTTGTAGTGCCCGGTCCCGAATCGAACGGGCAGTTCGCAGCAATGCCAGACGGCCCGTCGTGAACAACGAGCGAATGCGCTCCAGGCGCTACTGGGCTTGCTGGTGCTATCTTAGGCCTTCGAGTCGTGGCGTTGTACATTTCGAAATGTGCAGACTCGGGCGTAGATTGGTCCTTGCGAAATATAGATGGCGTTCTTCAACCGACCTCAGGCTCCCATCCGAATCCACCCAGTTCAATATACATGATGCCATTGAAGTAACTGGACTATTTGTTGAACGATGAAGAAACAAATTCAACTGCAGACGCAGGCTCTGAACGAAGAACAAAAAGAGGTAGTCAGAACCCATCTATACATGTGGAGATGGGAGTCGAACCCAGATCTACGAGGTGTGCCTGTATGCCCTCGCGGTGGATTCCTTGCGCCACCCGATGCCTGTGTAGGAAGTACTGTGCCATTTCGTTCAATTCGTAAGGCCATTTGATGTGTGACTTCGAAAACGAATCGTACCTTTCGTACGCGGTCTCCATTTGGGAATTTGATCCGTCGGCAGCGCTCGGCACTGCTCGGCACGCCTCGGCTAAGCTAAAAAGGCCTCTGTGACGCAGTGACTTACGAAAAATTTCGTAGATTTTCAGGCCTGTGACCTGTGACCATACGAATTGAATAAAATGGAACAGTATCTCTCCCTTCAATATCCATGGGGTTCTGCTTCAATCAAATGCACCTCTTGGGTCCTCTTCATCGAACGTCGAATGATTAAACCAGGACTGTTTGGAAACCTCTTGCAATTGTCTGTCCTCAGTTGACCAGTTCAAGATGCCTATCATTAAAGTGGCCGAGATATTCGCCCAACGATCAGGAAATTGAAGTTGAACCGGGCACAGATGCAGACGCAATCGAAATATACTTTTACTGCAGACGTAATCGAAATCTTGCGAAATCCGGATCGGCTCGAGGGCTTAAAGAACAAAAAAAAACGATCACACACTCATCACATTTCGGAAATGGGGGGTCGAACCCAGTTGTAACTTCTACGCTGCAGTGCTCGTAGCGGTGCCACTCGCACCATCCGAAGGTTGGAGGAATCACTTCTCCCTCTGGTATACATAGCGTTTGACCTACCTTCGCCATGACCGTGTCGCATTCCGGATGGTTGTTGAAAACGAAAGCCGATGTTAGCCGAGAGGAGCGAACACTCCCACGGTTGCAAAACGGATCAAAATGAACCAAATTTTGAATTCCTCTGGATCGGAATGTTCGTTGAATAGTTATCTCTGGATCTGCATGGATGAATGTCCCCTGTATAATCAGTTCCTGTATAATCAATTTTGCTGAGCCTAGGCCCTACTTATACAGCACTCGGAGCCTTCTTACATGCGAGGCTGTTGACATTATTGACCTCTTCCTTTCGCAACCCATAAACTCCACCACCGACACCAAATTTATCGCCAGCGAACAGCCGCGGAGCTCAATGTTTTCTCACCTTGATCTCTTGAGTGCACGACGTCGACAATGGTATTTTCTTCTTGAGTGGGCTGAGAACCAGTTGTCTCGTTTCGTCGGATCACCCGCTCCGCTGGATTCTGGCCACGACGAAACACGCGGTGTTGGGTGGGAGCACCGAGTCGCCCCTCCAAGCCCGTTGCACATTCATCGAGTCACAGCTCCGGCATCAGAACTTAGAAGACAATCCTTACAGCACTCTTGAACCGCCTTCCCCCAACGTATCATCAGTCACCCATGACTCACATGGCACCCTATACAATAGCTATGATTTGGCCGTTCGCCTCTGCAAAGCGGCGTTGAATTGAATAATCTACAAGTGTGAGTATGCAGTGAAGCCAAGAAACAGGCGGAACTAGATCACGAACGTTCCCAACTCTACACAAACCCCGATTCTTTCCTGAACAACGGCACCAACAACGATTTAGACTTTGCCATTGAAGTGAACCATTTGCCAAGAAGTATTCCCCACAGAACGTCAAAGTAACTCGCTCCACCCCGCTGCAAATCCTGTTTGCGAAGGAACTGCCCGTGGAAGAGTAAACGGTGTACATACCTTCCCATTGGTCACGATAATCGCCTCGAACCCAGTCGCATAATTCTTGAGTGGCACAGCCTTGTTATACCTCGCGACATTCTTAGTGACGACTTTCGCATGGGCGTAACACTTCAACGCCTGCTTCTGTTCCTTCCACTCGATGGCGTCGCCTGCGGCGAAGATATTCGGGTAGTTGAACAATTGCAAGGTTGGTTTGACCTTGACGAAGCCGGCGGGTGTGAGCACATCGGCGTCGAGAGACTTGATGAAGGCCGTGTTCGGATGAGATGCGCCTGTGGTTCTAAGCTGAATGGGGCCAATTACATAGATTCAGGTGTTTGTGCGGTTATGATCGGGTGATTACTTACAATCAGGCCTGCGCTAAGGGTCAGTCCCGTACGGGTCACCACAACAGTGCAACCAGCGGGTACTGGATTCTCGACGACATCGCCCAAGTGTAGCTTGACCCCCCGGGCCGTGAGACCCTTCGCCATCGCCCTGCGGAATTTGTTCGGGTACGCGTCGTTGAAAAGCAGCGGCTTCGCATGCACGATAGTGACGTCTCTTTCCTGCAGAATGAATCAAGAAAGAGTCGCAGGTGAAGCAAGATGCACACAGGCCAGATATCTTTCAGCTCCCCGGCAAGTTCTACATAACGTCAGTCGAAAATGTTTGAAGGAACCATGGCAGAACGAACCGCAGCCCACTGCGCCCCCGCCAACCAGCAAATAGCTTCGTGCCCTAGCGAACCGTTCACGGCTACTAGCGACATAGGTCGCCACGTCCTCGGCTTTACTCGGAAAGGCGAGCGGGTCTTGCCAAGAAAGCCCTGGGGCGAGGATGAGAATATCATATGGCAATTTCTCGCCGCCTGCAAGCGTAAGGAATCCGGTGGTCTCGCCCGCCTTCTGGTGGATGCCCTCCACCGAGTCTTGAATGAAAGTGCCCCTGCCGCCGTGGAAAATCTTATCATACGGGACGAGAGCCGTCGTTGCCAGATTGTCGACGTCGGAGACAGTCATGCGGAGGGTGGCGGGGAGTACGATGCGGTAGGGCAGGGGGTTGACGAGGAAGAGGTTGTATTGTGCCTCGTCAAGTTCAGCGGAAAGTGGGCGTGCGATATTGACGCCTGCTGCTCCGCCGCCGACGACGACAACTAGAGGAAACGTTGGGTGAGCCCAAAGACTTGCAACGGACACGCCCAAGACATGCCTGATTTTCGACCTTCGTTTCTCTTTCCCGACATAACTTGGGCTAGTAGGTACTCGCGAGTCGCAAGAGGTGTCCAATCACTTCTTTACCGCGCTCTGCTGTTTCATAAAATCAAAGCCCTTGTGTCTGTCGAAGGCCTTTTGTGACGCGGCGATCTTAGAATCTGACACGGCCATCGTAGAATCCCCCTGGCGCGGCCATCTCAGAAGTTAGAATCCCCTACCGCGGCGATCTTAGAATCCCTCACCCTCACATGGAACGCGACTTTCTCCGCGTTCGATTTCCACATTTCAAGCGAAAACACCACAAAGGCCGAATATATCGAGTGTAGGGAGTCGACAACCTCCTGGAGGCATCTTGTACCGTACAAATGCACTGCAGAAATCAACAAAAAACAGTACATGCCTTCCATATCGAGCGCGGCGCGGGAAGCTGAGTCCCAGTGCGGCGGTGTTTCCAGGTTCGGATTCAGGCTCGGATTCAGAGTCCGAACGTCGCACGGCGTCCCCAGACTCAGAAGAACGCCAATGCGAATCGCGGAACAACGACTGCGTGCTATGATAGTACTCGCTCGCGCCGTCGCTGAACACGGACCTCGACGGCGTGTCGTAGATCATCAGCGTCGACGTCGCGGTGGAGATGCTCGCGCGCTGGCGGGAGCGCGAGCGCGAGGCGACGGCGGCGTGCGGCGAGAAGGCGGCCTGGGACGGGGACTTGCAGTGCGACGCGAAGAGGTGCGGGTGCCGGAGGATGGAGATGGGCGAGGGCGGCTGGGTGTAAGAGTGAAGGTGCGGTGGGCGGGCGGTGAGCTCGGACTCACCACGTCCGCCTCCCAGTCTCCATCCGCCAGCAAATCAATCTTGTTCCCCACCACCACCACACAGAACCCGCCCCGCCCATTCCCCCCGCGCAGATCTTCCTCCCTTACGGGCGCCTTCGCCTTGAACTCGTCCCACCACCGGCGCAGCGCGTACAGCGTCTCGGGCCGCGAGCGAGGCGAAGCGTTCTTGGCCTGCTGTGTCCCAGATCTGCAATACTATCGGTTCGGCGGAGGGGGAGGAGGGGGGCGGGGGGAGGATTTTGGTGATGAAGTCGGCGCCGATGGTGGCGCGATACGAGGTCGAGAAGCGGGCGGAGAAGTACTGCGCCCAGTGAGCAATAGGGTTAGGAGAAGGACATAGCAGAACGGACCTGGCCCCGTAGACTGGTCTTGCCTGCATCAGAGGCGCCGATTACGACCACCTTGAACGTCGGCATCCCTCAAATCCGACAGCAGAGACAGCGCTGAGGAATGGGCGCATCAGATGAGTGTCACGCAATGTCACCATAACCGGGGATTGCCGGTGTTTCCCAACGAAAAGAATATTAACATTGTAAAAACTCATCGAATGCGAGTTCAGCGGGTCCCGCTCGACTCTCACGAAATAATGTAATGAGCAGCGAAACGTGAAAAAAAAGGTTACTTTGGCGCCAGTGCCCAGTCCCGAATCGAACGGGCAGTTTCGCAACACGTTCTCAATCTTTCTTCCTACTGAGAGCGAATGCGCGCCACGCACTACCGAGCTTCTGTGTGCTACTTACTCTCGGTCCTCGTTGCTCTGTTAAAAAAAAAAACTTGAAATGACCAAACAATGCTCACTCACGGAATTGCAAAAACTCAACAATTCGGCTTCTGCACATTCGGGTTCTCCCACAAAGCAAAAGAATGTAGTGCACAGCGAAACGTGGAAAAAAGAAATTGTTTTGATTTACAACGCGAGTGCCCAGTCCCGAATCGAACGGGCCTTTCGCAGCATATGCAGGTTACATGATACCATTGACACTGCGAGCGAATGCGCGCCACGCGCCACCGAGCTTTTTATTGCTATCCTGTGTTCATCAATACGAACCGAGGCAATCTGGTGGTTCCATATGAGTCCAGGGACAATAGTGTACAAAGTGCCTGTATACTTCGATACTTCCTGGGCTCCGGCGGTCCTGAGCGGGACCGTGCCGTGTAATCTTCCTTCCTTCCTTCCGTGGTTGTCATTTGCAGTGAACACTCCAACGGTTGCAAAACCGAACACATCATCGGCCGAGCTTCTGGTGCTCTGTCATCAATGTGAAATGAGACGGATAAAATCACGACCAATCTGAACATTGGCATTCGTCAAATCCTTCGAGTCGGTTTTTCCCCAAAAATTAGGGGCAACGAAATGTGAAAAAAAAAAACCACTGAATATGACCTTAGCTTAGTGCCCAGTCCCGAATCGAACGGGCTCTTCGCAGCACATGCAAGCTACACTCTTCCAGTGATACTACGAGCGAAAGCGCGCCACGCGCTACCGAGCTTCTGGAGCTGGCCTAGGCCATCCGAGTTCTGTAAACTTTTCAAATGACTCAACGGTAGCGTGAATTTCCTTGCTTCCCGGCACCGTTTTGTTGTATATCTGGCTCTGAATTCTGCATGCAGGGCTGTGTGTGATATACTTACATGTGCGTTGAGGTATACTCCGTGCGTTCCATCGTTATCACAATAACCTAGGAATGCAGAGCCGCTTTCTTCAACTTCTCGAGCTCATCCCAGCGATAATTAACCCCGAAAATCTCGGGCATGCGGTTCCAAAACTCCTGCCTCCCAGCCGCATGCGTCTTGCGACACTCTGCTATGCACGCCGCGCACAAATCCCCCGCGACCACCTCCCAATCGTTTTCCTCCCAAATCTCCAGCGGGAACCGACACTTGTTCCAATTCTCCGCGATGAACACCGAGAGCTGCAGCAGCTCCGTGTTGCACCGCTCCGGCGCATGACACCCCGCGAACCGCTGCTTGAGGAACCGCAGCACGGACTCGACGGCGGCGGCCTGCTCCGGGTATGCAATGAGCATCGCGCGCTTCTCTGGCGTGAGGCCCGGCGGGCCCCCGTCGAGGATGCGCTGGATGGGGCTGCTGCACCCCAGGTACATGATCGAGGGGACGAGCCATGGGGCGTCGACTTCTTTCAGCAGATCGAGGATCTGGAAGACAGGGTACACGTTTGGCGGCGCGCGCAGGTTGATGATGTCGCGCGAGTACCCGCGGAGGTCCCACGCTTTCAGCGTCGTGGGGTACATGTCGGAGAGGTGCCGCAGACAGCGCTGGCGGAGGTAGTCCACGTCGTATTTGATGCTCAGGCGGAGTATGCCCGCGAGCGTGTCGAGTGATGGGGAAAACGGTGGAACGAAGAAACTGTGCAGCGTACAGTAGTGAGCGGGAGAAATAGAACGTAAACGAGCGGACGCACCTGGAGTCATATATAGCTTGGAAGAAAACCGTCACGTCCGCTGCCTTATCGTGCAAGATAATCCGCGGGCAGCCATCGACCATATCCGCTTCTATGGGCGCGGGCTGCGGAAAAGAAAGCATATCGCGAAAGACGGAGGACTGTTTGGACAGAATTCCGCTGTATACGTGGAACAGGCTGGTCTCCGCCTGGAAGACCAGTGAGGCCTCTTCAAACCATAATTCTGGGACGCGTTCAATGGAGGAAATCGGGGGCATTTGGTGTGGGTGCGGGCGGTAGGTGTGGATTGATCATTGGACGGAGACAAAGAAATAGCGCGGTGCAACAAAAGAGATCAGCGAAGTGATCGAGAGTTTGCAATTCGTTTCACGTGGATTCCATGTGGGTCTGATGGTAACCCCTTGATGTCGCATCTCCCGTAGTCAGACCTGATGACACGTTTTGCTTGCGGGTGGGAAAAACGCGTGGATAGGAGAAAAACAGATTTCGGTAATGCAACCGTGGGAACATATTGATGGATTGATGATGCTGGCGGTCGCCACAGCCTGTCACTCGAGATTCCATCTAGTACACACTATTCATTTGGGAATGAAGTAGATAAATCACAAATTAATGTATTATAGTTCTAATCTAGGAGTTCAACCATTTAGTAATAATGAGCGTTGACGTTAGCTTTTAAGAATACTTCTAACCAGGCCCTTGGGCCATTATACCGTATGTAGCAAATTAGATATTATACGCCGCTTTGACGAGATCGGCCCCGCGTTCTCCCAGGGCATAAATAATGGCCTGGGGATGAGCGGACGGGATAACGGGCTGCATGATCGAGACGGCATGAGCTAGGGCTAACCTAAGGAAGGAACGTTCAACTCACCAGGATAGATGCATCAATGATGCGCAGCCCAGAGAGTCCCTTCGCAACGCCGTCGGGATCGACGACTCCCCATGAAGCGCCCTTCGGTGACATGGCGGCTGTTCCGACGGGGTGGAAGATTGTGGCCGACTTGGATTGAATGTATGCTTTGAGCGAGGCGGGGTCTTTCGCCGCGGCGAGATCCTCGAACTCTCGGATAACGTAGCCCTTCCACGCGTTGGCGCTAACCAACTTTCTTGTTGCGTTGACGGCTGTCTCCATAACGAACATATCGAAGTCGGTTCCGAGCATGTTCGGATTGATGTTGGGCTGGTCGAAAGGATTGGATGTGTTGAGGGTGAGTTCTCCGCCTAATTTCTCGCGATCAGTGCTTGCATCGTATATCAAACCAAATGAACAACGCACGAGCTGCAGGCGCGGTGACGCAGGATACGATGGTCATAAAGCTGCCGGTCGATGGGAGGGTGTCCGTAGTACTAAGGAAACCATTCTACGTTTGTGGAGTCAGTTGGGAATCCATGTTGAAGCTGAATCGGCGCACCGCGAACAGAAGCTCATAATGGGGAGTATGCGGTCCAGCGGACGTATCCGGGGTGGAAAAGGAACCGGCAGGGACCCGGGACCAGACGAGATGAGCGAGGGGCGAATCCGCCAGGAGCCCGAATTGAGTCTTGTTCCATATTTCAAGGTCGGCAGCGAATGCGGTAGCATTCTGGCCGAGGACGTCGTATGTCCCGTTGGAGTTCACGTACCACAGATTCGAGAGCAGTGGGTGATCAGTCAGATTCTGTCCGACGGCGGGATTGTTCAGGATGGTTTTGATCCCAAAGGCCGACAACTGTTTCTGAGGCCCGATGCCAGAGAGGAGAAGGATCTGGGGCGTCCCAATCGCACCGGCAGACAATATCACCTCTTTCTTGGCAGAGATAATTTTGCGAGGGCCTATCTCAGCTGTGAGCCTTCAAGGAATTGTATAGAAGATGGTCCCTTGCCTGTTTCACTTTGCGTAATTTCAACGGAACGGAAGGCAGGCTTTCCTTTATCGACTCCGGTTTGGTTGACCCGCGTTACACGCGTGTTGACGAGTACATGAAGGTTTGGTCTCGCGAGATATTGTGGGGCCAGATACGACGTGGCTCCACTGCTGCGTTGAGCACCCTTGATAGTCTGTTGCGGCCACCCTACGAGCAAAGTCCAAAATAAGAAAACAATAATGACGATATCGGAGGGCACAAATTACCGAGACCAAGAGGATACCCGGAATTCATGTCAAGATTGAACGGAAAGTCTTTCGGGAGCTCTTTGGTTGTGGCGATAACACGGGAGTCGAATGGGTGAGGGAATCCCGGCAGACTGACGGAAGTCATCCCAGTGTAACTGTGATCGGCAGGGTTGAATTGCCCGGCCGTGTTATGGTGATCGTTGGGTGGCGTCCACTTCTCATTCTATGCAAGGAAATAAACAAAAGGTCGGACATGAAGTCAAATCTATTACCTTGAACATGTATTGATGGATGTTATTCCAAGACCAGCCTTGATCACCGCTAAGCCTGGCAAGTCGGTCCCATTCCTCGAAGCTACCCCGAGTGTAAGCGAATGTGTCTGTAAACCTCGTCAGGTCATTTTGGATACCGAATACGAAATCCATTCACTGGTAGAGGTGGAACCGCCGAGGATATGACCCCGTGCTGTCGGTCCGAGAATGTCAGTAAATATCAGTCGACCACGAGAAAGCAACGAACGGTAGGGGATACTTCGGCCAGCGAAACCTGGCATAGGAGTCGTTGTGTAGTTCCAATCCCAAGGTGAACCGGGACCAAGTGACTGAGTCAACATAGGAACGACGCTATCCAGGACGCCGACATTTCTACAACCAATATGTCAGGAGCGACGTTTCTCGGTGGTACGAAAAGAACGTACGAAGGCCCGGCCTCGATGAGGAGAACCGTGGTCTTAGGGTTTTCGGTGAGACGATTCGCAAGGACGGTACCGCCTGCACCGGCTGGAATATATTCTCAACACCCAGCAAGTTTTGACAGCAAGAAAATAAACAGACCTCCTACAATGACAAAATCGTACGTGGTCGTAGGCAAGTTTGCTGTGGCCTCATAGAGAGTTGCATGAACGAGTGCAATGGGGACAAGGAAGGAAAGAACGCGGAAGTTGGAGGGGTACATCGCCTCACGATGTTCGAATAGCTGTGGTGGTTTCCTGGAGTGCTTAGTTTTATAGTGCGAAGATGTCCAAATAAAGCTGAGGCATGACAGAACCCCAAGGAACAACAGATCTCATAGGACCATATGGGGGTGTCGGAAATGTACAGATGTTTTAACGTTTACTAGTAACAAATATACTGTTGACCTCCGTTCATTAGTATCTCTGCGGCAAGCAGTCCCGTCAGGATCATCCTGTTTACG
Source organism: Mycena haematopus (assembly GCA_029281435.1). Classification (NCBI taxonomy): domain Eukaryota; kingdom Fungi; phylum Basidiomycota; class Agaricomycetes; order Agaricales; family Mycenaceae; genus Mycena; species Mycena haematopus. The sequence continues at coordinate 354,790 of JARJCV010000015.1, read as the reverse complement.
TATACTCAGGATCGAACATTCAGGGGCGAGTGTGGGATACAGGCCGGAGATTGCCGAATGTCAGTGTAGCGGGCATTTCCAGCCCAATTTTTCACCTGCGCCGACATTTCGTAGTTCGCAGGATGATACCACTCACTAACGAATGATACCAAGACGAGTTGATCGAAATTTATTGGAGGATACGACATAATGCACGACAATTTCCTTTTTTAGGTTGGTTCCCAGTGTGCTATGAGGCAAGCTAGATTGCAGTTTCGCCCCAAGGCATGCATCCACAGGATAAGCCGAGGCATGTAATTCCGAGATGAAACCAATACGATCGGAAATATAACACTGCTTCGGCCCATGGCGGCCCTCCTATTCGGGCGATCGGCCAAGTCACAATGAAATGAACATCGCTGCAATGTGGCGTGTTTGAACTTGGCAGGGAGAGAGGTGCAGAATTAAAGTGTCAGCGCTAAGCGCATAGCCCGTACGGCCGGCCACTAGTTTGTTACAGTCATTTCAGAACGAGTGAATACCGAGCGCCAGCGCCACATCATTTCGCGCCGCTGATGATCAAAGTTGAACCAAGGTTGCACCTCGATACAAATTCTAAAAGCGCAACGTTTGTTTCAAGTCCAAATATCCAAAAACTCTTCATTATAGACAATCGAACGATAAGGACCCGGACATTTGAATTGTCGATTCATTGTACCGCACAGGATCGGCTCCGTTCTGATGGCCGAGCTCTTGATGGCCGAGCTCGGCAGTTCTCTGATGTTTATAGCGATGCTATGGTAGCCGGCTTTGACTTGGGATAAGTAGACATCCAAGTTCCACAAGATCTTAGATTCAAGTACAACTATAGGCTCAAGGAGAAGCCAAAGCAATAATAAACCCGCAGTCGGTATGAATCGATGCAACGCACTTTATCCAGCGAGGCACGAGTGTCCGGATAAAGCGTCTGTCTACGAGAGACTAGCAACGCACAGGGAGAGCGGAGATATGTATCCCCAGAATTGCACCAGAACACATTGATGGCAGAATCGTCCGGCTATGTAGTTTGGGTTCAAACCCGAACCTGAATTTAATTATAGTGTTTCTTTCTTTGACTTTCTCCGTCTTGTTTTCGGTGACTGATGAGGTTCCTGAGTTATTTCACGAACACTCCGCTTAATTTCCACTGTGCAAAACAATAGACAGTTTCAATTTTGGAACGCTTGAGCTTTCCGCAAACCTCAGTCTCCACAGTACGACGGAAGGATACATGGAGCGTTGACGATATAAATAGTCAACTCCGGAGCTGCAAACTTGGGGAACTCATCGGAAATTGAACTGTCTATCGTTTTGAAATAGCTGTCAAACTGTCGATCGCATCGGCCCGACGGGAAAACGTTTGACAGATGCAGGGCATGACTTCTGATTTGGTTCGTGCCCTCTTCTTCCCTCCCACCACCCACTTTGAATTCTCCCCACTTCCCGTCCTCCATCCCCTTCCCTACGCATCCCCTCAATCCCACCGGCTCAAAAGCCTCAAGGGTCTCATCTCTCAAGAGCACGCCACCATCTGGTTCCTGGCCGAGGGCCAATGCCCAAGATCTCGAGCGGGCTTATCGTCTGCGTGCGCGACCGCAATTCAAGACACTGACAGTGAAGAATCGTTCTGACGAAATCTCACGAGGCCTGGTCGCGTGTTTACCACTCAGCCCACCAAGATCCCTTTCTTCAAGACCCATGCCCTTCCCCTCGCTTTTACACAATCAAGTGACACGCTCTCAGCAGTTCAGCGCTCACATATTGTAAAGTAGAAAAGGGGGGGGGGGCAACTGTGCGCATTTCTGCAGTTCTCGTGATCGCAGGGAAGTCTGAAAGAGCAGTGATGTCTACAGATGAGCATTGCACGATTCTATTGGATTGCGTTTGTAGCAGCTGCAGGATTAATTCTTTATTATTTATTCGTAGTATAATGTCCATCGTTTCTCCAGAGACCTTCGCCCTACCGACGTTGCCGATCTCGGAATCTTCCCTCAAACGCCGTACACTGCACCAGCAGTTGCGCGAGCGTTGTCCGCTCGCACGCTCCACGAATAAATGCGCTCTGCTCGGGTCAATTGATTGTCAGCGCCGCATATCCGCGTGAATCCAGAGAATATGCGCTGACCTCGATGAGCTGGCGATATCCAAACTGCGTTGCCGCTGGGTCGAAGCACAACTGGACGAACTGGTGAAACGCGGGCGTGCGAGAGGCAATGACGGAGAGCGGGGGCCACTGGCTGTCTACAGGCTGGTCCTGGATTGACGGACGTCGCCCAGCGGCCATCTCCCACACGAGGGCGCCTAGTGCACTTGCATCACTGACATATGTACAGTTAATTCAGGGCATACACGAGGAGAACCGAAAATCACCTCCTGATGTTTGCCGAACGTGAAACCGAAGGGCCGTCAGACAATTTTATCGCGTTGGAAAGATTCGCTGGGAGTTTCATTCGTCAGTTGAATGGAAAGCTTCACTAGGGAAATGCTGACTCAATTTCAAGACACCTTGCGGGCTGATAAGGACATTGTTTGAGCGGATATTCCTTGGTGCGACGTTATTCATTTCCAAGTGTTCGAGGGCGTTGAGAAGCTGTTCGACATGTAGTACCGTATACAAAATGAAACGGATGCAACAACTCACGTCCTTGGCACACCCAGCGATTATGTGATCCGACAACACGAGCCCTGCACTATTGAGCTCAATGATGCTGGACAGCGTCCGAGTCATGAGCTCCATGCGGATCCACAGCGCATCCTCCGCTGGATCCACATAGAGCGCATCCATCTGCAGCACGTTCTCGCATTGTACATCAGCCAAGATGCGCCGTTCCCGCGCCACCTCTTCCAATTTTGAACTTCCTGTGGGCATAATGGGAACGCTCTTGATCGCAACGAAAGTCGGGCGCTCTGCTCTGATATCGTCCTCATCGCGTTCTCTGACGTCGTCCGGCAGAACTAAGAGGTCGTGGTGTGCAGATTCCAGGCGCGCAACGTAGAGCGTCGTGCCTCCGGGACCGTCGGCAATGTCCCGGGGATCCAGGTAGTGGTGCCGCGGATTCACAGCCATGTCGGTGAATTCGGCGAGAGGGCCAATGGCGGACACGACCCAGCCTTCATAAGCATGCCCCGCGTCCAATGAAGTAGCCTCGTTGCTTGCGGTAACTGGGACATCTGGACATACGGGCGCCGCAGCTATAAAAAAGGAAAGCTATAAGTAAAGGGCATTCACCGAGCATACTGATATGAAACCTGAAATCCGCTCGTGCATTGCGAGCTCCAGCACAATGCCAAGAATACTCGGCCGCTCGGCAAAATCATGGGCCCAACATTGCTGCATAATGTTCCAGATATGATCGGGAATAAGACCCCCCGCAGGCCGACCAGGCCGCACTCCGTCTATGACCTGCAGCATCACCGGGGCATCATACAAGACGGCGTCGTGGAAGGGCGGATACCCGGTATATAACTGAAATATGTTATTCACGAGTTAGGTCGCGGGAGAGTAGCCAGTTACCTCCAAGCATACGCAGGCGAATGCATAAATGTCGCTTGCAGGTGTACGTGCAAACTCTGTCAATCCGCACGCGGCGGGGTTCAATGTCTCCGGTGCCATCCATCGGACACTGCCAGCCCCGTGGTTGGTCTGGGTGACCGTAGCATCGGACAAGACCGTGAGCCCGAAATCGGTGAGACACGCACTACCGGTGTCGTCCACCAAAATGTTTGACTGTAAGCAAAAGATAAGCGCCTAGCCTCTGCAGAGGGTAAATGCAACCCACTCCACGAAGATCCCCATGGACGACGTGTTGGTCGTGCAGAAAAGCAAGGCCTTGGGCAATTTCACGTATCTGATGGAATACTTGAGGACGAATTAATAGCGTTGCGGTAGGACGAACCAAACGGTCAACCATCTTCTGTCGGGCGCTATCCGGAATTCCCGAAAGATATTTTATCACGGTGCCATGCTTCATCCACGGAGAAACAAGGCTCAGTGAAGACGGAAAACTCTCCGTGTCGATCCCAATTAACGGAACGATATACGGATGGCGCAGGCGCTGCCATACGAGCGCTTCCCGACAGAATTTCTGGTAAAATATGTCAAGTTAGGCGACATGTGGTGCACGGCTTGCACTTACTCGGCGAATATCTCGTTGGTCCGTGCTCTGGAACATGCGCATGTGCTTCAATGCGACAGGCTTGCCTTGGTACATCGCTTTGAACACATCCCCATAGCCGCCACAGAACGAAGCGTGCACGTCGCGCTCCGTGACTCCAGAGATAATGAGGGAGGAAGGTAGCTTGTCGCATGCTTTTGCGAGCTTGCCGATAAGGCGCCGCGCCTTGGAGGTCGCGTCGCGTGTACGGAGCAAGGCGTTGTCCAGCGTCTGGAGAGTGTTCTTTGTCAGTCGCAGATCTAGAGACCAAAACATTCATCGCACATATTGGATTATATCGAGCAACGACTGCGCGGCGTCGTCTTCCAGGGCAAGAACAGCTTGTTCATTAGAGGGCGAGTATAACACCTCCAATACCTTGTCTCCCAGAGCAGCTTCATCCGTTTCGAGCGCCGATTTGAGCTTTGGATGGCCTGCAACTCCGAGGTCGGAGGAGGTCTGCGAAAGAACATTGCAATTCAAAACAAGGTGGAGCGAGAACGAGCACGATGCGCACCTCCATGAGTGAGGCCCGGTATTGCAACGCGTAGACGAGACAGTCCACAGTCCCGAGTTTCGCCATTTCCAGAGCGAAGCACTCGAGACGTCTCAATGTCCTGTCAAGTCAGTATTAGCGCACATGAAAGTAAACATGACTGAGTTATTCTGACCCGGAGTCGTCATGCGCAGAAGCAGCAGCTCGGAGATAGTTCAACATACACTAATCAAGATTCCGTCAAAAAATGTGTAAAGACGGCTGCCTAAATTGAATTACCACATAAATCTGTTTTTTGTTTTGATTGGTCCTATTGTGCATCATGGCTGAGCGCTGAGCGGAGGAAGAGGACGTCGAGGGGGTTAGGTTGGTTCCATTATGCATCTGGGTCAACGCTGAAGGAAGCGGAAGATGAGGTGAGTCACAAAGGGAAGTAGGATTTCGGAACCACTAACGCGCGCGTCGAATGGCCGTGGGTCGGGCAGTGGACACTGTTGTTACCTCATTGCTCTGCGTACGATGTTAGTCAGTACGCATCAACGGGAGCGCTCGTTGACCGACCGGTGAGGGAGAATCACGCATATCGATGGCGCGCTGCAGACTCGAGCCTGGTAATCTTGCAGACCGCATCGAAGCATTGCTCGGTACTATAAACGAACCCAGAGGCTGAACCGCAGGCCGTCTGTCTGCCACAACACTGCCATCGTCGAGATGTGAATGCTCGGGTGCCTCGTCTGAACCATGGTTTGCCGAAATATCCGACACGATCTCGTCGCCACTACCCGCATATGAAACTCGTCGAGAAACGGGTACGATAATGTTGGTCGCAGTCTCATAAGACGGTGGCGGGGCCTCCCATTCATATGGGAAACGTTGGTCTAGGCCCCGGGGTTGGGAAACCTACCAAAATCAATGATATGATATAAAGGAATAGCCACAAAATAAGTCCCCACCAGCGGCGCGATCCTGTCCAGTATCGCAGGTACTTCCAGTGGGCGGCGGTGTCCTGATGGCCGAAGTATTGCGTCATGAGCGTTGTACGGGGAGCCCTGATATAAGTACATTAAGTTTGGTGATCATAATTCTGCAGGCATTGAGATGGACCTGGTCCGGCGCGTCTGGGGGTTTGACAGTCATCCACAGCCCATGAAACCCTTCAACTTAGGGGGATTGATGAGACAGAGACGGCTCTGAACGCAAATGGATACCATTTGGGTTGCTGTAGACGGCGTCGCCAAGGACATGGAGTACTCTGTTGCGAACGACGGGAGAAGTCGCGCTAGAAGCAACCAGCGCCTGAATGGTTTCCAAGAAATCGACCGCAGTTGATTGCGAGATGAACTCGGTTGATGAATTCCTGAGCAAGATCGCCCACAACTGCTCCGAAAATCAACGACAGTTCCACAAATGATGCGAATAAGACGACTAGCCCGAGCAGCGGAGAGCTGTGCATCTGCGCAGCCATGCCTGCAGCGAACGAACGTAATCAGCAAGACTATGTGAGCGGCGGGGCTCCGACAGACTTGAACTCATGCATGAGGGCTTTGATAGCCTCGCGCGCATTTGCAGCTGTGGATGCCCGATCGCATACTTCCAATATGAGGGGACGGTCCTCGGAGCCCATGGAAGTGAGAAACCCTAAGCATATGTTACCAAAGAAAATGCATAGGACAAAGGTTTCGCCAACGCACTAATCTTGTTCACAAGCTCGTACCAGTCGTCCTGATTAGAGACGGTGTTAACAGGCGCCCAGATTTGGCCCGCTGAGATAGGTGACGACGTGGACGGCAACGTGGGGGCTCCCGCCGGTGGATTCCATGTGTCTGCTCCCTCCATGAATCTCGTTTTCAGTCTGTGTGTCCTCGATCACAAGGGACGGATGTACCGGGTTTCTTCGCAAGTACGGTGTCGGCTGCAAGTCCACTCTTGGCGTCCCTCGACTGAAGAAACGACGCATATCCGTAGGAAGAGGGCCAAAGGAATACCATCCCGCGCGCCGTTATCAAGTACGGTGCAATAATGCACAGCAGTCATGATTGGCATAGCCATGCACCATGGAAGCAAATTACAGAAGCCATAAGTTATGACATCCGAACTGCCTCAGTCAGGCGGAGTCATGCCTGTATAAGGCTAGCGCACCGCAGCAATCCAAAGCTAGAACAAGGGCTCGGCAAATCTGATGCTAGGAACCCGGCGTCAGTTAGGACGCGCATGGCAATAGAGATGTGACGTGGAGCATCCGTTATTTGCGGAAGCAGTCGTGACCGGCACAGGAAGTAAGTAGTGCACAGGGATACAGCAATGGACCGTACGCGGAAACTATGCAGTGAATATGGCCTATGTCGTAGCTAGGCGACTAAGGACTTACATTCTGGACGCAAAAATTCAAAGGGTAGCATCTGAAGGCCTTTGCGGATCCTCCTCGGAGATTATAATGCAGGATGGTACTGGTGCCCAGCGCCGTAGCGGCCGCGCGCGCGCGCAGCTGAGATGAGATTCAGGGTGTCGCGATGCTGGGAACGCAAGCGCCGCGGTTACTTCTTCTTGAGTCTTGACTCTTGCGCGGTGCTATCTCTGTCATCAGCATCCTGCCTTTCCGCAAATACAGAGAGCTGTGGGTTTCCAACTGGATGGCCACTGGGATATGGAAGTCGCAGCCATGGCAGCTGGATAGATTAGTAGCAGATGGATGGTTGTGACAAGGTTTGGCAGATTCACGTGACCCTACGCGTCAACAACAATGGACAAGCAACCGCAAATAAGTATTGACATCATAGACACACCAAATAAAGCAAAATTTCAGCTCGGACTGAAATGCACGCTGATACTGCCGCTCTCGGCCGGAATTTTCCGCACCAATCGGCTTTGTGCGGCACAAAAGCGGCATGCAACCGATTGGTCCGGAATTTCCCGGCCGAGAACGGCAGTATCTGCGTGCGTTTCAGTCCGAGCTGAAATCTTGCTTTATTTGGTGTGAGACTTTTCGATTTGAGGAGGACTTAAAGTGGGACGGATCGGACGATGGGTACTGTAGATAATAGTCTCTACCTCCTACAGTATACGGTATTCAAGTCTTATCTCCCATCGTAAGTACATCGATGCGATTGGATCTGATTTTGATTGTTCCGAATCCCGATTGAGCGACCTGCCTTTGTTCTCAACGCCCACAAGACGCTCGCCGATTTTTCGCCACTAGGTGTCAACCGCATTCTCCGTACGACGGTCGATTGGGACACGACGGTGGCCCCTTAGGCATCCGTGGTACGTGCTCCAAATAGTACCGGGTACATTGAATCATTGACTATTCACTCGACTCGCAGCCACTGCCAGTGGCATTCGCTTTCTTTTTACTTGGGATGAAAGGGAAATATATCCGACTGGCGCCACCATCGGAGACCGAACTGCATCAAAATGGGAAACCTTTTGCTCAGTTCGACCCGAAAATAATATACCTGGTGGAAGGCGCCGACCCTATCATCGTCGGCCGAGCCAGCTCAAAACCAGGCATCACCAGCCGCTTGAACGACAGTGACAATGCGTATCTCAAGGTCCCTAAAGGACAGACTGCTCTGGGTCGCGAACATGCGTTGCTTTGCTTGCGCAACGGCACAGTACGTTTCCCTCCTTCCCTGCAGAAATCCACCCATCCATTAGCCTCACTCATATTGGATACGCTGCAGTTGTACGTTGCCATGAAGGACCGCGATGGATTGATCTTACAAGACGGGATAACACATCCCCGTCTGCTCAGTCCGCTTTCTGAGTACTCCCCCCTCCGAGACAACTCACGCCTGGTCAGTGTCCGTTGGCCTATGAGGCTATGACTAACTCAGTTCTTCATTAACTGACCCTTCCGTCACCAGCGGCTCGGCGTCAACGGCGCTTTCAGCGTCAATTTCCTAGTGGACGTGATTATCAGCATTTCCGACACAGACTTGTGGTCCCCGCCAATTAGAAAGCGCTTTATCCGTGAACTTCCCTAAAGGATCAGGTGCGTTCACTACACAGTATTTGGATTCAACCGATCGCAGCGCGAAGCAGCTCTGTATCCGTATGAATCTCCATTGCAGTCAATGTGCTTCTGCGTTTACGTCGGACGCATATGGTGGCAGTTGGTGCTTCCTGCAACCGACTCAAGGTGAGTCGTCCTCGAAGCGCGCAACCATTTGTTGAGTTCTGCGGCGATGCCGAAGTTCGTTCTGATTGATTTCCCGAAGACCTCTCGAGCACTCAAATTAACTTCGATTCACGAGTCTATCATTCATCGGTAAAGATCTCACTCTGTGAAAATGTTGCATCTAGACGCTGAGCAGTCATGAGTCATTAGCTACGGTTTGAAGCAGGAGAGATTCGCGATAGTATTAGCTGTACTCCCCGGATCGCGTTATGGGCAGGAAGATAGATTTGTGAGTTAAACCTTCGCCAATATTGAGGATATACAGTTGACAGAAAGCACTACGGATCGGTTCGGCAACGCCTCTATCATTGCCGAGATCAAAACATCATGATCCGGATGTTGGGTTCAAGCCACGAAATTGGCCAACTCGCCCTTTCCTCCCCCATTTCCGCATTTTTTTCCGGAACAGGTCACCCAGAGAATACATTCATATTTAAAGTATTGAATATGAATGCAATACACTACGAATAAGTACCCCCAGCCATCTGTGCATGCCGGTAAGAAAAATGGGTCGTGACCATCGGGATCACGAGACGGAAATGAAGAGGTTCCCGCCGTTCAATTCAGGGTCAGGGCATACTGAAACCCACCGAAGTCCGAGTCAAGGTCTGAGTTCTAAGCCTGAAAAAAATGGGAGGAAGAAGGAGGTACTTAATATGTAGTACCAGCACGCACCGAAATCCTCTGTTGCGCTGGGTAGCGCTGGTGCAACACATGACCGAAACTGTATAGAATGAACAGAGTTCCCCGTTAGATTCGGGGTCAGGGGGGGTATGGAACGTAAACGAGATTGAGCGCCTTCGAAATATCCAACGCTTCTGACCCACCGCTCGATGTGCGGCAACTTCCAGAGTTCATGTCCAAAATCTTATTCAAGGATATAGGAAAATCGCGCAAATGCCTAAGTACATGATCAATGCCACGAAAAAAATGCGATACTAAATACTGTATATTTACAGTAAGTTAAAATTAAGATTACTGTAAATAAATTAAAATAATCTCATCATCAGTCTCGTCTCCGGTACCGTGACCTGGTGCACAATGGGCAAACAATGGGTCACGCGAACGTGACTCTCTCCTTTTCTTCACAAACATCCACGTAACTCGACGAAACGGTCGCCACTCCCCTCAAATGTCTTCCACTGTAAGCACGACGCGACTTCAACAAGAACTCACACGCTTACCCACTCCCTCCCATCGTGCAGACTCCGTCCTCCGACGCGAAGCTCGACCTTGCTCGCGATTGGGACCAGTTTCTCCATCCACTCGTAGCCAAGCATCTGGGCATGCAGTCCAGACACAGTCTTGATGGCCCCACCACCTTCACTGACGCTGAGGGCCGCTCGCTGCGTTTCGCATACACCGGCTCCCAATTGTTGGAGATGCTCACGGCTGAGAAGGATGACAGTATCGAGATCGAGGAGCGTGACAGGGTCAGAACAGGTTTTCTCCATACCGATTGATCTTGCTGATTCCTTTGGGCTGGCAGGGAAACCTGTTCTTTACCCTCCAAAAACACCCTTCCGGCAAATGGGTCTTCAGTCAGACCAAGATCAATCTGGACGGTTGGGTCGGCATTTTCACAGACTACGTGGTGGTGGAGGACTTGGAGCCGCTTGCAAAGATGCTGGAAGCGCTCGGAGAAATGTAGCTGATAGACCCGACATCGGCGGCACCATTCGATTCAAGTTGCAAGCGTCTTCCCGTGTATCTAAATTTACAATTTCTTGATTTTCTCTCGCAACTCAAGGACGCGACTCGGATCTGAACTCACGGACGCCGTCAGCGGCAAGGGGCTTCGCCCGTATTGTGCACCACAGCTGAACAGTGAAGAAATCGGCCGCGACACTGGAGGGCTCATCGGGATACAGTAATTCACGGGTGCAGGAAGTCGGTGCAGTGGAAACTTGTCGCGGTCGCGTGTCACATCATCCTGGAACTCCCGTGAAGCTTCGGCCAACACGAGCTTGGTTCGAACGCACCACGCAAACACATTTTCGAAACCTGGTCCGTATTCATCCCTATCGAATAAGTAACAACAAAGACACCATTGTCATATTTCCCCAGCCCAGAATCGAACGAGGAATTCCGCTGTAGATGCGTCAACACCGTGCTATCGCGGATACGCTCCAAAGTTACCGGTCGGTGGTTCACTGGACATCCATCGCTGATTATAGGGGAACATTTCCAACGCATCTGCTGTCGAAGATCCGAACCAGCGGGCAATTTGTTTGCGGGGAAATCCTTGCGAGGCGTGCGGTACGCCTATTGGAAACTTCATGGAGGGAGTTCGATCCTCCAGCTGGATCTCCGGGTCCGATTATTTGTGTCATCGCCGTCGGCTTACTCAGTTACTGACTCTTGCAGACTCCTTGTGGATCACTCGCTGATTCAATCAGCCGGCAATCAGCGCTCTTTGGGCGCTGTTGATGTTCATGATGTTCAGTACGACATCCCGCACTGCCTAAAGCGACGGGAAAATTTCCATCTTCCCAACATCTTCCTGTCTCTGCTGCACGCGCCTCCGATACTCAACTTCAACTATGAAACAAACGATATCCGGCAATCTGCAAGTAGTATCCACAGCTCAGGAGCTGAATGCGTTTGTCGCATATGAACTGTGCGTCGCTGCGGTACGTCGTTTTCATTGCTCAGATTTGGATCCGAAATGAAGTCCACAACGTCAGGCAGCGCTCTTTTTCAACGGTAAGTAGAGAATCCCGTGCCTCACGCGTGCACGCAGCACGAGCGCTCATAATCACTTTCATCTTAGGAATTTGCCTTCTCCTCTTTGCATTCGCAGCGTTTTACCTTCAAAAGACTAAGACCTGGACATCACGCGTGTTCCTCGCCCTCGCCGCAATTCTTATGCTATGTGCTCTCGCCCAAGTCTGCCTGGACGTGGCATGCGCTGCTACGTTCTCACACGCGACGCAAATTCTCGAGGGCGGCGGCTCCCCACAAGCAGCCGTTCCTGCGTACCAGGCTTACCTCCGTATGTATCTGGCGCGAGAAGCTCTCACCTCGATCAACAAGCACGTATACCTGCTCTTCTCTGCAAAGACTGCCTTAATTAATTCGCCCAGTGCTATCACAGACGGTCTGCTCGTCAGTACCTGATGATATCCACACCCCTGCCCAAAAATTAACCAAATATCAAGCTGTATCGATGTGTCACCATCTGGGGGCCTTCTCCTTACGCACGAGTGGTAACCGGCGTCCCTCTGTTGCTGATTCTCGGCACAGTCGGTACCTCTAAGCCATAGAGATCTAGCATCATCATTTTACTAACAACCTCTATCTCAGCGTTGGGCATGTGGGGCACGTTCGCCGTCGAAAACAGCACCCCCATTCCGTTCGCGATGGCCCTGCTAACCAATTTCGTCTTGTTTAGTTTGACGGGTACAATATTTCCTTCCTCAAGTTCCGTATCGCGATAACAGCGCTTTTTCAGCTGGAAAAATATGGAGGAAAGGCCGCCAGACAACTGTAGTACTGGGGGCTGAGGCCGGAAAGCGATATAATACGACTTTGGAGATCATGTGAGTTTTGCTTTTCCGTGGTGGCAAGGCAGCTCAACTCAACTAACCGTGACCCGAACAACCTAGATGCGAGTCTAGCCTGCTCTACTTCTTAACCGTGCTCGTATACCTTATTTCGAGCGTCGTGGGGCCATTCTCCGTCAGTCAGTTCATTGTCAAACACATCTAACATAACACGATGTGTATGCAGCTCCTGACAAGCATAACGTGGGGTGCACTCGCACAGGTGGTCGTCAGTGATCCGTCTACTTATCGTCTTTTCTTGTCAATTGATTCCGGCGCTGGCGCTCCATGCACAGAATATCGTGCCGATGATGATCATGGTGCGCGTAGGCATAGCAAGAGACGCCGCTGAGCCGGAGACAAACCCGCGCAGATTCTACGGCGGCAATCCAAGCAGCAGGTTCGGGATGGGCCAGATTTCAGACGTCACCACACCCTTGAATTCGAGTGGACGATATTCTGAGATTTAAATATCATGTCCTGTGGTGTATGGGCGGGAGGTATCTACACAAAATCCATTATGTAAGTGGAGAAAAACATATTGCAGGGGTTTTCAGATACGCATGACTTATAATTATCAATTGAACGCAATTTTACAATACTTCTTTTCTCACTCATTTTCTGGGGCCCTATGAGCGAACCGGACGGCAGCTCGGGCCATGAATCAAAGGTATATATATGTGCGCTATGAACAATTGGAATGCATTTGCTCTGATTGCCCCTGAGAGCTAAATTCGATTTTCTCGAGTTGACAGCGGAGTGAAGGAATGTTACTTCAAACCCTTGAAGATGTTGTCATGCTCAAGTTGATAGATGCGTAGGAACAGTCGAGAAGCCCCCAACACGAAGCAGTACATTTATTTTTCACCGCTCGCTCGAGAACACAATCCAAGTAGCCATATATTGAAACATTTTAAAAGACGCATGAAAGGACCGATGCATTAGAACAATGCGGCAGCAAGAAGCTCGGCGAATTTGGGCGTTCCAAAGCCGGCTGAGTTACTGTCAGATATGTTGTCAAAGAATAGCGAGCGAACTTACTGAGGGGATCCCATCCCTTCGCTGCATCGAAGGCCACCTATTCGTGGACATGAGTCCGCGGCTCAATGACTGATGACAGAGACTCACAGAAGATGCAGGGCACACAAAGCCAGAGTTGTGGCCGGTAGTTATGTCGGTGAATGCCGAGGATGCCTTGGAGTAGAGGAAAGGATTAAGGAATCCCAGGACAGGCCTCCTTGCTGCCACTAGACGGTCATTGATTAGGGCAATGACCGATGCAAATGTGGGCGATGAGGCACTGGTCCCGCCTTCGAGGATTACTTCGCTTTCAACTACCAATTCAAAGTTCCATCCCTGAGTGGATACATCGGGGTAACCGCGTCCCGTTCTGTTGAAGGTCCCTGCGAAGTTATGCGGAATTGTCTTCAGAAAGCCATCAACTGCTGCGGTTTGGTAGAACGCTCTGGGGAATACGTTCGAGAATCCACCACCGGTAAAATTGATGGCCTTCTCCGGTGCGAATCCTTGAGTGGAGCCGACAGCGGTAACGAATGGACAACCAGCGGGAAACACAGGAATGAAGGTGTTGTTGGCGCAGACATCAATGTCGTCATGACCTCCGCGCACGCCACCCTCCAGTCGATATCAGTGTTGCATGACCAGATAAATACTGCGAAACTTACATCTCCGGAGGCGAATATCACGGATATTCCCCGTGCGCCAAGAGCCATGTACCCGTTGCAGATTTTTCTGCAAGAGTATAAACACCGCACGACACAGTTATGATTGAGATACTAACGTTGCTACACTTGCTCCGAAGTTGTCCTCGTTATCCCCATAGGAAGTGGTCATAACGGATGGTGGGCTTTCGATGCCGTCTAGGAACGTGGTGGTGTCCAAAAGAGCCGTGGGAAAGTCAAATCCACCGACAGACAGAAATTCGAGCGGTACGTTGGTCGCGATACCTTATAATTTAAATTAGTCACTGCGGTACCATAGAACATGTAGACACACCCGCAGTGTATTGGGTATCCAGATTTGCTTCTACTCCGGCGTCGAACTCACCTTGAGGGTTCGTTCCGTTGTCCGTGGTCAAGAGCGTGAAGGTCGTAGAGGGTGATATATCCGGGCGTAACAGCGTAAGAAATTGCTTTACTCGGGTTAGTTCCTGCTTCATACGCTTGAAGATAAATCACGAACAGCGAGATCAGCCTGTTGTGCCCACTGCTCCTCATATGCAGTGACCAAAAGCTTATTCGATTTCTGGGTGGCGGGAGTGGCAGGAATTCCATAAAGGTCTTGCAAGCAGGTCGGGGTAACAACACCAGAAGGATCACTCGAGTTGCATGATGCGGGAGGTTCACCACGTCTACCAATGTGAGGGACGGCGGGCACCAGACGAACTTCAGGTGCAACGAATGCTGTTGTGGGATGGAGCACGTCAACATGTCCGACTAACTCAGAGGGGAGCGACACAGAGAGTGTCCGCGTGATAGGGCCATTGAGGGAGGGGTGCGTAAAATGTTCAAACTCTGCGGCAAAGAGGGTGTTTGCCTTCGAGACTGCGAGGGTGATTGACACCCAATCCCCATTCGGCGAGATGACAGTCGGTGTGAGGTCGTTCGCAGATGCAAAAGCATTGAAAGCAGAAACAGTTTCGGCGGAGGGTTGAGCATAGGTTTTGACCTGCAATTTTGGTCAGCTATGGTGCGAATGAAGTCGGAGGAAGCGCGGACGTCGTCCATCGACAACCACTGTCGGAAGTTTGAACTCCCCGGAGTGGCAATGGATCTCAATTGTTCCTCAAGACCAGCGACATTGTTTGATGTCAGTGCAACACGAAGAGTGATCATCTCGCTGGCGGGTGCAGCCCCAACACGCACGAAGCCACCGGGAGCCGCAGTGCGTTGCTCGTGCAGAACCATGGACGCGGCTGACGTCGCAACGACAACTGAGAGGAGAGTAAGAAGTCGCCAGGAGAGATTCATGATCGTTCCACAGGCCGGAGGGGACTGAGATGAGGGCTCGAAAGCGTCCTCGGTTTTAAACCATTTAGGATCCAATGGATGAAGCGAATCCCCGGATGATTGAATCGAGAGCAAAAGGGTGTGAGAAATCGAAGAGGTGCTGGACTTGAAATAGGCCCACGCCGGCGAAAACCCCCCAAAGATCATGACTCACATTGAACTGGTCTGCAGAAAGCTGTAGATCTAAAGGATATCAACGTAATATTCATAGTGTGCGGGGTACCTCGACACTGGCCGGCGTGTACCGCCCGCACCTCCACTGCCGGCCCCACAGTCACGCGAGTGAATCTCGTTAGCCAATTCTGACGACTCCTGACTGTGTTGACCGTACATCGACAACATCTTCTTGAGATAAGAGATGAATATAACGGCAATCCAATGCCGGGCACTTGCCGTCGATTGACTTCGTCGTCCGTATAGAATCTCCATTACGGGATTGAGCCATTCTGCACGCGCACGATCCATTTCGAAGTTTTCGCTGCACCAAAAGAACTTCGAGACGCGTGATAAGGACCGAGGCCGTATTCTCACCGGAATCCAAAGTGTTCAGCGGAACGTATTGGCGTTCCTGGACTCGACGCTTGAGAATTTATGATCATAACAATGCCGCCAGCTAAAATACACACACCAACCGTGATTTCCGCGAATCAAACACAAAACACCAGTCCAGGCGGCCAAGGCTGCAGGGAGAGCTGAATCATTGGGCATGTATCTTCGTCTGATAGAACTACACCGTCGAGCTGCCATATGCGTCTAGTAGACGCATGTGGGACTCATGTGGTAGCTGGTGATATCCGCCACTCAAGCATTGTCAGGCGGGCAGAAGCGCTTTTTCTATGGCCGATTGACATTAGGGTTACCACATCTGTTCATTGCACAACGACCTATGCGCGCGATACACGGCGGGATCTGGTCATCTGTCCCACATGGACGTTGGAACTTTACGCCAACATCGTAAGAATGCCAGAAAGAAGAGCGCAGTTTCGCACAGATATGAGACTCACCTTCGGGTTTATAAGTCGTTGCCGATGTACATTGTGCGTGAACTTCGCCAGATGCCTGAGTCAGTCTAGAAGCTGCGGCTTATATTCTGTGCGCGTATTCCTGGCTTGCCCGCCGGGGGAGCCTGCTGTGAGGGACCCAGCGAGCTTTGAATGCAGAGTCCGAATGGCGACTTGCCGGTGTCCAATGCTCCTAGGTTTTGCGGTGTTGCTGATCTACCGAATTCCCGGCCAGTCACTGTATCTTGTAGTGGAGATGAAGTGACGCGCAGAAGGGCACATTCACCAAACGTGTACTTGCATATATACTAGTCTCGGAATGCGAAAACATAGTCAGTCGACTCAAACCCAGAGATGGTCGTAATTACACACTAGTATTTCGAGCTTGAGGCAGGTAACTCGTAAAGAGAGGAACTGTGGCCATTTGTGCGGCTAAGCAATCTAGGGTTTCAGTCTCAGTCCAAGGGAGGCGAGTCGGCGATGAAAAAATATCGGAATCAATCACTGACTGAGTCTGACTCACTGCCACTGGTCTGCCAGTGCGAGCCCGTGTCCGTCGAGCGGTGCTACCGTCGGTAAGTTTGAAGGACAAGAACGGCCGCGTCGAAAATCGGGGATATGGGAGAGTAGAATGCATACTGGGAGAAAGGAGCAAACCCTGAATAGTGGCTGTGCATGATGATCATCCGGGATTGTCCGGTCGTCGCTGGCAACAGGTGACTCATGGTTTGCTCCTCGTCGTTTCCGAGTCGTTCCAATTTGCCCCCCTCATTCCTCAAGCTGCAGACCCTTCTCCTTGACTCATTCAGTCTTCAGGCTACGGATCGTGCAAGCCCCGCCTCCATTTCTTGGCTGGTCTCGTCGGGTTCTCCTCTTCTGGGCATCGAATTGGCAGTCTCCGGGCGTCTTTTCGCGTGTAAGCCTCGAGCATCACCGTATAAGCCTCGTGACGCCGCCAAAGCGATGCGCAGCCATATTTGTGGACTCCTGTGTGCGCTACGTGCGGATATCCTTAGCACGAGCCCTCCTTTCGATTAGGCACGTACTCCCTCTCGCCTCCGTACATTTCGCTGATTCCAGTTGTATCCTCAGTGCGATCCCCCATACTTAGTCTCTTTGTCAGCCCCACATATTCTTCTCCCGGCTGCATGAAGCTATCAATTGCCATCTGGCGCTCCTCTTTAGCGCCTCAGTCATTCCACTGATTTCGTTGCCTCGCTATGATAGGCTATGATCCACGGTTGCGGCCCAGCGCGCTTTGACGGTTGGTGTGACTTCAGACTCGTGGGTTGCGGCTCACTTGTGGTATTTGTGTCTCAGGTCTACATTACAACGCGTGTCCGTTCAGTGTCGTATCCGATATTTCAATCCAACTTCTGCGGTTTCTCCCGCGATACGCCCCGAGTCGCACTTAGAGAATATCAAACCGATGATCATCATCATTCGCGTGGGCATAGAGCCCTGGAAGACGGGTGCTGAGGTGAGCTTGCATTCCTTGGTGGTGGATGGTGAAGTACGTACTTCACCACACAACGACGGCGCTGCAGAGAATGAATATGAAGGGCGTAACGCTCTTTTGAGATCTGATAAAGAGCATCGGACTGAGCAGCAAGGACACCCCAAACATAGGCGGAATACTCAGTGTTCAGTGGCGGACTAACATGGAACAAGCACGGAATTCTAGTCAGTTGGGCGGGTGATAGGGCCAACGATTCACCAAGGGAATGTGCTCTCAGATATAACTCAGCCGAGATTCGGCAAGGGCTACCCTCGCGGCGAGCACCGTGCCAGCGGTGCCGAGTAAATCTTGTATGGCCGGATCAGTACAATTTGATCCGCGTTCAAAATTGCTCACACCTTCGAAGATTGGTCTCGGTAACCAAGAAAGAAAAGCACTGCACGAACTATATGTCACCTTGACGCACGGACATATACAGTCTCGCTGACTTGAGTCTCAATCTCAAATGTTTTAGATCAAGCTGTGTTTCGCACGATTGGTTCCGGGTTCGGTTGCACGGCGGGCCGATGTTGATCAACGCGGAGTTTTTAGTGGGACAGAAAGAACTCCGTCTGAGACGGGTTCGATCTGAGAGGTAGTAGACAAATCGCTGCGGGGTGAAGTTTTCAGGGAGCAATCAAGAAGGGAAACAACTTACAGAAAAAAAATCCAGACTAATTCCACGATATTGCACCGCAAGGACTCGAACCCCGTCTCGCTGAGCGATTCATTTGAGATTGAAAATCTCTTGGTCGATTCAGCGTGTGTTCCGCACACAATGGTGCTTGTCGACTGTGGAATCGGACCTGCAACAATTCCATCTAGCCACCGTATACATCCACTCGTTCCTACATCGCTGAGGAAGAAGTCCTTTTAGCTGTTATTTAACTACGTCTCAGTGAATGTTCCCCCTTCGACTGGTGTTTACAAGAATAGGCCGAGCATTGTAGGCAATTCAGAACAATCTTAACAGTGCTTACTCTGACCTTTTGGCTTTCTTGATTTCCAGAGACTTATATTTTTGCAAACATTCCTATTTACATAAAATTGAGAAATAATATGAAAATTAATGGATGCATTCCGCGGTGGGCGAAAGTACTAGAAAAAGAAACGCTTTAGTACTGCCTAGATGCATTGCACCTTGGGGAGTCGAACCCCATTATATCGAGGCCACCTCGCTGAATTGATTCCGGCTGGTGTGACAATTCCTCGGGGGCGTTTAGTACACACCGGTGCTTTCCTTGGCCGTTGATAGCCTTGGGTTACACCCATCATTGGGGAAGGATTGATACTGCATCTGAAAACCTGAAATACACCAGAAGCGGAAGGAACGATGATTTCGGCTAGACGCACGGTTGGTTGGGTGATGTTAGCAGTGCACTATGGGGGTCGGTCGAAAGATGAGAAGCAATGCATTCATACGGTCATTTGAGAAGGAAGTTCAAGGAACAACCATTGGAAGTTGTCGAACCAAATCATGAAACCTGCAGGGACAAACGAGACAAAAAATCGAACCTCCAAACGAACTGCAAGTCTGCACCGTGGGGATGTCTGGTTGAAAAAAATATTAGTACGCTTGAATTCGGGGACCGCGTCAGTCAAATCAAACCCTGGTAAAATCGATTTTCACCTTTCCTTTTTCCGTGCAAGGGCATATAAGACCTCTTGCGCCTCGACGGTGATTGTCCATATGTCATCATGTTAACGAAGGGCAACCGAGATCTGCCGAGATAACAATTGTCAGCTGCAATGATTGTGATCTACCCGAGATGAATTTGAATTTCGGGGCTCATTTAAGTATGTTTTTCTCTGGAGATACCACGAAACATCGGGAGACCGCGTTGGATGAATAATCGGTGCCTCGCAAGGGAGCGGCGTCTTGTCATTCTGTGCCTCAACGATATATCAGCAAGCATGTGCAAAGGCGGTTCGAAAATGGCGAAATTGTATCCAAATTGGGAAGCCGATTCCCATAGCTGCCCATCGAACGTATATAAGAAGCGCGCGTGCGCACGCTTCTTGCTTCTTTACCACCACCACCATCTCCTGCTCAGTTCACTACCATGGCACCCAAAATCGCTATTGTTATCTACACCATGTACGGTCATATCGCAAAATGTGGGTCGTTTCTCTACGGAGCTCGACGTTGGCACTGAAGCTTTCGCAGTGGCCGAGTCTGTTAAGAAGGGCGTTGAGGAAGCCGGTGGAAGCGCTACGATTTACCAGTGCGTCTTCGAGCTTTGAAACATGAACCAGTTGTTGACTTCGCAGCGCAGGATCCCCGAGACTCTGCCGCAAGAAGTGTTGGCGAAACTGTACGCGCCTGCGAAACCCGACTACCCAATTATCGACGCACCCACCCTCGCCACCTTCGACGCCTTCATTTTGGGTATTCCCACTCGTTACGGGAACTTGCCCGGCCAGTGGAAGGTGCGCTTTCTCTCGCTCTCCTCACTATTTTGGATGCGGTGTACTGACGACGAGCGTAGGCGTTCTGGGATAGCACCGGCGCCCTCTGGGCCTCGGGCGCGCTCACGGGCAAGTACGCTGGTGCGTTCGTCAGTACCGCGGGCCCCGGCGGCGGGCAAGAGGTCACCATCCAGAACACAATCAGCACGCTCACCCACCACGGCATCCTCTTCGTCCCCTTCGGCTACGCCGCCGCATTCGCCCAGCTCTCGAACCTCACCGAGGTCCATGGCGGTGCGTGTCCTTTCGTCCTGCTTTACTCGACCCTTTTGTTCCTTTCGCTGCTTCTACGGCTTCTCCTTGTGTCCTTCCTATCCCATCTCGCTGGCGTTGTGGCGGCTTCCCATCCTATTGTGGGTTGCGCGGCCTTTCCCGTTGGGGAATCGGTCGCGCAGGATCCGCGTTATATTGTTTCTCCTTTTGTTCTGTTCCCTCGCTGTCAGTTCTAAAACGTGGATGGCCATCCCACGGGCTTTCGCCGCGATCCACGCTGCTGCGCGTATGCCAGCGTATGCGGGCGGAATTCGCCCACGCGCGCCGTATCCTCCGTTTTCTGTCGTGATTTTCTTTTCCATGTTGGCGTGCTCTTGTCCTGTTCTTTCTCTTCTTTCCCGAGCCTTCTTCCTCCTCCCTCAAACCCACCCACGTATTCACTTATCTCCCGCCTCCAGGTTCCCCGTGGGGCGCAGGCACCTACGCCGCGGCCGACGGCTCGCGCCAGCCCTCCGCGCTCGAGCTCGAGATCGCGACCCTCCAGGGAAAGTCGTTCTACAAAGTTGTTAGCAAGGTTAACTTCTAGTGGATAGCAACGGGGAAAGGGAAATGATATACCACACGCATGTGCAGTAGAACTTTAAAACCAATGGATACTTATCTTTTTTCTTTCTTCAGTCATTCCACGCTGCCGTTGAGTTTGAATTCGCGATTGATGCCAATATCGTACGTCTACGAGTGGGTTTGTCTAAATGAAGAAACATAGCGTAACATCCTGGGAATGGCATCGTACTAGCCAGGAAGGCTCAGTAGCGCATGGTGCGCCTCTGTGAATAGTATGGCGACCGCTAGCAATGTTATGCAGCGGAGGGATTCGGGACCGGGCCATATCGGAGTTTTCTTTGTATCATTTGGCTTCAGTGATGAATAGAGATTGAATGTTGACATACCTGAGTTACAAGTTGAAAAGGCTCGGTAGCGCGTGGTGCGCCTCTGTGTGATAAATATTGTCGATTCGGTGCAAATACCGCCGAGGATCACGTTCGATTCGGAATTGGGCCGTACTCAAAAATCCGCAGGAGAATGTTTTTGATTCTTCCGTTCGCCGTTGACCTGTAGATTCCGGGCGTGTAGCAGATCGAAAGGTTCAGTAGCGCCTGGTGTCGCACTGCGCATCCTAAGTGTGTAGGCGGACTGCGGAGAGATACAGCGCGCGTAGGATCCCGTTTCATTCGGGGCTGGCTCGCACGATCATATGAGGAGCAACTTGCAAGGAGTTCAATCTTGGTTCAATTTTCTTTTCCAACATTTTTAAACCATTTATTTTCCGTTCCTGGGCAGCGGGTGCAACCATGTGTCTCTAAGAAAGACTAGTTTCCAAATTGTACTCGGTTGACGTTCAAACATCAACCTAAAAACGCTCGCATATAGCGGCCCGGGAATCCGGGCCCCGGTTTAGTCCGGTCACAATCATGATGGTGGCGGTGATAGGAGAGTGACTACCAGTCACTACCTTCCATCTCCTCTTCGCTCGTCATTTAACCTGACTCGATCTGCCCAGCTTGAAGCGAAGACCCTTCAAAATTGAGCCCATATACATCATGGCGTTGGTCGACGCATCTCCACCCGCACTTCCTGTGGAGCTCGAGCGAGCCATCTTCGAAATCGCCGCCATTTCGAGGCCTCGGGCAATTCCCAAGTTCATGCTGGTTGCATTGCGTGTCAAAATATGGCTAGTTGCTTCTTCGTCACCTTGATCAAGCTAATCTTTTGCGTGTTAGGGTCGAGCCGCTTTTGTACAGGACCCTCCTTCTGGATTCCCCGCGTTTAAGTTTAGGCGACAAGAATAGTCCAGTCAGAATAGAGTGCGGCCACCTAATCTCCCTCATCCATTCTAAACCGTCGAACTTTTTTCGAGATTCAGTGCGCAATCTATGTCTCGCGCACGATCTTGCAGAGCAAGAGACGATTGTTCTGTCCACCTGCTCTACTATCGAGAACCTGTGGTTATCCCGGCAAACAACAGTCAAGATGATAGATTTCAATCTGCCATTGAAACAGCTCCACTGCACGGTAGAGGGGATGTTTCCGTCCTCTCAAGTCGATTTCACCCACCGCATATTTTCCTCGATAACACATCTCGAGATATTCGACGGCCCCAAAAGCATCGACACCGAAGTTTGGTCCGCACTCACACGGATTCCGCATCTGACCCATCTGGCATTCAACGACCCGAGATTCCTCCCGCTTTGTCTCGCTCTCCTCCCGACCTGGGAGTCCCTCCGGGCTCTCCTACTCGTACTCGACACAGAGATGGACATAGCTTTAGATAACTACGACGCGACCGACTTAGCACAAGACCGGCGTTTTGTGGTTAGTGTTTGTGTCAATTATCTCCGCGACTGGATCAAGGGGATACAAACTGGCTGTGATTATTGGTCGCGGGCTGAAGATTTCATTGCGAAGCGTAAGTCGGGGGAAATCGATCGTATGTCACCTCTTCTACCTCTATGTACCGTGTTCACGAAATTCTCTCCCAGCTCTCATTTACTGCATCTCAAGCAGTGAAGACGACGAGGACGCAGAGGGTTAACTCGGACGATGATATGTGATTACGGGAAAGTTGATCTATCATCAGATATGTTTTATCTGTATCTCCAGCAATCGACCCACCCTTTTCGTGACTCCACTTTCCACCTCTAGACCACATCTTTGCCCCTGTCTATAAGCGATGCCTTCCCTGGACCGTCTCTCTAACGGTGTCCAGTTGCACCATCACCGGTTAACGGATCCCGCATCCGTTCACATGATCGCTGCTTTCATCTTGTAGACTGCCGGGCATTCGAGCTCCTTTGGTCCTGCGCTCTCAAACTTGATTCGCCAGCGACCAAGCCCATTTTCCTGCGCCCTGATCAATCGCGTGTAAGAGTCCCATCTCCCACGCCTCTTGCAACGCTCGTTAATGTTCTCCATCCAGACAATCAGGCTGCAAGGGTTCGAAATGGACGCACCGTTCCAACGTATTCAAGCCTGGGGCCTACACTTGGCCGTAGAAATATTGGGTTCGCCATTCCGGTTCAGCATTCATCAATAACCTCGTGAGCATCCGCGCTTTGAGCGTCATTTATTATCAAAGTGTCCCGTAGTCAACTGAGATCCGGGCCGACAAGGGTTGGTTTCCGGTAAGCTTTGGCGCTCCACAGGTGTGTCTTTCCCGGTGACCCACGGGCGCAAAATCTGCGACCCCTCCGCGCATGTTGAGCATCTGTTACTTTTATTAGGCATTTCCTGGGACATCATCACCAGTTCGCCACAAGAAGTATAATAAGCTCGGCGCTTCGTCAGGCTTCGTCCTCCTGCCACTATGCCATGATTCCATCCCTAATCCATTTCCTGTTCACAACACTTGTTCTTTATTCCTCACTGTCGACAACCACTCGGCTTCCTCGTATTATCCTGACTGCTCTCCGAGAACATGAGCCCTAAAAAGGCAAGACGGAAATCGGCTTGGGAACTGGAACTCCACTTTCATCAACTAAGTCCGTGAACGCGCCCAGCAAACTCAGGCGGTCACACGACCCCGCGGCCGGGTATATAAAGGAGGCCAAAATGGCCAAATTCATCGCCCTCTTTCCATTTCAATATGGGCGAATACGATACCACGCTGGGTGCACTCGGTGTGTCGTACGTGCTTGCCTGGGGGTATGTACAGTGTTTTTGAACTCCCTGGACGTTTGGAAACTCAATGACCGACCAGGCTCTTTGGTGCAATGTCCATGCAATCTGTGACGTACTTCCAAAAGTTTCCGAAGGACAGTCAGTGGCTCAAGACATTGGTAATTACCGACGAACCGGTCTTTATTCATTGACCTATTTCCTCACTGAATGTTGACAGGTCGCCTTCCTCTGGTACTCAAGTTCATCTGGTTCCGTCAAGTTGCTTATCTATGATATAGGGTGCTTGCTACCCTCCAGCTTGTGCTGGCCGGCGCCGGACTTTACTTTTGGGTTATCACTAATTATGATAACGCGGATGTTTTGGAGGGCCCTTCACCCTGGTCAGTTGGTCCCTCATTTTCCACCGGTAGTTCTGCTGAAAAAGCGTAGGAGCTTCAATGTACGAATTGCCTCCCGTTATATCGGACGAAGGCCGCTGACCACGCAAAATAATCTTGCTTTCAGGTTGCAATTTTCTTGACGGTAATTGGCTTTGGAATGATTTTCAGACTATGGTTGTGATTCAAGTTCTTTGAAACAGAACACCATAGTCTTCATGGTTGAATTGTAGCTAAAAAAACTAAGGCTCTGATTGACCCGCAATCAATAATCTACCTGCCAGGTTCTTGGCTCGTCGAGTCCATATTCGTAAGTCACGCAGCCTACAACGTCCGCGACCTTTCCATCAACTCCTTGTTAGTTAGCGGCCATAATATCCCTTTGACGGGAATTATCGTGAGTAGCTTTGTCACCCCTCCATTGGTTTGACGTGTTTGATTGTGCTCTAGGTTGTGCTATCATGTTGCTATTACGGTAATTGGGCGGCTTCTTTGTGTTCTATTTCTCTAGGCTCATTTATGCTTAAGGAATTCAAATCGGTGAGTTACGATAGGCTGAAAATGAACGAAACCGAGTCCCCACGCCCAGCGGTCCAAGTCAAACTGTAAGGTCTTCTTTTCCGCCTTTATTCTTAGAGTGAACTCTCACCTGAAATTCAGATGGCAGTTCCAGCAACTGGCGTTGCTTTATCGAGTTCGAGTACGTGTCGATGGTGCAAATTCATAGAGAGATGAACACATGCGCCCGAGCAGGAAACCATAGGTGTTTCGTTAGCATGTGCGGCCGTGGCGGATCTCACCATCGCCGTCTCCCTGTCTGTATGCTTGAGGAAGAGCCGTACCGGAATCATGGTGTAGCTACAGCTGTGTCCTTGAACAGATGAGGGACTGACAATTTTCAGAACAAACTCCATTGTCCACAAGCTTGTGCTATATGCAATGAGCACTGGGCTCTTGACTTCGTACGTACAACAACTTCCCTATTTGTTTCCAATTTTTCTCACTAAACGACAGTGTTATTGTTTCCATAGACATGATTTGCGTTCGTGCAATCTTCCTGCTACGTTGAGTTTTAGCTGACGTCGATTTCAGTTCTTAACAATGCCCCAGAATTTTGTTCACCTGGCATTCAATATGGTTTCTGGGAACTGTGAGGGTGTTCAACACTATTCTCGGATGTGGATATTTCATTGGACGTTCGTGCAGTATACACGAATTCATTACTGGCAACGCTCAACTTCCGGGACGTCGTTCGCAACAACATGGACAGCAGAACCCTTAACCTCAATACGTTGGCATTGTCCGCTGTGCACCCCCCGTCGAACTACTCCTCCGAAACCGGCGGGGACGAAACCACTCCCACGATCTCCGAGCGGAAGGTTAATTGAATGTATAATCCTGGTCGATTTCACATTAACACTTGCTCTTATACACAGTTTCTTGATGCGATTCTACGAGGATGAATGAATCACGCCTCTTATTCCTAAGTTCAATGTGTTATATATATCGGCTCCATCCCGGTAATGTTGCGAGCGTTCCGGGGCCAAGACCATACTTTTTGGAGAATAACTGCCTGATCCTTGGGGGTTCTCTAAGTAGATGAGTTTGTCTACCGACACCAATTCAATGTTGCGTAGAAGGAACTAAACCGTGGCAGCGGACTTTCACCCACAGGTGACCCAGTCTAGAGCTAGGCTGAACATCGGTACACGGAGGCCCGTAGCAGATGGTCTGCTCCAGTCAAGGGGGGACGGAGATAAGAATAGCTGACACAAGGTATGGGGGGGAGGGGTCGCCCGAGGCCCAAAAAAAAACTTTTGTAGGTCAAAAGTTTTTGAGCCCAAAAAGGCTTGGATTTACCAGTAGACCATCCAAAGCCATTGTAAACCATCATATATAGCAAAGCAGGCCTGGAAATTGCCGCCATCAGCTGTGGGTGATGTATATACGGCACAATCGTCCACAATTGGCTCAAACGCAGAAAATAAATACTAGTAACTTTCATAATTATGTCTACTCGTACCCCTTACTCGAACCTCGTTCTCCCAGTGAATGCTGAATGGTCAGGAAAAAAATTCGTCAATTCTGTTGTCCGACATGTCCTCTACAGGATTATTGCATAATTGAGAACTCTCAGAACACTGCGACGATGTGATGACATTTGCACAGCACCATGTACTGTGGCCACTGCAAGCCTGACATCCAAGTTGGCTTCGGCGGCGAAGGAAATTTTTTGGTTGAACAGAAAGTTTGGTCACCGGCAACACCGGTCCGGCCCAAGGGGTGGGAACCTCCTTCCCGATATAGAAGGAGATTGGGGGGGAGGGGTCAGCCAACCTCGAAAAAAAAACTTTTGTAGGTGATATCTTTTTTTCTTATTTTTGATTCCTCTTGGCTCCAGTATCCTGTAAAATTGGCAGCCTTACCAGCTGGCAGCCCGTTCGATTCGGGTCCTTGCCATTGTCCGACTCTTTTTTGGTCAAGACGGCGCTTTCCAGATCGCTGGCGTAAAATACGCATTCTGCTCGTCCGGCCCGCCACGGCCCAGAGCGGCACCCGAGTATTTTTCCAAGTCCGTATTGCCGCGTGACTGTTCCGATGGTTCGGACCAGGCGCCCCAGCATCGGCCAGTGCCGAACGTTGCCGATCGGCCGTTTGATAGCTCGGCGCGAATAATTGGCGAGGTCCGGCTAGCCGGAGCCGCCTCGCCGGATTGCATTTATTTGCGGCTGGTCGCCGGTTCGGTAGCCCTTGCTAGCTGTGGGTAGGGGTTTGGCTAGGTGGCTAGCGGTGGGATAGCACAGCGTCTGATGGTGTCTGACCATGGGGTCTGAGGTTACATAGGCCCTGAATACAGTGTTTGTTGGGCATCTCACATGAAACTTGCTTGAAACGTGAATAAGTGAAAGGCTATGGGTACTCAGGAGTGCTCAAACTTTTCGCCCCCCGTGTGTGTTCTATATATTGAAATTTGAGCCTGCATAAGTTACAGTGTCATGTATAGTGGACTGGCAGTTCCAATTGTGGGACCGTGTCAGTCTCCTTAGTATATCCTCCTCCCCCAGGAAACCGGGAGATCATCGATCGTCACTGGTGCGGCGCAAAAAAAAAACCTTGGCGCTGCGTCCTCCAGGCTCCAGCCCCCGCCACTAACACTGTGCCGTGATTCCATCCCAAATTCACAACATATGTTCTTTATTCCTCACTGTCGCTAACGACTTCTCTTCCTCATAATAATACTCATATTGGATTGACTGCTCTCTAGCAGTCATTTACGCTAGTGACTAGAGAACATAAGCCCTAAAGAGGCAACTTTCTGTGCGACGGGACTGGAACTCCACTTTCATCAACCGAGGAACACGCAGGAACCTGCCGACCAAACTTAGGGAGGCTCACACGATCGGGGTATATAAAGCAGAGAGAGACTGGTCGAATTCGTCATCTTCCGGCTATTAAAATCCATGGGCGAATTCGACACAACGCTGGGTGCACTCTGTGTGGCATACGCGCTTGCCTGGGGGTAAGTGTTTTTGGACTTCTCGCACTTTGGGACAAAACTCACAGACTGACTAGGCTCTTCGGTACAATGTCTATGCAATCTGCGACGTACTTTCAGAAGTTTCCGAAGGACAGTCTGTGGCTCAAGACATTGGTAACTACCGACGAACCGCTCTTTATCCATTGGTATATCTCCTCACTAAATTTTGACAGGTCGCCTTCCTCTGGTACTCAAATTTATCTGGTTCAGCAAGTTGCTTATCTTCGATGAACTAGGGCGCTTGATACCCTCCAGCTTGTGCTGGCCGGCAATGGACTTTACTTCTGGGTTATCACTAATTACAACAACGCAGAGATTTTGGAGGGCCCTTCGCCTTGGTCAGTTGGTCCCTGATTTTTCCACCGGTAGTTCTGCTGAAAAAGCTTAGGAGCTTCACTGTATGAATTACCTGCTGCTATATCGGACGAAGGACGCTGATCACTCAAATAATCTCGCTTTCAGGTTGCTCTTTTCTTGACGGTAATTAGCTTTGAAATGTTTTTCAGCCCATGGTGTGATTCAAGTGCTCTGAAACAGAACACCATCGTCGTCATGGTTCAACTGTAACTGAAAACTCACACTCTGAGCCGCCCGCACTCAATGATCTCTCTGCCAGGTTTTTGGCTCGTCGAGTCTATATTCGCAAGTCACGCATCCTACGAAGAGCATCCGTGGCTTACCATCAACTCCTTGTCAGTTAGCGGCCATAATATCCCTTTGACGGCAATTATCGTGAGTAGTTGTGTTACACCAACATTTATTTGACAAGTTCGATTGCGCCTCCAGGTTGTGCTATCATGTTGTTACTACGGTAATTCGGGGGTTTCTTTGTTTTCCATTTCTCTATACTGATTTCTACCCAAGGACTTCAAGTTGGTGAGTGGTGACAAGCCGAAAATGAACAAAACTGAGTCCAATACCCAGTGGTCAAAGTCAAATTGTAAGGTGTTCCTCCCCGCCTTCCATTTCGGAGCCTACTCTCAACTGAAATTTCAGATGGGAGTTCCGGAAACTGGCGTTGCTTTATCGAGTTCAAGTACGTGTCGATGGCGTAAATTCATGGAGAGATGAAGTCAATATATGTGCCCGAGCAGACAATCACGGGTGTCTCATTGGCATCGGCGGTTGTGGCGGATCTCACCATCGCCATAGCCCTGTCTGTGTACTTGAGGAAGGGCCGTACCGGGATCATGGTGTAGGTTACCGCTGTGTCCTTGAAGAGGTGAGGGGCTGACAATTTTTAGAACAGATTCCATTGTCGACAGGCTCGTGCTATATGCAATGAGCACCGGGCTCTTGACTTCGTACGTATACAATATTGTATTTGTTTCCTTTTTTTCTCAACCAAACGACACAGCATTATTATTTTCATAGACATGATTTGCGTCCGTGCAATCTTTCTGCTCGGTTCAGTTTGGCTGACATCAATTTCAGTTCTTGACAATGCCCCGGAATTATGTTCATCTGTCATTCAATCTAGTTTCTGGCACCTGTGAGGGTGTTCAACACTATGCCCTGATGTGTCTATCTCACTGGACCTTTGTGCAGTATACACGAATTCATTGCTAGCTACACTCAACTACCGGCATGTCCTTCGCAATGATATGGACAGGAGAACCGTGAACCTCAATACGTTGTCATTGTCGATTGCGCCTCCTCCCCAGTTGAATTTGTCCTCCGACGACGGTGGGGACGAAACCAGTCGCAGGATTTCGCAGGGGAAGGTCAATTAAACATATAATCCTGGTTGCTTCTACATTAACACTGGTTCATATTTACAGTTTCTTGATGCAATAGGATCGTCAGCGAGTATGAATGAATGACGAACACTCCTGCCTCTGTTGTAGATAAAAAATTCAACGTATTAGATGTCGGCGGTGATTATTCCGGCCCGGTGCCTAGAACATACTTCAAGTTTTGGAGAATAGTTGATCATCCTTAGGGTTCTCTGGATGGGTTTCCATACAGCACAAGTTCAATGTTGCGTAGAAGGGATTCGCCTTGTCGTTCAAAATCTTTTGTCAGGACCGGTTGCCGAGTTTGCTAGATAATCGAAGAGTTTGGGTGATTACAGTTGATTTTGCGTGCAGATGAGTTCGACGACGGTCTCAGATCGGGATAATTCTAATGAGAAACCCGGTTTCTCGTGAAACCCTTCCATATAAGGAATTTTTGGGGGAACCCACGGAAAGGTCTAACGAGAAACCCAGTTACGGCAAGAGCGGATCTGAGCGGAGTTCAAAATCAGCATTGAAGCTGCTGTAAATTTATGCCAAGGAATTACATAGGTATACCTCTCATTAAGGTTGACTCTGGCCCATTTTCTGCGAAACAACAAGAGGCTTTAAGAGCTGCCAGAGATCACTCAATCTCGGCAACTTGTGATGCCTCTGGTCAAGTGTGGTTTGAGGACAACAAAAGTAGTTCTTGAACACCAGCCCATTGCAACACTGATTAAGATTCGACCCCAGATTCCAGAATTCAGCAACTTGCAAAATGAACTTGGACAGCTTCAAGCTTACATCTGATGGCCCGGTGATGGGAATGATGGGAGCCCAAGCATTGCAGCTCACCACACAGAAATTGAGAGCGCGGAAAGATACATAGAGCATACACTATTATATTTGACCACTTTCTTGCAGGTGTATCTTGGTTTGAAGGTCAGAGAAGGTTTCGGCAAGAATCACATCAATCGGCAAGTGTTCGGCAATGGCGGGGTTTCTCAAGAAACCGGGTTTCCGGTAAAGGCGAAGGAAACCGGGTTTCTCATTAGAATTATCCCTCAGATCGCTGGTTTGGATTCAGTTAGTCCGGCCCGCCAGGGCAGAGAGCGGCACCAGAGTATTCTTCAAGGTCCGCTTGCCGCGTGACTGTTCCGAAAAGCAGTGGGAGCGGAATTCACTGACACTGCAAACAGAACTAAACCGCGCGCGCCGTCCTATATTCAGGCAAATTTGAATATCCTTATGGTTAGAACCCATCGATTCAACCCTTGTTGTATTCTCCAAGGGGGCGCGAGGATTAAATTTCCGAGGACGACGCTACCTTTTTCGGGATCTGCCGAATTGACGAGCCCACCCACCCTACCCCCCAGATTTTTTTTTTGACCAAATTTTATCTTGCTTCGGAGGGCCTACCCCACCACATACCACTGAATGAATCAAAACAAAATGAACTTTTAAATTACTTGAATTAAGAGATACGTTGCCGGGTGGCGGCGGAAGGTCCGCTGTCATCCGTTCCTTTCCTCTTCGTACCCTTCTTCAGCTTCAAGAAGATCAATTCTTCCTCTGTGATTTCGATGGCTCGCATTGTACACAGAATAAGGGAATTTGGGCAACTTTGAAAGCACGGGACCGCGCTTGCTTACAATTTGAATGAACTTCCAATTGGGCTTGATCCCGGCAAGAAACGGCGTGATTCAGCAGCAAGATAAAATTTTTCATTCCCAGAGAAAATTTGTATTTTCCGGAATTTGGCCACCCACCTACCCCACGGGGTAGCCTCGTCCTATCAAATTTTAATCCTCGCGCCCCCTTGGTATTCTCCCCAAAAAGTTCAACTGCATGTGATTGTGCTCGTGGGAGTATATGAAGAAAGAATTGCACGTGACGATCCACCGTTTTCACCTTTACCGCGACCATCATGCCATCGTCCGTAGACGACGCGAGCATTCCCGACGGATTCATCTGCGTCAACGACCATCCCACGGAACTCTGGTCCAAGGCTGCCTTTGACCATGTCGAGCGCCTCCAAACGGACGAGGAGAATCGCAACCCAGACTTTCATGGGTGAGTGGCATCGCGCGCGCCGAGGTTCTCTTTGTCTCACTGAAACCCTCCCAGCGTATACATTTACAACGACTACTTTGGATACGCGTGCTGCGACCTGGTGAGTGTGCTTCGCGAGATATGCTGAGATCGACTGACGCGCCGACGCGCGCGCGCAGCTCAAAAAAGAGATGCTAGCCATTGGGAAGATGGTGGCGAGCAAGACCGAAAAGCTTTCCATTAGCACCTTCCACCGTCTCGAGGCCCTCACCCTCTACATGGCGAACAGCATGGGCGCGGACGTGTTCCCTAGTACGTTGCCACTCTTGCGCCGCCTCCATGTCTGAGGAACGTGTTGTGTTGCAGCGATCGACGACCCTGACCTCGCTGAGGCGATTTACAGCGCGTACGGAGCGCTCTGGATGACGCACGTCCTCGATCTCGAGACTGCGGCCAAACCGCAAAAGCTCGGACCCGCGCAGCCTGTCGCGATCCTCAACCTCGAAAACGCCGTACGCACGACTGCCAAAGGTGATTTTGATACTCATTCGCTTCCTAACCCATTGACACCGTTGCACGAAAGTCATCACTCAGTTTTCGGGCCTCGGATTCAGCAAAGACGCCGACGACCTCCAGTTCGCGTTGCTCCGCGTCCTCGAGCGCAACGACATGGACGGCACGCCGAAGGAGAAGCCATTCCTAGGCAAGTCGAAGGACGATGACGATGAGGAAGAAGACGAGGAAGACGAGGAAGAAGCGCCCAAGTCAAAGAAGAAGCGTCAGCGCACGAGCGCGGACGATGCGGACGTGCGTGCGGCAGCCAAGACGTGGAAGGCGAGCTCGGCGATGAAGGCGCTGCGCGAAGCGTACGGGCCCGTCGAGCACGGCGGGCGTCCCTGGGATATCACGAAGTGGTCGAAGACTGCGCTCGCGGCGGAGAAGGCGCGTTTCGGTGGCGAGTCGGATGATGATGATAATGGGTTTTTTTGAGGCAGAAGAGCCTCCCTGCTGGACCGTGACGGTCAACGTAATTGTAAACTAACCTGAGATAATCTTAACCAGTATTCTTTGTCCATTCATGGCATGAAATGCGAATCTACGACTCTGAATTTGCGCTTCGAGGGTAAGTCAATGTATGTTTCTCCGGTCGTCTGTTCCACAGGATTACGACTTCTTCACGTTGAGTCAGAGCACATAGGATTTGTGAGTCGATTTGATAAATTCCATGGTGCACGTCGGTCCTTCAAGCCTCCACGCAATTTTCAGCTCAGCTTTGCGCGCCTCAGCTTCAACATATATGTAGGAGAGCTGGGCAAATATACAGACAAGACGCTTGATTCCTTTGAAACCAGTCCCAAGCTGGAAATCAATAGTGGGTTGTTATACGTCCCCTCCGGATCGACGTTTCTTAACCAACGCGCTAGCCACCGCCCAATAGTCCTCGCCTCCCGATGACCCCGTCTCCCAATCCACCAGCCGATCTTCGACCACCAGCATCACGAAGCGCGGGTCGTCTGTAAGCCTCGCATGTGCTTGATCGCCGTCGAGTCGCGCCTGAGAACTGTACACAAAAATAAGCACTTCAAGCCGCTTGCACTGCTTCAGAACGCCCTGGACGACAGAGTCCGACATCACATCGTGAGAGGATAAATGCGTAAGCTGTGGAATGTGTGCGAGCCCAGACCAGGTTCGCCAGTCATTAATCCGGTTGTCCAGGATGTCCAGATGAGTGATGCGAGAGAAAATCGGGTGGCTGCCGTCAAACGGATTAGGCCAGGGAAACAGTTGCTGCAATGTCGCGAGGGGAAAGGACAAGCGCTGTAGCGGCTGGGCCTCCAGAAAAAGTTCCGGATGCTGCACCCGAGCGTTGATGACAGCCAGGTTGACAATGCCCTCACATCTGGAGAGGAAATCTCCAAGCACGTCCGGGATGTAGACATTCATGAAACACACATGGCGTGTGTGTTCTAAGGCCAGGGGATGGAATTTAACCAATTTCGCAACTCTGTGCATCGGAAGACGGGTAAATGCAGGTGGAGGCAGGGGCGGCTGATGGATTGAGAGAGTTCTAAACAGGATGCGCTCGATCCTAGTCGGGTCAGCGAATTCGAGTCACTGAAACGACAACGACGCTAAAGAGTACGACGAACCATATTTTAGCGCGCCGAGCAACGAGTACCAAGGTCAGCATACATTGCGGGTGAAGGACAGCAGCGAGCTCCAAAATCTCCCTCTCGAGGTCTATCGGCAGAGCGGGATTGTCTGGGGAGTCCATGAGACAAAAGAATGAGAGCGGTGGTACCAGTGGTCTCTTTGGTCCAACGCTTTATCGGGTCTCGACTTGGTCTCGACTTGATTGTGGATGGTGTCCAAGGCGAGTGGAAGCTGTGCCAAGGCTGTGCTCTGATGTGTCCACGGTTTTGATGCCATCCCTCGACTCGTATTTTCGGAGAGATCGTTCTGTAGAACAATTGGTTGACCCATAATACATGGTCTGTAGAAGTTTCACAATATATTTGACAATATTTGGAGACTTGAAGCCACTGCCACAGCGGCGCCGGTTTCGATGTCCAAACAGGCGCATGAGCACCACATAGTATTTTATCTAAGGATTATATGGAGACTCCCAGGAAAGTTGCGCCTGGGATCTGGAATAATTCCACATCAGGGTGACTGGACGCATCAGAGAGATATGAAAGCAAAAAGGCACGGATCAACCTACAACATCCGGAGATGCAAGCTTCGTTTCGTTGCGACGACATCTCGTTCACCCATACCAACCCTCAAATTTATTCTATAGTGTGGACACAATTGAGAATTCTACCCATGAGCAGAATCAACTTTTAAGCACCCCTGACCTATGCCGCAGTAGTCTGTCGCATACGTTAGAAACAGCTTGAGCACACGGAAATGAACAGACACACAGAGGTTACTGTCGCCAAGCACTGCGACCAGAACTCATTGAGCACCGTGCAGGTGCTGCCATCGCAGCAAGGTGGGCCAAACCAGTTGAGGTTTTCCGACGTGCATTGTGCCCATTCTGGGGCGCACTGGAGCGCACGGAAGTCAGAGGTGCTCTTTCTGCACACCAGAAGTACTCGCGGTGTCCTGCCGAGTCGACAATCCAGGACGACGCGCGATGGCAGTTCCGCTAGTGGTACCAATAGCGGCCGAGGCAACAAGGACCAGGAGGGCGTTGAAGACGACCATGGTAAGTAACCTGAGGGATGCGGCGCTCACTGTGTGTGTTCACTTTTATACGCCTTCTAATGCATGGGATCTCATCGGTCAACTACCGCCGCGTGGGTGAGGCGAGCGGGAACGACGCCTCACATGCCCAGCAACGTTCATTCAATACAGAACTTCTCTTCGCCGAAAATCTCCCGAAACCCGTCAGGCGGGACACCCAGGAATGCATTTTCAACATGGCCGATCCGAAAATCGTCCTCAGTCGTGCTATTCGGCGCGAGGGGATCAAAGTGATGCGATGATCGACGAAGTAATGGCAACGCAAAAGGTCAGTGAACAGTTGAATGAAATAAGTGTTAACGCAGCAGATAATTTCGTACTATCATGGAGCCTCGGAGTCGGTCTATGGCCGCATTGTTTCTGAGGAAAGAAGCGATCCTTCCTAAAGGGAGTCGGATCCGTTTTGGCGTAGACGCAGTAGTTACCGTCTGGCGGCATTTCGACGCTAAACAAGTTGACAACGAGCCGTGTCTTGCCGCCTGCGCCCAGTGATCGTGCTGTAATGCCGAGGAACCCACGTTTGCACATTCCTCGATCGTCAGCGCTTCAGACTCGGTGCAATCACATAAGTATTGGAAAGCACACCGGACAGCGAAAGTGGGCGCCGCCGCACAAATGAATATGAAATCTGGCGACTCAAATGGGCGAACAGATGTCCCACACCCTTTGACGGCGGCGGCACTCCGACCTGAGCAGAATGGGTCTACGTCGCACCTCAGATTGCGTCTTCCTTGAGAGAGAAATCAGAAATTTCAGCATTTAGATACACGGGAAGGTCAAGGCGCTTGTTGCTTGAATCGAATGGCGCCGCCGGGTCTGCCAGCTTTACTTCGAGTTCCTATCAGTTCTCGGGGAGAGCCTTCAACATTCTCTCAAGTGGCTCCAAGTCCTCGACCATCACGTAGTCTGTGAAAATGCCCATCCAACCGTACAGATTGATCTTGGTCTGACTTACGACCCATTTTCCCGACGGGTGTTTTGGAGGGTGAAGAACAGGTTTCCCTATCATCCCAAAAGGCTCAGGAGTTATGAGTATGGAGAAGAGTCGCATGCTCTCACCTTATCAAGGTCATAGATCTCAATGCTGTCGTCCTTCCCGGCTTCGAGCATTTCCAGCAATTGGGGGACGAACCAACCAGAGCGGGTGTGCCCAAAACGCAGCATGCGGCCCTCCGCATCAGTGAAGGTGGTGGTGTCATTGAGAGTTTTGTCTCGGGACTCCCTGCCCAGATGCTTGGCTACGAGCGGGTGCAAGAATTGGTCCCAATCGCGAGCAAGGTCGAGCTTCGCGTCGGAGGATGGAGTCTGCACGTTGGGAGGGAGCGGGAGTAAGCGGGTGAGTTCTCGTTGAAGTCGCGTCGTGCTTACATTGGAAGACATTTGAGGGGAGTGGCGACCGTGTCGTCGAGTTACGTGGTTGTTTGTGAAGAAAAGGAGAGAGTCACGTTCGCGTGACAGTGACCATTTTGCTCGAGGTCACGGTGCCGTACAGACAGATTGTTTAATTTTTTAGCTTACTGTAAAATATACAGTATATTTAGTATATATCGTATTTTTGTCGTGGTTCATGGCACAAAATATCTCAACGGCAGAAACACGTACGGCCCAGCTAGCTTGATCACATCTCCTAGGAATCTTGATGTAGGCATTTTACACGATTTTCCTACGAGAATTTCTTTCCGTGCACATCCTTGAATAGAATTTCGGACATAAACTCTGGAAGTTGCCGCAACCGGTGGGTCAGAAGTGTTGGATGTTTCGGAGGAGGAATCCAAAGAAGACATCCATTGGTGAAAAATAATAAAATGAATCAAAAAGACTCACCTCGATAATACCCCGATTCCGAATCGAACGGGGAACTCGGTACAGTTTCATGTTGCAAATGCAAACCACCCAACAGGGGATTTTCCTGCTTACTGGTACAGACATCCATACTTCCCTTTGTTTTTCCGGGCTTCTCACTCAGACCTTGACCCAGACTTCGGTGAGCTCGAGTTTCAATGAGTGCCGACTTGGATTGGGATCGTTTTCGATCTCTGAATCAAAACATTTACATACCCTTACTATGCCCTGGCCCCGAATCGAACGGGAACCTCTGTTTTATTATGAACACCAAATGACCATATCTCGCAGACGCGCACCAAGCGCAAGCAGGGCATTTCTTCGTCCATTCGTCTCGCGATGTTCTCACCACATTATTTTTGGTACGAAGTTTTTTCCGCGCCGAATGCCAGTGGAAAGGAGAGAGAGAGGGCTTCGCACTCAGACCTTGAGTCCTTGACTCAGACTTCGGTGAGCTCGAGTTTCAATCAGTGCTGACTTAGATTAGGATCGTCCTCGATCTCTCTGAATCAAAACATTCGCATGCCATCTCACTATGCCCTGGCCCCGAATCGAACGGGAATCTCTGCTTCATTGTGAATGACAAATAGACGATTTCTTACATGAAGATCGCAGACGCGTACCAAGCGCAACCAAAGCATTTATCCGCCCCCTCGTCTCGCGATGTTCACACCACATTTTTTTTCGTTCGATTTTATTCTCTTTCTTCGGATGGCAAAGAGAAAAAGAGATTCACACTCAGACCTTGACTCAGACCTCGGTGAGCTCGAGTTTCAGCAGTGAGGGCTGATTTGGACAGACAACATTCCCGATCTCTCTGAATCAAAAGGTTCGCATGCCCTGGCCCCAAATCGAACGGGAACCTCCGCTTCGCTGCCGCTACGCAAACATAAAGATCACGGCCGCACACCAAGTGCAACCAGGGCATCTTTTGTTCGTCCCCTCGTCTCGGGATGTTCACAACACATTTTTCTTCGGGTTATTTGAGCGTAACGGGGCCGATGGTAGTATTATCTGGGGAATGGATAGGTAAAATGCTTTTTTGAGCCCATTTTTGTCAGCTAGTAACTGCGCACAGAGTCCGAAAACGGTGGCCAGAGACACCACGAGACCATCGTCTTGGCTCAACTTTGACCCCGGTACCATGGCTTTTTGGCCTGAGACCAAATCACTAAAAATACCTAGAAGTTCCTGAGGAAGCCCAGGAACCAAATGACGACTAGTGACGAGTGATGAGCAAGCTCCCAAACAGGAAACCACGGTTGAACTTTGAAAGGGCCTAAGGCGCTCTAGACCAGGCCAGACTATCGAAGCTTAGATGCCAACAAAGAGAGAAGTACGCAACGGACCGGTTTCCGGTTTTTGCTAAAACGAGTTGAAAATTAGTATCCAATGAAGTGTGCAGTCAGCGAGGCAGTTATACTTTGTGATATCGCTGCAAACAGAATATCGCAGGAGGTTGAAATGTCAATGAAATGTTGAAAGATCCAACGCAGATCGCGGAACAAAAATGGATGACATTGACAGGCTGACAAAGCGCCAAGCTCCTCCTTGTTTCCTCCCCTCATCCTCATCCTCATCCTCGTCTCGATGATTCGGTTCGACACGCTCCCGCCGGAGGTTATGCAGGCAATGTGCACCCCCATGCACCAGATCCTGCCCCCGACGCCCCTTCCCCCAGCTTCCCAGATGCCGCACCCGTCGTCGGCGTCGCCGTACGCGCCCTATCCATCCGCACCCTCAGGATCGGTTGGGCAGCCACGGATGAGCGGTGGATTGTATTTGGGTTCGCTCAGCGCGGTGAACGACCACCCGTTGTTGCGTGCACATGGGATAACGCATTTGGTACAAGCGTTGGAGGCGCCATGGGCACCGCCGGCGCGCAAGGAGGATGGATTCGTGGCGTACAGTATAGATATTCGCGACAAGGAAAGCGTGGATCTGCGGCCGCATCTCGAGGCAGCCTGCGTGTATATCGAGCGGGCGCTGAAGCGCGGCGAGGGCGTGTTGGTGCATTGTCAGCAGGTGCGTGCAAGTTCTGTCTGTCCTTCTTCCATTCTGGTCCTCAACCTGTCCTTGTTCTCGTTTTTCGACCTTGACTCATCCTTGTTCTTTTCTTGTGCCTTGGTTTTTCCGCCGTTCCTCTCGTCATCATTCCTCTTGTTTCTCCCTTCCAATTTCATTCTTCCTCTGATCTTACTCCTTGACCTTATTCCAATCTGATAATTTCGCCCAGGGCATCTCACGCTCACCCTCAATCGTCATCGCCTACCTCATCCGCAACCACGGCATGTCGTACGACGCGGCGCTTGCCTTCGTAAGACGCAAGCGCGCGTGTGCGAAACCCAATTCGGGGTTTGCCCGCGCGTTGATGGAGTGGGAGCAGGCTTGGCGGAGGCCGCAAGGGCAGAGGCGGTTCACATCCTAAAATCGATTTCGTCGCCGCAGTCAACACGGTGAGTCTTCTCACTTATGCTGGCGAACCAGAGACGATAGCTGATAATTGATTTCGCGCAGATATTTGGCAAACGCCGACTCTGACTGACCAAATCGCCCATATCGCCTCCCCTCCGCTGCCACCGCACTCAGGGGTAGGGCACCTGTCCATCTATCCAACACGTTCATTTATCTTTCGCGCCACACCCACACCACGCCCTCGTGCCGGATCTTCGGCACGTCATTCCAATCTCCCATCGCGCGACGCACCTGCTTCGGCCGCCGCGCCCCATGCCCCATGATCTTGTCTCGTCCGGTCCTCTTCTGATTCGGGTCTCCTGTGTTATACCGTCCCAAGGGTTTGCTCGCTTATCCTCGTCTCGTCTGCTCACCTCTTCCCTCTCCCTTGTTACAGCCCCAGTCCGTCCCTCGATCCTGCTGCCTCACTCATCATTTAACGTTCCTTTGCGCTAAATCTCGTTCCCTATGTACCCACGCCACTCGTTCTTCGCACCTGCGGATGTCGTTCTTCGCACCTCGCGGATGTCCGCTCTCCGTCAAGTTCCCTCCCGCCTCCTCCCGCCTCCTCCCTCCCTTGATTTTCGTATTTTGACTTGCGATTTTGTGTGTTACTACTGTACACATTGGGTTATTAGTTGTCGTTTCTCTGGGTGTATCTATCTCACTGTCTATCTATTTTGGCTGTCGTGCTGTCTGCCAGCTTACTCCCCGGTCTCGGTCGACTGGTTATTCGAACCAAGAAGTCATACCGCTCAAGGAAATCGGGCGTGGTGTGCGGCACACCCTCATCTCTAATACTCGTGTGCATGACAATGGAGTAGGTGAAAGATCCGGGTTCGACTCCTGGCGTCCGATATTCCAGTTATTCGTTCTTTCTTTAGCTGTCTTGCTTCCTTGGTGTTGACGAGAGACTACCAGCTTACTCGCTGGTCATCCGCTCTCCCGCAACATTGGCGCTTTTTCTTTCTTTCTTGCAACAGTCAACAGAAGCTTCTGAAGTCGACAAGTTATGTAAGGGAAAAACTGCTCTAGGAAATCGGACGTGGTGTGCGGTACACCCGCACCTCGAATGTGTTAGCTGTATAACTCTGAAGTAGGTGAGAGATCCGGGTTCGATTACCGGCGTCCGATATATATGGACTAGCCATGTGTTTTGGCTGTCTTTCTTGGACGCTGCAGAGCGAAGACTGGTTTACTCCTCGGTCAACTCTCTCCCGCACCGTCGGCGCTTTTGATTATTTTTGGCAACATTCAACAAAAACTTCCGAAGTCGACGAGTTATTCGAGGCAAAAGGTCATCCCGCTCTACAAAATTGGGCGTGGTGTGCGGCACACCCTCACTTCTAATGCGTTATAGCGGGATTGGAATCAGGTGAAAGATCTGGGTTCGACTCCTGGCGTCCGATATTTCCGAAGAACTGCTGCATTCGTTTTATGTAACTGTCTTGCTTCCTTGCCAGTGCGCGCTTCTAATTATCGTTTTTGCAACATCCAACAAAAGCTTCCAAGGCTACATCAGTAAAACTACACATTTTGCTTTGGGAGCTTTGGCTTTGAAACATGTCTTTGGCGTGTCTTTGTCTTGGTGGCGGCATCTTTGTCTTGAAGAGACGGTCTTTGGTCTTTGAAAGTGAGTCTTGGGCATCTTTGTCTTTGACACAGCATCCTCTGTCTTTGGTGTCGCATCTTCGAGGTTCGTCGCTTCGGTGCGGATTGAAAGACATCCAAGACATTTTTTTTTGGCCTACAATCTGGAATATTAGCATGATAGCACGTAGTACGAGGATGACGGTGATCTCGTTCGCATCGTGCTCCGCGTACTCGTTATTCCTACTGCCAGGTGCACAAGAAATCCGGTGAAGTGTCGAAGTCCTTCAAACTCCGCTCTCACGTGCGATCGCGTGATGTTGGTTGATGATCGTCGCCATGACTCGTGCCACGTCACTCACGGTCAAGCTTGTCCTTTCCCCCCACCGCCCTCTCTATAATTCTTGCCCCCGAGGCGCAAACTTGAACACTTCTCTGTGTAACAGTGTTGTGCCGACACTCCCTGTGCCTCGTCTCGTCACCCGACAGCCCTGCCCCCTAGGACATAGGCACTAAGATCTCCCCTCAGTGCGACCTCGTCCTCAATCACCCCAACTGGCAATTCAATCCTATCCTGTTACCTTCGCGCGCCGTCAAGCCCGTGTACGTCATCAAATCCTGCAGTACCCTCAAGTACACCGTCAAGCTCTCGTGCACCTTGAAGCCCTTGTGCACCGTCAAGCCCTTGTGTGCCGTCAAACTCCCGGGTGCCGTCAATATTCCTTGCGTCGTCAAATCATCAATCCCTCGCGCCGCCAACTCTTCGCGTTGTCAATGTTTCATATGCCATCAAGCTCATGAAGCTCTCGTCGGCATCGAATCGTGGATCAATGGAAGACGTGGGGCAAGTCAACAAAAAGGTATAATACCCCTCCTCGGTGTCCTACGTTACTTATATCCATTCCCAGGCTTCTTCCTTTCTCGACCCGTCTGCTAGACCTTCATATCCAAGTCCTTGAAGGCTCGTCGAAGCACTGCTTTTCTTCATCCAGGCAGTAAGTCTACTACTGTCCGATAACTGTTCTAATAAATGTTATATATACAGGGTTGAGCCCGCTGGTGTAGCGGGACAAGGAACACTGGGAGGAGGTAAAGATGGCGGTGAAGTTTTGGACCGAGGCCGGGCGTCGCGCGGGCACAACTTCGAGCCGAAGTGTATCCGAAACCAGTGATTGCGAGCTAGTACCGGAGGATGAGATTATTACTGTGTCTCTTGTATCTGTTCGATGAAATGAATGCCTGCTTTTGCCAAATTACCTGCCTGATTAAGCCATGCATCTGTCTTTGAGAAATTTGATCAGTCTTTGGTTATATCTTGGCAAAGATGCTGGACGTCTTATTGATCTTTGCAAAGACCGAAACGTCTTTCAAAGACTTTTGGACCTTCTTGGTCAAAGACGCAGTCTTTGCAACAAATCCCGTCTTTGGCGTCTTTAGCGTCTTGGCAAAGACGTCAAAGACGCCAAAGACAACAGTGTAGTTTTACTGATGTAATGAGTTATTCGAGGCAAAACCTGCTGCAGGAAATTGGACGTGGTGTGCGGCACACCCTCAGAGTCATCTCACACCGGCAAAAGTGAATATTCGGCTCAGCTGAACATGCTGCCGAATAAAATTACTCGAAATGGAAATTGTTAATTGTTTCGGCAAGGTGCTAATTCGAATCCCATCGGGCCGTCGGTCAAGGTAGGGCGGCCCAACCTTGAGTCGGCCCAACGTGTGCCGACGGAGCACTGGAATGCAGTCACACCGGCAAAAGTGAAAATTCAGCCCGGCTGAACATGTTGCCGAAATTCTGAGTTTCGGCTTCAAAAGAAACAAGTCTGAAAGTGCGCGTGAAAACAACAAATTCGGCAAAGCTGAATCAGTTGCCGAAAGGGGTAAATTCAGCAGCATTTTTGGCAGTGCTGAATGTACTCATTTCGGCACCAAATTTTGCATGTTTGAAAGTAAGGCCGAAAGCAATGTAACCAGCAGCCAATTCAGCTTGGCCGAGAATAACAATTTCGGCATTGCCTAAACTGTAGCTGAAAGTATTGGTTTCAGCCTAACTTTCAGCCACGCCGAAACAATAAGATTCGGCATTGCCGAAACTGCGGCCGAAATCATTTGTTTCGGGTCCAGCCGAAATGACAGCCTAATATGGCTGTTTCGGTTGGAGCCGAAAGTGCGGCTGAAATAACAAGTTTCGGCCCGGCTTAAAGTAAGCGGCTGCTCATCTGCAGTGTAGGCGGCAGACTGATCTGCAGTTCAACTGCAAACTGAACTGCAGTTCAGCCTGCCACTTATCAAGTTTAACAAATCTAATTAAATAAATGATTTGCATGGCGGGGATATGGTATAGTTATTATTGTGGGACATTGATAATGTGGGCCAAACAAAAACAAAAACGGAACAAGATGGTAGAGAAGGAAAAATATTATGTAAGCAGAACAATTACGTAAAATTCCAGTACCTTCAAGAGAGGAACAACAAGCGATGTGTGTGTGCGATTTAGCTCGGTCGAACATGTTGCGATAAGATCAGATAAGCCATATTGAGTAATCGGCCTAAAGTGCGGCTGAAATCATTGGTTTCAGCAGCAATAGGCACTTCAGGTGTATGTATGCAAAGGAATAGAAAATTCCTTATAATCCGCCCAAGAACGGAAAATCTGCTCAAGGGAGGAACAGAAGAAAGATTACATAATATTCCGACGGGTAGGTGAAAGGAGAGTATTGTACCCAGTGTTGTATAAGGAAGTTCAGAAAAGAGTGCCGTACATAATGTAATAGAAGCACTGAGTTACGTAAATGTTGTATGCCATGACAACAACATTGCAAAGAGAATCACAAGATGTATTGTCGAGCTGCAATGAAACTAACCCATGAATGAAAAAGAAATAGTTGGCTGCAGCATGTTCTAAAATAAACAGGAGAAGCTACTTCTCTGCTGAAACTTGGCTGCAGCTCAAAGAAAAAGAGGTAGGCAGCGGCAGTGCTCCGGATGGGAAAATGAGAAGCAGTAGATACTTCTCCGCCGAAAATGAGCTGCTGCTCAAAAAGAAGTAGGCTGCAGCAGTGCTCCAGACGGGAAGTTGAGAAGCAGTAGGTAATTCTTTGCTGAAAATGAGCTGCTGCCCAAAAAGAAGTAGGCAGCGGCAGTGCTCCGGATGGGAAGTTGAGAAGCAGTAGGTACTTCTTCGCCGAAAATGAACTGCTGCTCAAAAAGAAGTAGGCTGCGGCAGTGCTGCGAACAGGAAATTGAGAAGCAGTAGTGAATTCTTCGCCGAAAATGAGCTGCTGCTCAAAAAGAAGTAGGCTGCGGCAGTGCTCCAGACGGGAAATTGAGAAGCAGTAGGTACTTCTCCGCTGAAAATGAGCTGCTGCCCAAAAAGAAGTAGGCTGCGGCAGTGCTCCGGATGGGAAGTTGAGAAGCAGTAGGTACTTCTTCGCCGAAAATGAACTGCTGCTCAAAAAGAAGTAGGCTGCGGCAGTGCTGCGAACAGGAAATTGAGAAGCAGTAGTGAATTCTTCGCCGAAAATGAGCTGCTGCCCAAAAAGAAGTAGGCTGTGGCAGTGCTCCAGATGGGAAGTTGAGAAGCAGTAGGTACTTCTTCGCTGAAAATGAACTGCTGCTCAAAAAGAAGTAGGCTGCGGCAGTGCTCCGGACGGGAAGTTGAGAAGCGGTAGGTACTTC
The DNA here is from genome assembly GCA_029281435.1 of Mycena haematopus. Lineage (NCBI taxonomy): Eukaryota > Fungi > Basidiomycota > Agaricomycetes > Agaricales > Mycenaceae > Mycena > Mycena haematopus. Next base: position 310,014 of record JARJCV010000015.1, on the reverse strand, counting down.
TTCGCCGAAAATGAACTGCTGCCCAAAAAGAAGTAGGCAGTGGCAGTGCTCCGGACGGGAAGTTGAGAAGCAGTAGGTACTTCTTCGCTGAAAATGAACTGCTGCTCAAAAAGAAGTAGGCTGCGGCAGTGCTCCGGACGGGAAGTTGAGAAGCAGTAGGTACTTCTTCGCCGAAAATGAACTGCTGCTCAAAAAGAAGTAGGCTGCGGCAGTGCTGCGGACAGGAAATTGAGAAGCAGTAGTGAATTCTTCGCCGAAAATGAGCTGCTGCTCAAAAGGAAGTAGGCTGTGGCAGTGCTCCGGACGGGAAATTGAGAAGCAGTAGGTACTTCTCCGCTGAAAATGAGCTGCTGCCCAAAAAGAAGTAGGCTGCAGCAGTGCTCCAGACAGGAAAATGAGAAGTTTTGGCAGAGAACTTAGAAGTAGGCTGCTGTTTATTTCAGAGGATGCTGCACTGCAACTACTTACATTTTTTTCCCATGGGTCAATCACAGGGCAGCTGACCACTAGCTCTTGTGATTCTCGTCGCAACAAGTTGCTGTCATGGCATCCAGCATTTATGTAACCCCTTCCTTCTCTTACATAAGACTGTCTATTCGCGAACGGCAGAAGAATTACGTCTACAGTTTCAGGCTCTCTGCCGAGCCAAGTCTTTTAGACACTGCTCTTTTTTTTCTTCCCTTCCACGTATTGTGGAAAGATTATGTAATTGCCATTTCTGCTACTGATCTTGCCTGCTTCCATCCTGTGATGATAGTAATAAAAAAATACTAATAAATGTCTTTGCAAACACACCACAAAGTCAATATTTGTTGCCGAAAGCATTGATTTCAGCTGCACTTCAGGGTGATTACCTGATATAGCTTATCTGATCTTACCCCATTGCGTTTTTGCAGATCATGTCTTGGTAGTACGGCAACATGTTTGGCTGAGCTGAATTGCACAAACCTGGCTTGCTTTTTTCCTTTTTGGGGGGTATGGAAATTTTACATAATTGACTAATTACATAAATTGCTGCGACCTACATCCTTGCGAGCTGTAGTTCATGTTTGGCCATTTACAGCAATACTGCTTCTCATTTTCCCATCCGGAGCACTGCCACAGCCTACTTCTTCTAGAGCAGCAGCTCATTTTCGGCGAAGAAGTACCTACTGCTTCTCAACTTCCCGTCCGGAGCACTGCCGCAGCCTACTTCTTTTTGAGCAGCAGCTCATTTTCGGCGAAGAATTCACTACTGCTTCTCAATTTCCCGTCCGGAGCACTGCCGCAGCCTACTTCTTTTTGAGCAGCAGTTCATTTTCGGCGAAGAAGTACCTACTGCTTCTCAACTTCCCATCCGGAGCACTGCCGCAGCCTACTTCTTTTTGAGCAGCAGTTCATTTTCGGCGAAGAAGTACCTACCGCTTCTCAACTTCCCGTCCGGAGCACTGCCGCAGCCTACTTCTTTTTGAGCAGCAGTTCATTTTCAGCGAAGAAGTACCTACTGCTTCTCAACTTCCCATCCGGAGCACTGCCGCAGCCTACTTCTTTTTGAGCAGCAGTTCATTTTCAGCGAAGAAGTACCTACTGCTTCTCAACTTCCCGTCCGGAGCACTGCCACTGCCTACTTCTTTTTGGGCAGCAGTTCATTTTCGGCGAAGAAGTACCTACCGCTTCTCAACTTCCCGTCCGGAGCACTGCCGCAGCCTACTTCTTTTTGAGCAGCAGTTCATTTTCAGCGAAGAAGTACCTACTGCTTCTCAACTTCCCATCTGGAGCACTGCCACAGCCTACTTCTTTTTGGGCAGCAGCTCATTTTCGGCGAAGAATTCACTACTGCTTCTCAATTTCCTGTTCGCAGCACTGCCGCAGCCTACTTCTTTTTGAGCAGCAGTTCATTTTCGGCGAAGAAGTACCTACTGCTTCTCAACTTCCCATCCGGAGCACTGCCGCAGCCTACTTCTTTTTGGGCAGCAGCTCATTTTCAGCGGAGAAGTACCTACTGCTTCTCAATTTCCCGTCTGGAGCACTGCCGCAGCCTACTTCTTTTTGAGCAGCAGCTCATTTTCGGCGAAGAATTCACTACTGCTTCTCAATTTCCTGTTCGCAGCACTGCCGCAGCCTACTTCTTTTTGAGCAGCAGTTCATTTTCGGCGAAGAAGTACCTACTGCTTCTCAACTTCCCATCCGGAGCACTGCCGCTGCCTACTTCTTTTTGGGCAGCAGCTCATTTTCAGCAAAGAATTACCTACTGCTTCTCAACTTCCCGTCTGGAGCACTGCTGCAGCCTACTTCTTTTTGAGCAGCAGCTCATTTTCGGCGGAGAAGTATCTACTGCTTCTCATTTTCCCATCCGGAGCACTGCCGCTGCCTACCTCTTTTTCTTTGAGCTGCAGCCAAGTTTCAGCAGAGAAGTAGCTTCTCCTGTTTATTTTAGAACATGCTGCAGCCAACTATTTCTTTTTCATTCATGGGTTAGTTTCATTGCAGCTCGACAATACATCTTGTGATTCTCTTTGCAATGTTGTTGTCATGGCATACAACATTTACGTAACTCAGTGCTTCTATTACATTATGTACGGCACTCTTTTCTGAACTTCCTTATACAACACTGGGTACAATACTCTCCTTTCACCTACCCGTCGGAATATTATGTAATCTTTCTTCTGTTCCTCCCTTGAGCAGATTTTCCGTTCTTGGGCGGATTATAAGGAATTTTCTATTCCTTTGCATACATACACCTGAAGTGCCTATTGCTGCTGAAACCAATGATTTCAGCCGCACTTTAGGCCGATTACTCAATATGGCTTATCTGATCTTATCGCAACATGTTCGACCGAGCTAAATCGCACACACACATCGCTTGTTGTTCCTCTCTTGAAGGTACTGGAATTTTATGGGAGTGGGCACCGATCGACCCATCAGTGATTCATTTGTACATATTGATTGATGAAGGCTCACCGCCAAATGCTAAGGCCGAAACGCCTAGGAAGCTGCAGCCTTCCCTCCCTCAAATTGAGCCAAAGTCAAGAGGCAAAGTTGATTCAAATGAACAAATCTACAGAACGGTTAAGGCAGATTTTTTTATATTCCCTTAATTCCAGGTGGACCTGTCTCGGTATGCCAGCCGGGTTCACCAATAAAAAAACTGCCTTTACCGATCTGTAGATATTTAGCCTAAATTGGTTTGTGAGGCCGGCCGGAAGCCCCAAAACGGCCACAGCACCTTAAATCGTCCGAGCGCCGGTAGGATATCACAGTGGGTCACAGTGTGTGACAGTGAGTGACATGGGCACAAAACACCTGAATTCTGGGTGATTGTCTCGAAATTTGAAACTTGGAGTGCACCTGCATAATTTCTCATGTATAGTAGGTCGCATAATGCACAATTTTTAATAGAAAACCATTATGAAGTGCTTGAACTGTTGAAAATGGGGTGCGGCGATATTTGATGTGGCTGTGAAGCATGCCATCAGCCCATCTGATCTCGGTCGCTGCCCACTCCCAAATTTTACGTAATTGTTCTGCTTACATAATATTTTTCCTTCTCTACCATCTTGTTCCGTTTTTGTTTTTGTTTGGCCCACATTATCAATGTCCCACAATAATAACTATACCATATCCCCGCCATGCAAATCATTTATTTAATTAGATTTGTTAAACTTGATAAGTGGCAGGCTGAACTGCAGTTCAGTTTGCAGTTGAACTGCAGATCAGTCTGCCGCCTACACTGCAGATGAGCAGCCGCTTACTTTAAGCCGGGCCGAAACTTGTTATTTCAGCCGCACTTTCGGCTCCAACCGAAACAGCCATATCAGGCTGTCATTTCGGCTGGACCCGAAACAAATGATTTCGGCCGCAGTTTCGGCAATGCCGAATCTTATTGTTTCGGCGTGGCTGAAAGTTAGGCTGAAACCAATACTTTCAGCTACAGTTTAGGCAATGCCGAAATTGTTATTCTCGGCCAAGCTGAATTGGCTGCTGGTTACATTGCTTTCGGCCTTACTTTCAAACATGCAAAATTTGGTGCCGAAATGAGTACATTCAGCACTGCCAAAAATGCTGCTGAATTTATCCCTTTCGGCAACTGATTCAGCTTTGCCGAATTTGTTGTTTTCACGCGCACTTTCAGACTTGTTTCTTTTGAAGCCGAAACTCAGAATTTCGGCAACATGTTCAGCCGGGCTGAATTTTCACTTTTGCCGGTGTGAGTGTAGGATGCACGTAGGATGTCCGTCGGGAATCTGTTCCGAAGTGTTCGGACATCAATTTTCGTCATTACATCTCTTCCACTTGCCACTTGGGCCACTTGCCAATTTTACCGAAAAACACTCCAATCATCCGCAGCTGTAACCGCCGCAGCCACCGTCGGATCGACTTGAAATGCGGTGATCCTTCTTCAGATTACCCAAGCCTTCGAGCCAACTTCACACTTATATATATCTGCGCATGCACGTCTTCTCTCCTGCATATCCAAGATGCGACCCTCCGTTTCGACGCTAGTACTACTTGTGACTTTATGGTCCCCGTACCGTGCATACAGCAAGTGCCGCAACGTACCTGGCAGCGCCGGTTTCCCTGATGAAGACAAGTGGCGCACCTTGAACACGACGACATCTGGGCGTCTGGTCGCAGTGGTGCCGTCCGCGAAGTATTGTGCGGGCCTACCCGGCGGAGCATGCACCGACGCTGAATGGGAGAGTGCGCTCTTCCGAAGCACCATTCCTGGCGCTATGAATCAAGTGCGTAGACCATTCCCGTCCTCGTGTTTATTCTTTGTAACGAAGCCGTATTCAGGTCAACCTTGAGCAGGTACGCGTCCAGACAAGATATAATGGCGCATGTCTAAATCCCCGTAGGGTTACGACCTGACGCCGCCGTCTCTTTGCCTCCGTAATTCAACTACCTGTGGGCAAGGGGACGTTCCGATCTACGCCGTGGAAGCTGAAACCGTGGCCGACGTGCAGGTGCACAGCCTGCTATCTTTCCTCAATCTCTCTTAATTCTTTCGTAGGCCGCAGTGATATTCTCGCAAACTCAAAACGTTCGTCTCGCTGTCAAGTCTTCTGGGCACGACTATTCAGGGCGTTCTACCGCGCCGGGATCACTTCTCATCCACATGGCAAAATTCACGGACATCGTTTTCAGTAATGCGTTCGTGGTCGGCGGGCAGAATTTAGGCCCTGCGGTCACTGTGGGCCCCGGAGTGCATTTGCAGGATCTATATCAACAGAGCAAGGCCCGGGGAAAGATCATGGTCGGAGGATCTGCAGCAACAGTGTGTGCCGCTGGTGGGTATGTACAGGGAGCAGGCCACTCTGTAATTGGGCCCCTTCTTGGTCTGGCCGCGGATAACGTTCTCGGTGAGTCACATTAAGTATCAAGCTTGGTCCATATGATTGCTGACATATTTCCGCAGAATTCCAAATCGTCGTGGCGAGTGGCGCACTTCTCAAGGTCAATAGCGTATCAAACTCTGACCGTGAGTCGAAGTCTCTTCTCTTTTCCCGTCTGCTCAAGTGCTGGCATTAGTATTTTTCGCTTTGCGAGGGGGAGGAGCCGGCAGCTGGGGGGTCATCGTCTCTGCGACGTTCCGGACCTACCCAACCTTCAATGCAACGTTTAGTCTCATAGAAATCGCCGCATCATCCAACGCCGCCGCCGCCGCCCTCGCCGGTGTCCACGCACAACACATCTTTGACTTCGACCCTGTACACGGCGGCCAGTACTTCTACCTCGAAAGAAGCGACATCATTTCTGGCACCAATGAAACCTCAACTGATGTCTTGGTCTTGGCCTTTGAGACGGTCCTGCCCCACACGACAGTGGAAGAGGGAACGGCGATTCTCGCGCCATTCCTGACCGATGCGCTGGCGGTACCCGGCGTCTCTCTGATTTCGCAGGCTCTCAACACGTCCGTCGTGAACGACATCCTTTACCATGCGGACGACACTGTAGGGCTGAACCAAGTTCTTGGATCTCGCTTTGTTCCTACGCCGGTCTATGAAGTAGCGAACGCCTCCTCGCTGGTGGAGAAAGTATACAAGGAGCTCTTGGATGACGGCGTGAAGGGGTGTGTACAAGTATATATTCACCTGTGGAACAATCTTGACCTTTTCTCGTTTTAGTATCTATGCAAATCTTGTGGCGGGTGGTATGGGATGTTGCCTCCCTCGTCCAATATCTTGACTGATTAGATTATCTCGACAGGACAAGTGTCCGCCAATGCCAACATTTCGTCAGCCGTGACCCCCGCGTGGCGGACAACTAAAAACCACGTAAGTCATCCCATTTCTACTGCGGCTTACCCACTCCCCGGCTGATATTACTTTGTGAAAGATAATCCTTGCGGATGTATGGGACGACTCGGCCTCGCTCGCGGAGATCGACACGATCCGCCACCGTTTCCAGACCACCCGGCGTGCAATCCTCGAGCAGCTGTCGGGTCCCAATGCAGGATCGTACTCAAACGAGGCGGATATTTTCGAGCTAGACTTCCAGACGACGTTCTTCGGCCCGAACTACGCAAAATTGAGCTCGATCAAGAACAAGTACGATCCGTTTGATCTGTTCATTGTTGCTACTGGGGTGGGAAGTGAGCGGTGGGATGAGTGGGGTCTGTGCACCGTATAATACTTGTGGCAATGGGAAGGAGATTGCTCTCTAGGTACCAGTACTGTTTTCTCTCAGCGTGCTGCTGTCTCCAGAGTCTCTAGTTTCGGCATAAATAATTTAATAATAACTTGATATTACGCAGCCCTGAGGCCTGATCATGAGCTCGACAAATATACCTTCAACGCCGTGCGCACATTTCACACGATTTCAGGTACGATGGCCTTCACGAATGGAGCAGCACCTTGAAGTTCGAAGTTGAACATTGGGCTCTAGTCATGTGATCAAACGCGTTGGATGCGCCAAACAAAGCCAAAACGTGGTTCAATATTTTCCCGTGAGTGCTGAAGCTGTACGAGACCAAGCTCAAAAGTTTCCCAGGTCAACCAGTCATTCATGACGAAACGTTATACCGCTCAAAGAAATCGGGCGTGGTGTGCGGGCCGGCACATCTTCACCTCTGATGATGGAGATGACTGTAAGTAGGCGAAAGATCCGGGTTCGACTCCTGGCGTCCGATATACCCATACCTCACCTTCGTTCATTTTGACTGGCTTACTTCCTTGAGCGCTGACGAACGTTACGTTCGTCAGCGCGAGAGTAAGCTACGTTCGGAACGTAGCTTACTCTCGGTCAATGGCTCCGCATCGACAGTTTTTTTTTCCAACACTCAACAAAAGTTTCGGGAGTCGATGAGTTATTCAACGGAAAACCTATTGCAGGAAGTCGGGCGTGGTGTGTGGCACACCCTCATCTCTAATAAATGGGTCTCTCCACTTGGGTGAAAGATCCGGGTTCGACTCCTGGCGTCCGATATGTTGCTGAGATAGGTGCTTTTTTCAAAAGACTTCAATTTTTATGTTCTTATGTCGGTCAAAGATCCTTTTACCCGATTCCCAGACAATCGAGGGGAGATCCGGGTGCAAATACTCATGTTCTGATATCACCATCGCCCCCAGAAAGCACGGATTTTGCGAGGAGTTGGAACGGACTCGCGGAAATACATATTGAGGATGTGAGAACCCCGACGCATGCGCTCTTTTCCCGTCCGTCCCCTTTGTATTCCATGAATTACATCGAGGAAATCAACAAAAAATGTACGATTCGGTACGGCCCACGGCAGAGCCCCGAATTGAACGGGGTACATCGAGATACATTATAACCTCAAAATCATAGAGACCCGATGCGCACCATGCGCTTCTCTGCCTTTTCTTGCCTGTATGGTCCTGGAATACAGACAGCAGAATTGAATCGAAGTACGGACGTTGAATGCGACCCCGGACGGTTCACAACATCAGAGCGAGCGATTAAAAAGGCCACCGCGATCCACAAACGCAGTACCAACCCAGATAAAAGCAAGTAAGTTCCTGTCTCCCATTGCGAGATAAAATGAGAGCCAAAAACGGGAAATGATGAAAAATGGCAGAGCCCCGAGTTGAACAGGGATACGGGTTGCGAGACAATGATACCAACATCCTCTGCCTTTTTCGTGCTCATCCATCTCATTGAATCAGATCTAGAGTGGGCAAGGTCAAAAACGAAAGAATCTGGACTGAACTAGACTGAACTTGCCGATTTGCCGAATGATGCGGCTGTGTTGCGCTGATGCTGCGCGAATGGCTGTACACACACCTTGTCTCCTACGATGGCCACGATGAGCTATGCTCCTCCTCCTGGGCCCCCTCCAGCCTTTCACACCGGCGTCCAATATGCACCCCCGCCTGGTCCACCTCCACAGATGTACACGCCTCCGCCTACCTGCCAAGATTCATCTGATCTCGCCGCCTACATCCGCAACTCTCTCGCCGTCCTCGCCTCCCAAGGATGGCTCTCCGTGCCCCTCCCTCCAGATCTCGAATCCCTCTACGCAACGCTCTTCGCCGAGTCCGCCTCGTTCTTCAACCTCCCGCCCGACGCCCCCGCCAAGGCCGACTACGCCGCGCCCGAAGGCACGAACGCCTCCGACGAGGGCTTCAGCGACATCCCCGGCGAGAAGCAGCTCATCACCCTCCGCCGCGCCGGGCCCTCCGGCACGCCGCGCCGTCTCCACAGCGCCACCACCGCCGCCTGGGCCGCCACCGGGTCCGTCTTCCTCGCCGCCGTGCGCGACATCGCCGCGAGCCTCGAGCTGCCCGACCTCGCCGCGTTCGACGCCATGTCCGCCGAGGCGCACGCCCTCCCCGAGCGCACCCGCGCATCGAGCCTCCTGCGGCTGTTTCGGTACACCCGCCCCGCGCACGGCGCGCCGAGGAAGGTCGTGGCGGAGGCGCACAAGGACCTGGGGCTGCTCACGCTCGTGGTGGGGCACTCGCCTGGGCTCGACGCGCGCGATGCGGCGGGAAGGTGGGTCAGCGTGGAAGATGCGCCGAGGGGTGGGAATGGGGGCCGGCTGACGGCGACGCTGCTTGCGGGGCAGACGCTCACGTACCTCACGAACGGGCTGTACGCCTCCGGCGCGCACCGGGTCTCCGTCCTGCCCTCCCCCTCCACCTCCTCCTCCCCGGACGACGCCGACAAATACCGCCTCTCGCTCGTCTTCGCCCTCCGCCCCGCCCCGGACGCACGCATCTCCACCGCGACCTTTGAGCTCAGCCCCCTCATACCGCCCTTCCCCGCCGCGCGTCTCTCCGCAGAGGCGAACAACTTTCCAAGGTGTAGTATGTATGAGCAGTCGGCGGGGGAGCTGTTCAAGTGTATTGCGCAGAGGCATTGGAATGTGAATATTGCGCCGGAGATGAGGGAGGCGCAGAAGAGGAGGTTGGTAGCGCAGGCGGGCGTGGGTGCGGCGGCGGGCGGCGGCGTGGGTGGAGGTGCGGGCGGCGCGGGCGGGCAGGTGGTAGTGGTCGATGGGAGATGGTGCTGGTGGATGGGGTCGCCGTTTCACAGGGCGGGGAAGCGCGGTTGGGGTAGATTTGGTGTAGCCGAAAGTAAATGTATCTATCCATCATGTAGAGTTTGTTGAAATCGAGACTTCAGGATGCAAGCCGCGTGTATCGTAGAGATTGCATATTCGTAAGTATCGCCAGTGCCAGACGCAAATTTGAATGGAGGAAGACGTGCCTCGCTAGGATGGGATGTGACCTGGTAAGTAAGATTCAACTTGAAGCCAGATTCTATGAAGCTGCCGTTTTTCTTCCTAGCCGGAACAGGACGGGATACGGCTCGACGGGCAGGGTAGGAATGTAAACTTTACACGCCCTTTGACGCTAATGGTGGATCACGTTAAAGGCGATAGAAATCTAGACTCGAACCAGTCGCTATTGGGGACGGGTGACAGTCGATCAACACACCGGTGAAATAGCGACTGGAAGATAATCACGGGTTTTAGTACAGGCGGGAGATGCCGAGGCTTTTAAAAAACTTAGAGAAATTTTGACGAATCTCGAGGGCCAACTTCCTTGTTTCAAAAACTGTAAAAACCAGAGTTGTAGAGGTTCAAATTCTAAGACCACGTATGTGCTCCGAATTTTCATACTTTGAGAACTGAATCCCCGGGGACTGAATCTTTGAAAGCACGTGAGATAGGGGTCGGTGCCTCTCTTTCGCTCGTACCTCACTCTCACTATAGTTTTGGCGCTCCCAATGACCTCAGATAACTGTCTTACTGTCTCTGGTGTATTTGGCCTTCTCCCTGCCCACCCGCATCAACATCCAGCCATTCGTATCCCCGTCGTTAGCCGTCCTGAGCTCTGCTTGGCTCTTCTTCGGCGTTGTTTCTGAGTTTGTCGGCGTCATAGTCGTCCCTGAGGCGTTTAAAGACCGTTCTAGGGGCCGGCGGGCACGTACAAAGAGGCGCGTGCGACGGGAAGAGAGCTTGGAGCCGCGAGCACAGCCACGCGACGGCGTTCAGAAATCGTACTGTGGAGAGCTCAATTTTGCTTGAATGGAAATTTGGAGAACATACCCAGTCTCAGAATCCTTGTATCTACAACTCTGTCTTTTACAATTTTTGAAACAAGGAAGTTGGTCCCCGAGATTCGTCAAAATTTCTCTAAGTTTTTTAAAAGCCTCGGCATCTCCCGCCTGTACTAAAACCCGTGATTATCTTCCAGTCCCTATCACGCACTGATCAAACGACTGTCTTTGATCTTCAAGCGATATAGGTACTGGTTCGAGTCTAATAGAAATCCATGCAAAGAGGAAAGGAGGGCGGGGTGGCAGCCAGGATCTACAGCAGCCGTCTACATGGCACACATCGACCCTTCTCCCTACCCGCCTGCCGGTGTCCCTGGTGCAAGCCATACAGCGTAGGGTGGGCCAAAAGAGAGTGTATATGAATGAGCAATGCCGTACGATGGCTCAAAGATGATTTCGAGATGTCTGAGCCGCAGGGAATGCCCAGGCGCGCCTTTGTTGCTGGAGAAGCCGAAAATGGGAGGATAGACAAGATGGCGGGCCCAGATAAATTTGATGTGAGGCAGATTGAGGCAATGCCCACTAACTTGTTAGTGGGTCCTGAGGACTTTTGGTGGTGCAGAGGCTCAGCCAAACTGGCACTTTTTCTGTCAATCAGCCAAACTGGCAGATGGGATCTGTCAGTATCACGTTGGTATCACGGAGTAATCAAACCGAATCAACGGTAAGCTACCTACGTCATCAGTCCCAAAACGATGAAGACCACTTTTACCGTACATATATCCTCCTCTCCAGGCCTGCGTGTTTTGATTTTGCTTTTCATATCATAACAGATTGTGCTCTTCTACACCCATAGGTATCCCAGGCTTCTGCATTACTCCGTGCGTGTTTTTATTTACTTTTTCATACCACTCGGACTTTCCATCTTGACTGGTGCCAACAAGTGGCCTACTGGATGTGGGTCCATGTATAGCCCTAGTTATATTTGCAGGAATTTTGGAATTTTGTGAGCATGTCGAGACCCAGTCGGCGACTGTGTCAACGAGGGAGCGCACCAAAAATCTGGCTCGCTCTCTCCTACTAAGTGTTTTATCTCAGACTCTCTGAGTGTTTGACCAGTTCTCCTACTTGACAAAACCTGAAATTTTCATGGTTATACCTAACACAGCCCAATGAGAGCTGGTCGACGCGGCAGCGTTGACCGAGCGAGCATTGGGCTGCCGTGGTTTTGCTGCATGAGAGGTTAAATTGCAGTGGGAAAGTGGGGGCTTCCACTTGCTTACATGCCGACCCCAGTAGTAACAACATTGGATTCCCCAATAATATTTAGATGTCAAACTGTGAGCTCTGGCCAAGGATTGAAGCTGATATAGGTTAAAAACATGATGGGTCGGATTTCGAAAAGTGAGTTATTATTGGCATATTGCACCAAGGCACAGTTAGGAGTGTGGGAAGGTGTTAGTGGGCTCTGCCGCGAAGCGCGCTACACAGGTTATGTGAGGCAGATGCCCACTAACTTGTTAGTGGGTCCTGAGGATTTTTGGTGGTGCAGGGACTCAGCCAAGTTGGCACTTTTTCTGTCAATCAGCCAAACTGGCAGATGGGATCTGTCAGTATCACGTTGGTATCACGGAGTAATCAAACCGAATCAACGGTAAGCTACCTACGTCATCGGTCCCAAACGATGAAGACCACTTTTACCGTACATATATCCTCCTCTCCAGGCCTGCGTGTTTTGATTTTGCTTGTCATATCATAACAGATTGTGCTCTTTTACACCCATAGATATCCCAGGCTTCTATTCTGCATTACCCCAATTACCCCGTGCGTGTTTTTATTTACTTTTTCATACTTATCACTCGGACTTTCCATCTTGACTGGTGCCAACGAGTGCCCTACTGGATGTGGGTGTCCATGTATAGCCCTAGTTATATTTGCAGGAATATTGGAATTTTGTGATCATGTCGAGACCCAGTCGGCGACTGTCAACGAGGGAGCGCACCAAAATCTGGCTCGCTCTCCTACTAAGTGTTTTATCTCAGACTCTCTGAGTGTTTGACCAGTTCTCCTACTTGACAAAACCTGAAATTTTTATGGTTATACATAACACAGCCCAATGAGAGCTGGTCGACGCGGCAGCGTTGACCGAGCGAGCATTGGGCTGCCGTGGTTTTGCCGCATGAGAGGTTAAATTGCAGTGGGAAAGTAGGGGCTTCCACTTGCTTACATGCTGACCCCAGTAGTAACAGCATTGGATTCCCCAATAATATTTAGATGTCAAACTGTGAGCTCTGGCCAAGGATTGAAGCTGATATAGGTTCAAAACATGATGGGTCGGATTTCGAAAAGTGAGTTATTATTGGCATATTGCATCAAGGCACAGTTAGGAGTGTGGGAAGGTGTTAGTGGGCTCTGCCGCGAAGCGCGCTACACAGGTTATTCGATCAATGTGAGGCAGATTCTGGCAAACGCGACACATTGAGATCTGCTATTGGTGAGGCTCGGGCCGCTCGGCTGCGCCTCGGGAATCGTTCATCAGCCTTTTCGCAGAATCCAGACGCGCCCTGCTCATTCCTTGCTTTCGACGGCTCGTAATTGCTGCTGACTCCTATCCAGTAAGTATTTTCTACTTTTTCGTGCACAGAATTCTGACGGCCCCTTCATTTGTCGTCTCATCAGCTCACCTCGCTCACACTGCTAATAGTCTGCTATGTCTCTCCTTTGTACGTGTCTATATTGTCCGACTTTTTCACACTAACACCTTCTCCAAAGGACAATAATTCATCATAATTAATTTCGGTCAGTCTGTTGATTTCTTCATCTGGACTTGATCTCATTCGCTCCTCCAGTGCTTTACTACACCTGTTCCCCTAGAAGTGTATAGACTCCATTTCGGTCAGTAGACATTCACTACCTGTTTTTCTTATGCTAACAATATTGCAGTGTATTCCTGACCCTCGTCCCGCGATTGTACCGCTATCCCGTGAGCCTTTCGCTTCATTTTTGGGCTGTAGCTGACGAGGCTTGTCCAGAGTTGTCGTGTATTGCTCAAATCGTAGTTTGCTTCGTGTTTGTATTAGAGTAGCGTGAATGGAATTTATTTTCCACTACATGTTTGAAGTGCCATGAGTACTGGGATACCTAAAAGCCGCTCGAAGGCCTTTCCAGGGCCAAAAGGCCTTAAAAAGCTCTCCAGCCCGGGACGCCCTTTATAGGCCTGGTGCCTGGTAATTGTGCATTTGAGACACTTTTGAATGCTGGTACCAGGCTGGGCGGCTTTTTAAGGCCTTTTGGCCCTGGGAAGGTCTTAGGAAGCGCCTTGAGAGCGCTCTGCACTTTTGGTGATGACTCAAGTCGTGTGATCATCCGCCGTTACGTGTGTGACACGACGCGTTTCTCTTTCCATCTCTATCTTCCGCCCTTTCTGTTGCTGTCCCGCCCCTCCCCGCGGCTTAATACGCCTCTGGCCACTCCAATGACCTAAAGACACGCTTAAATGTCAAATTGGATCCAGTTCAGCACTTGACTGACTCGCCAGTGGCCAGATACCATTTTCGTTTCGGAGGACATACAAAGTGGCGGGCCCAGATAAGATTTGATGTGAGGCAGATAGGATGATATGAGGCAGATGGAATCAATGTGAGGCAGATAGAATTCAAGTGAGGCACATTCGACGAAACGAGGCACATTCCCATTTTGGGAATTTTGATCGACGTCGAGCGGGGATCAAACTCTCGTCTCTTCCACCTACCACCACCATCCTGACCCACGACCAGCTCGACGCATCGCCTGCCTTCTGCCACCCGCCGCCCAAGGTTGCTGACGCGCTTGATGGTCAATGCCCAGGCTCCCTGCGCTCGGGGACTTCGCATGGCCGCCGCCGAAGCCCTGCGCCAGCTGATGCCAACGCCAAGGCTGTGAACGACCCAAGGTGGCGCACCTCACGAAGCTGGTGGCGCAGAAACGCGATGACGCGATGAAGAAAGCGGGGGAATTGTTGACCAAGGTGCGTAGTGGGTCCGTCTATATTCAAATTGTCGATTGATAACTTAAGGTTAATGGCTTCGCACGTCGCTTCGCGTGCGCAGGCCATAACAACAGCCTCTATCAGTGCAGACAGCACGGCTGCTGCAAAGGTGCATGATGGCCCACTCCTTTGTCTCATTTATCATTTATCACCTCAACCAATGCATCCGCGACTCCGCCTCGAAACCAAGAAGTCTACCTCGCCAAACCTCGCCAAATGCACCCTCGTCTTCGTTGCCGTTGCAGCCGTCAAGACCTCCGCCAAGCATTCTTCCTGGGTTAGAACCCGCCACGAGAATACGAGGATGGCTTCCAAAAAAAAACGGTCAAACAGGAACCAAGTACGTTCTCGGTGTCTGTGTTGTCATCTTACCCGCGGTTGAATTTCACAGTAATCTTTTTCGATGTATTCGTAGCAAGATGTTTCGTCCGGCTTGGCTAGCTATGGATTTGTAGTATATAGAATGAATATATAAAGCTTAAATCATCTATTTAACGTGTTGAAAGTCTACGTCCGACTTGGTGAATTCGCGAAATGTGCCGAGCTTGCCGGCTGATGAACGATTCCCGAGGCGCAAAAGTTGGATACTGGTTATGCTCACGAAAGGAACTGCTCACCGAACACATGCAGTAGTTACAAGTCGTCTGCATATATACCTCAGTTAGTGGAGAAAAAAGGTCAGTGTTATCGCTCACCTGTTAGTCAGAGGAGGCAGTGGTGCTCCGAGCAGCGTGACGTGCACGTGTCATCGACATCTCCGAGTCCTCGTCATCACTGCTCTCCTCGTCGTCGGAGACCGCAGTTTCACCGCAGCTGAAGACACCCCTGCGTGCACTATGTCAGTGGGTGCAAATGGAACACTGACGACGTACTTCTGGAACCATGCAAGCGTTTCCACAACCCACGGATCATCGGTCTTGGCGAAAAGCTCGACGATTCGGTCAAAGAATTTACCATACTTGAACTGGCCGTCTTTTTCAGTCCAGGGCGAGGAGGATATCATTGTGCGCACCTGAATCACGTTAGCGAGTAAATACTCGAAAGAAGTGTACTTACATGGCATCCAATGTATCCCAGCTTTTCTGCTGTCATGTTGTAGCTTCCGTGTGCGCGCGTGGCACATATTTTCTGGATCTTTGATGCCCCGTCCATAGCAGAAGCCGGAGCAGTCCAGATGTGGCGGGCGACCTGTTTTGAGTCGCCAAATCAGTAAGAGTTACTCCGGCAGCAGATTTGGATTTGGATTTGATGGTGGATTTGGATTTGATGGCCTTACGTGGCGTGCCATAATGTGTTCCCACCATATTGCTCTCGTTCTGAATTTCAACAATTACCTTTTCTTTTCTTCCTCTTTGGCCCCGGAATCCTTCGGGATCAATTGGTGTATTACCATAATACAATCATATGAAAAAACTAGGGGATCAAGAAGGGAGAAGGTATTCAAAAAGACGTACCGGGCCTAACTGTCTATTTGATTCAGTGATGGAAATGAAGTTTTCCATGTTTTGTCCTCGAAACTTACCCTGCAGTTCCAGGAAAATTCGAGAGGTCATCTGCAGGTTACCTGATGACTTCTGCAACCTATGAATATTTTTTCGGGGCGATATTTGCAGCCAAAGGTGGATTTTATGCTCGAGTCACAACCTGTCACTAACAGTGACAATTACTGCAATCGTTGAAATAACAACAACCTTGGTTCTGGAAAGGTTTCAGACGATGTAGAACATATTCTGGTAATCATAGAAGGTCTCTCAAAATTTACCTGATTTTACACATATGCTGGGGGGTCAGACTAGAGACGAGACACTTGCCATCACAAACTTTGATAGACCGGCAACTGCGTCTCACAACCTTCGCCTAAGCTTGTCCCTAGGTTTTTTCTCACCAAGCACTCAGGTAGTGTATGCTTCAGTCCCAGATCTTTCCTGGGTCAAAGGGGGAGAAAAGAGACAATGATTGTTGAAATTCAGAACGAGAGCAATATGGTGGGAACACATTATGGCACGCCACGTAAGGCCATCAAATCCAAATCCACCATCAAATCCAAATCCAAATCTGCTGCCGGAGTAACTCTAAGGGATCAACGAATGAGAAGTAAATGCGCACACGGAGCAGGAATAAACTGCGGAACAGCCCGCACTCCGGATCCGCAGGATCGTACTCGCCATCAGCATAGAAACAAGAGGGGAAGTTACGTGCGGTCAGCGCCGGCCTCCCGTTTGTGAGTTTGCACCCATTAATGAGAGCGTTGAGAGCTCTGGAACGAAAGGGAGTGAATATATGCGCGGAAACTAAGTGTCTCACGTACTCGGTAGCTTGCGGTGTCAGTGGCGCCTCCGACTCGTCTTCCCCTTCCTCAACAGCCACGTGCGCATTGATCTTCAGGCGCAATGGCCACGGGATAATGGCATCGCGGAGCACGGGATGATTGAAACCTCTGTCGGACTTGGACTCCGAAACGCTGACGGGACGGGAGATGGCGTGCGCTGGGTTCGCGAGAAGGTAATGGGTCTTATGCTTCAGCCCGCTTGTATCCTGCTGTTGAGCATCCGCCGCCGCCTTGCGAAACTAAAGGAGCAGAAATTAAAAGGGAGGGTAGAGCTGAGAGCGCAAAACCAGCTCACCTTTTGCATTAGGGCTCTCCAATGCGTATCTTGTTTGTACAATTCCCGGAGGACCTCAACAGAATCGGGAGCTATGGCGATCAGCTTGTCGAACGCGGCATTGTAGCGCTTCTGGCTCTCGAGCTCGCTAGAGACGACATGTAAGCTGAGAGATACGACAAACAAGGGAACACACACAGCAGGGATAATAATAGTGTTGGTAGGATCGGTGGATACGGGCACGGTCCAGCGGGACTGCGAACCGACGTGCATAACGAGCCCAATATCGTGATGAGGGTGTGCACCACGGGGGAAGAATTTGGCCATAGAGAGTAGTTTGTCGAGGGGATTCTTTGTGTCCCTGGAGGAGGAATCAGTCTAAAACGATCTCAAGATGGGTACCCTTCACATCGCGTCTCTTTTCGCTCTTTTTCCATTCCCAATGGGAGTGTCACCTAAAGCCGCAATGAGGGCATCATATTTGCGTTTGGAGGCGGAGGGAGGTGCGACGGGCACGATAGCATCACTAGCAGGGGGAGTAGTGGAGGTAGAAGGTGCTGTCACGGACATGGTGATGGTGGTGGTCGCGGACAAGAAGCGCGTCTGTCGCGCCTCCGTTTTTAAAGCCCGATTCACGATCACGTGTTCTTCTTGCACCGTCTTTTAAAAAAAGGAAAACAACGCAAGTAGGATTCCAAAAAAACACAGAAAAATATTGAAACACATTCTAAAGATCATCGTATCCAGCGTATTCCAGCAAATTCTCCTCAGTCATTGCCACAGGGTCTTTTTCATCATCTGGAGCGTCTCCCTCCGCCTCCTCTTCCTCCTCCTCCTCCTCCTCCTCAGAATCGTCCTCGGAATCTGAGGAGTCACTCGTCGGATCAGGATCGCCCGCAGTCGCATCGTCGAGGCCAGGTTCGTCGTCCACTGTGATGGTCAGAGGTGCCTGAGGTGGATCTACTTCCATCTCATCTTTGTCATCTGAGTCGGACGTGCTTGCGTTGAGTGGTACTGCGGACGCTCCTCTTCGCCTGGTGCGATGTCCCACGGCGTCTTCTGAATACCGCATGAACATGTCTCTGTCGACGAAACTACAGGAAGTTAGCGGTGACACCGACAGCGGAAACGAAAGAAATCATACGAGTTGACATAATAATAATAATAGTCTTCGTTGTTTTCGCCGTCAAACATACGAGCTACAGAGGGACCGAGAAGTTCTTTCATACGTCCAAAGTAGAACGCCGGAATCAAATGCGCTGCGCGAATGATCTCCGCAGGGTCCAGAAATCCAATAGTGCCGCTGTCTGGTTCCAGCGCGTCCACAAACCCAATGCGATGGAGCCGTTTGAAGAACCAGCCTCCGGGTCGCGTCATATCACGGATGGAAAATAAGCTTGATGATAAGCGGCGTTCGAAGTCGGTTTCGCGCGTGTATACTTTGAAAGATTCCCAAAGAACGTGTACAGCGCCAAAGCGACGTGTTGCCAAAATTTGGGAGATGGGTCGAATCAGACCAGAACATGTACACCGCGATGATGGTCTCAAGATGCGGCGTTGGCGGCCCTGGTGGAGGTAAATCATGATGTGCTTTGAGCATAGGGTGGGATGTGTAAATCTCGCCGTAGAGAACTTCGTGGCCGTCAGGAAGGGGCGGGAGACCATTTGCATCGAGAAGGCCGTCGAGAGGATCTAGACGAGTATCAGGATCGTCAGGATCGTAGTGCCGATCCCAGCGATATTGGAACGGCGTCGTGTGAAATTGCTCGAATGCCGGGCTCTGAAAGGCTTCGACCATCACATCGAGGAGGGGCCGATAGAGCAGTCCGGGAACCTTGAACTCGACTGCATCCGTCTCCGGTACGCAAACCTTGGGTGCTGGGAGCTTGATCTTTATTGAAGCTGTTTGCCATTGGTTAGATCGAGAGTTCTCATCTCCATTGAGTCCGGTAGCGTCGTCCAAGCGTTTGTTTTCGCGTGCAGCACTGAAGTTTTGGAGATGCTCGCGGTCAAAGTCGTCTTTCATCAAGACATCTGCCACGAGAGAATCGAGTTCGGCGATCGATTTGAGATTAAAGCCGACATGAAACCAAGTCATCAATCGTGCGACCGTGGAATTTAGGAAAGGAAACCAGGGAGGAGTTGCAGGCGACAATGCAGCGACTTTGGGGGCGACAAGAAGCTCGGACGATTTGCAGAGATCATCGAGACTGACTGATTCATCTGGGTCGTGGGTGGGACGGTTCGGGAAAACTTTGTAAAGGCCGTGAATATTCGACTCGGTTTTGACCCATTTCGGTGGTTCGTTGGTGCTGGGCTCGGGAGGGGGTGTAGGCTCGATAACAGGGACCTCGGAAGGCTGTACAATGGTGGGAGGCGCGGGGGGGTCATCTCGGTATCGCTTTGGAAGACGAATTCGGTGCCGCGGACGGCCTCCAGGACCATTAGTGAGTGGACTTGGTGGGGCAACAATGGGAGAAGGCGGACGAACATCGATTTCCTGGTCAATAATGGTCAGCAAACAATTTTCCGTTTGAGCGAGACTCGAAGTCGCGCTTACCATTTCTGAGGGACCTGCAGAAGTCTGGTTTTCTGTGACGACGGCAGCAGCATCTGCTGCAACGACACTTTGTACTCCTTGGATGTGTTGGGCCGTGAGGGCTGCACACTTGTTGTAGTGGTTTGTCATGCCACGTCCTTTTGTGAGACCGGTGAAACGGTGCACTTGTTATGCTAATGAAATAGGTGTTTATTGCAGGGCTTCGAAAAACCACAAAACAACAACCACACTACAACACTACTACTCCCAAAGATAAGTGCTCTCCTTGTGAGTTCGGGTCCGAGCCGTAGTATGCGGCTAGCTGGTTTGGATATTCTTAACACACGAATCTGGTTCCTAGGAATCGATACAATACTGTAATCGAGACCACAATACACAATTCCGAGTCAATCAATGCCCCTAGGGAACCTTTGATGAACGGGGGGGGGTAACGGTGGATACAAAGTGAACTGGCTGTTTAGACCAATCGCACTAGGGCAGAGTTTGACACGACTTGGGAAAATCCCCGCAACTGGCAACCCAGAAGACTATTGAGGCTAACACTTCAAATCTATGCTTCCTCACACGACAATACGTGGACCTATACGCTTCCGTGCGCTAGGAACATTTTCTCTACTTGGTTTACAGGCTCTAAGCTCACACTACACGTCCAGCTATCGGTCTTACAAACTTCTACCGGCCCAATGCACAGTAGGGGAGCAAGCAAAGTAACTGACAAGGTAATGTCAAGCCTAGGGTAGGTACCCTGGTTCCTCTTCTTCTGGTGAGGTTTAACTTGCACCACAAGCGTCCAGCTATCGGTCTTACAAACTTCTACCGGCCCAATGCGCAGTAGGGGAGCAAGCAAAGTAACTGACAAGTTGTGACTCCCAAGCTAAAGGGAACACCCTTCTGATTTTATATGTGAAAGTCCTAGGACTAGCAACACGGTTTTCTTAGATTTCAATTCAAGTTCCTGAGCCAACAATCAAGAATTCCTATTAAGACTACTACAAGCAGAGTTTGTAAACAAATCTCCACGAATAGCCTGAGACCACCACAACACCAACACCGTCCTAGGGACTGAGGTGGGATAATCTTAGGATACGTGGTACGAACGCTGTCCTTTTATACATGAGCGGAGAGATAGATGAGATAATGAAAGTGAGTAAGATGATAAAATGAACAGCCAATGAAACAGCTGCCGCGCACTGGCGTACTGTCCGGGTCCTAGGAGAGGTCATCGTTGTGACCACTCCCGTTCTATTATTGGGTATCTTGGCGTTCGATCGTCTGCCGTCGTGCTTATCGGCGACGCGTCTGCCCGGCCGGGAGTTGAATCCCCACCTCAAAGTCCTTTCCTATTCATTTGCCTAGGCCAGCTGACTGCCTTAGTAAAGGTGCCAAGCCTGCTAGCGTAAACGTTGTTTGTCTCCTGAGATATCTCATCCTTTCCACTGATGTTTGTTCCAGTTTGTCAGTCCTAGGACGCGCGACGTCATCACGTGTCTAGTACTGATGTGTTTCCGTTCTCGTAATCACAGCGGATCGTTCCGCGGCGCTCTATGTTTGATGTTCAATCCCTAGGGATTGTGCGTCTCTTCCTAGGCGTCGACTAGATCTCCCCTAAAGGCCCTTGCCAGTGGTCTCAATCCTAGCGCTTCCTAGTTCATGGTTCTGAATGCTCCTAGGACTCCGTCCTAATCCTCGCAAAGTTCTGTAACACCAAGTCGTTTACTTGTATGGGTCTATAGTTCTATGAATGCTTAGGCGGTGGTTTGGGTATATCTCCGTTGTTTATGTACAAGTCCTAGCACAAGTGCGTCCCACTTGTGTAGTGCAATTGCACTACAGCCAGCAGTTGGAGCTCACTCCGGCTCTCCTTTATATCACCGAAGAGAAGGTTTAGCGCACTAGATTGTAGTGACTGCTAAAGGCTCTTCTACGCTCCTAGGGGCTTAGTTGATATCCTAGAATCGCAAAAATAGCCAGAGGACGCGTGTTTGTGTGTCACGCTGTCTCACCGGCCTGGCCGCAATAGGTGCATTTCGGCATCAAGATAAATATAAATAAGAGGAATAGTGTCGCCAGTTTCATGGAAAAGAGATCCGTGTCACAAGAAAGAGCCCCGAGACAAAGCACGAGTCCTGCGGCGGGGCGGATGGCGAAGATTTGGTAGGCGCTTAAGAGAGCGATCCAAGACTTGTGGGTGGGCTTATAGATGCTTAAAAGTGGCGCACCAGACTGGGAAAGCCTTTGAGAGTGTAGGTCGGGGCTGGGAACGCCCGTTTAGCAGCTTGCACGACGCGTCCAAGGCTGGACGGCCTTTGCCGCGGTCACGAGGCCCTTTGATGGGATTGTGATGTTACAGTAAGCTTTGTTGAGTTGAATGTTGTACGAGTAGAAGGTGTTTGAAGGTTTGCAAAGAGGACTAGTGATCACCAGGACCAGAAGAAGATGGTAGTAGAGAAGAAGCAAAAACACCGATGTGGGAGGAGTAACAAAGTTCGTGGGAGTGGGACTCGCCCAGTCCCATTCCGTGACTTGATCTGTGGGACTCGGGCAGATTAGTGGGACTCGGAGTTCAGAAACAGTGGGATTGTCAGTAGATAGATCAATAATGAGATTGATGCACAATCAATCTTCGTTCCGGCGTTCGTGCCGCACTGATCTTGATCTTGATCTCCTCGAACAATTCAACGTTTGCCGCCCTCTCGGTCCGACAATTTGTGACAGCGAGCATTTGAAATTTCCTTTCCAGGTAAACATGTTGAATTAATATCAACGCGTCGTCGACTGCCGTCCAATATACCTTGCAGCGTGTCATTCATGCAACATTCATGTTATATCCTGTGCCGGGAGTAGGGAGGAAAGCGGAGGTGGAAGGGAAGTAGGAGGAATCCGGGGGGACGAGATATCGGAGGTTCGGAAGTCCGGAGATTATGCCGGAAGTCAAACGTCAGATGTACCGGATGTTTTACACGGAATATCGAGAACACTATTACCACAGGTAGGTTAAGGGTAAGTGTGGTCGTCTTGGCACGGACGGGACTGGACAAGAAGTGGCGGAGGTCCGGAGGTCAGGACGAAACTTCCGGAGTGCTAAGTTGGAGGCCTAGCGTTGCCGAAGGGAGAGTGACTCGGAGGTCGGAGGATTAGGCACGAAAGAAACGTTTATTAACAAACTGAAGAAAGAGAAAGTTACAAGGGGTGCTTTATAGTAATTACGGAGAATCCCAATAAAGGTAAGGAAGTACGGTACAAGACAATAAGAACAATAAGAGAACAATAAGAACAATAGTAAAAGAAGAGAAATGCATAAGGCATAAAACATAGAAGGTGATGCATGAGGCGGACATGAGCCAGCATCGGAGGTTAGGACCGAAAACACGTGTATGTGCTTCGGCCCACGAGGAATTGCCGAATGGCAGGATACGGGATTGGCGGAAAGGAGCGTGATAGCCAGAATGAAGTCGGCGGGAAAATGACGGAGAATAGTGTGGATGGTCGGAGGTTAATTCAGAGGTCGGCGGAGGATGGGATGGAGGATGGATAATGTGGCAGAAGACATACTGATTGTTTCCAAATCTCCAATGAAGCTCCGAAAATCGGAGGACGGAGGATCCGGAGGTCGGAAGTATGCTTAGTGTTCTGCACGGATGTAACAATTCATGTGCTCGGGCACGGTGGTGTATCTTTAATTCAACTGAGTCTGTGGTCGTCGGCCTGCTTTTAATTTGTCTGGATAACAGCCTCAAGGTGAACTCTCGTGGTATGTTTTCGGCTTCTGCCCGATCGGAGAGCGGCCCACAACTGTCGAGAATCCAGTATAAAAGGGGGGTTCTTGTGCGCTCAAGGCTCAGCACCATTTCATACCTTTCCTGCTATCCACATATACATTGCCTGGCAACTCTCCAATTAATTGCAGTCCCAGGTATGGTCTTGCCCTCGTTGATTACTTTCATTAACTTCTGTCTCGAGCATAGCTTTTTTGCCATGTTCGATGCTGCGGCTGATATCCCGCAGGGAGAAATCAAGGCCTACAGGTCATTTGTCAGTTTTTCGTTCTGTCTAAGTTGCACTGTGCCTGATATTTTCCGAGGCCTTTGCATTCGCTCTCGTGGACCCCTCTCATGATCCTTTTTTCTCTGTGGAAAATGCGACTGCTTGGATCACATCAGGAGGTTACTAGCTCTACCTCGAGTATGATGATTCCGATGTTTCCCTCTGTCTTTGGAGTCCGGATAAAGCCACGCCAACCCAAATTCGAGCTTATCGCGCATGTGTAAGTCAGAATTAGTTCCAATGGTGCACAATGAACTGACATTGGAATCAAGATGCTGAGTGATGATTTCCTCGGGCATTTGTTCTTCAGCTTGGACAATACCGATGCTTGGATTAATCTCATCGCATTCCAGGCCTATATGAATACTTCGCATGGGTCATTCGATGAATACCGCATCCGCAACCCTACTCCTTTCGGTTCTCGTGCTCCCTCTCGGGCTGCGTCCTCTGTGAGCTCCCACGCACCTTCCCGGGCCCACTCACCGTTATCCCTCATGGAATCTCGTTCAAGCAGTCGTGTCTCATTTATTCCATCATCCTGTGCCCCATCTTCGCGTTCCTCGAGTCCGTTCGACCGTGAGGTAATTGTGATCAGTGATGATTCTGACGATTTCCCACTTGCACCAACACTCCCGGCTCCTCCTGTTGTTGTGAAGCATGAGGAAAGCTGCCCCTCACTCCCCCAGATCCCTCCGAAGGTTCCCTCCCTCAATACCGGTACCAAACGGTGCAAGGGGAAAAAGAAGGCGGCCTTGGGCATCGAACTCACTCGCGAGGAGACGGTTGACACAATTGTTGAAACATCGACCATTCCGTCCACTTGGCCTGTACCCCGAGTCCCCACCGCATATCTGGTTGATATGTCGAAAGCACCCGAGATTTTCAAGGTCGGTAATCGCACCTTAACAATTGACAGGTTCATCCGAACAGAGGTAAGGTTTGACTATTGTGCCGGGCCAGTAATTAAATTGTGTGAACCTTAGGATCAAGATTCATGGGGTGGGTCAAACGGCCATGCTTCAGGCGACGTTAATGTAGCTGGGTTCTTTCCTGACTTAACAAAAACTGTCCGTGCTCGCCGCTGTCATTGGACATGCAATGGAGTCTACACCTGCGAATTTATTGATGCAAGTCTCTTCCAGGATTGCCAGCGTTATGAGCCGGATGAAGCTGCGACAAGAGAGCTTTGGAAGCACGAGCTCGATGCAAATGAGCGTGAGGCAGCGTCTGCGCCCGGTCTGATATCGCAGTGAGTCAGACTCGAACTCAATTACATGTCTTTTCTCCAACTTACATATTTTGTCAGATTCTACGTCCAAATTATGCATTCCAAGTGTAAGGTCGAGTGCGATGGAGTGCCGGTACTCAAATGACTGTCAAATGTACGCTGATTTCTCATCCATTCAATTTTTCCCCCACAAAACAGCGAACAGGGAACTGCATACGGGAAACAATTCTTCATAGGTTGTTCCAAGTCAGTTTCCATTCTTCTAGATGGTCATTTCAACAACTTCATTATAGATTCAAGCTTCAATTTCCTTACTTCAACTCAAGCATTCTCAACTACAACAGAGGACAATGTTGGAGTGTTCAGTCCGTTTCGTTCATCTCAGATCTTGCTCAACAACTGAATACAAATAAGATGGTTTCGATGGGTTTGATTCAACTTACGATGCTTTGATGTTCGATCTTCAATTCAGCGCGTCTGACTTACACGGGGAGCTCAGCGCGGCCATCAATCATTCCAACTCTGCAGGAACTGATCAGATAGACAGTCTGTCCCCGCTTCCTATGCCAGCTTCGACTCCGCCCTCCGTCGAGTCCTCCACCTTGCCCGTTGTGCCAGAAATACAGCTGCCAAGGAAAAAAAGGACAAGAGAGCCCGAAGTCAATGAAGCCAATGTCATCGAGGGTTCTCGTCCAAGGACCAAATCTCGTCGGGCTCGGGGGGAGGCATAGATTTTAGACTTCCGAACGCTTAGAAAATTTATCTTTGACGTGGTATATCATGTGACCGTGTCGAACTTTATACGCCGATATGCATTCGCTTATGTCGGAATCCGGCACTCAACCCGGAATGTTACTATCAAGGCCATCAGGCGGCAAGAGCCACCCGAGTCACACTGTTCCACATCAGTCCCACTGTTTGGTACCAAAATGTGCGACTGGGCGGTGAATCTTAGTGATGCCCAGGGCCCGGCTTAGCCTGAAAGCCCCGGCTTGGGCCTGGCTTGGGTGGGCTCGGGCTCAGGATTTTGCAAGCCCAAGCCCAAGCCCTCAAACAGGGCTTGGCCGGGCCGGGCTTGGGCCTGGGCCCGGGCTTTTGAGCTACTTGGTGCTTTGTGTACTATGTACAGTTTCGAGTCAAATCACTCTGCACATATACTGTGAGAACATCCCTTTTTCAAGATTGGGGTATTTCTGACCATTCAAACGGGGTTTAGATGCAGGTTGGGTTCTCGGTACAAGCTTGAATTATTTTGTAAGCTCCCGAGAATAGGCAACGAAGCCGGAAATACCTGGAGGTGGGTTCTTTTCACATAAAATATCAGCCGGAAAAATTCTTCTCACAGTTTGCTGCTTTTATTTCAGGTTTATAGCATTTATATCCAAGGTATGTAGGCCCGGGCTTGAGGGCCCGGCCTGGCTTGAGATTTTTGAAGCCCAAGCCTTAGGCCCCCCGAAGCCTGCTGTCGGGCTTGGCTTGGCCTGGCCTGAGTGGGCCGGGCTTGGCAGGCTTCAGGGCTTCAGGCCGGGCCCTGGGCATCACTAGCGGTGATCAGTGGGATTGGGTGAGTCCCACTCCCACGAAACTTGTATATACTCCCGATGTGGCGGGAGGCCAGTTGACTGAGGAGTTCGCTTGTCCACGGCCAAGGAAGACAGATCAAAAAGCCAACAATGTCCATTATAATGGGGACGGGCATCCATCGAGCCATCAATCTGATCTTTGCATTTGTTTGTTCTCGATAGCAAACTGGTTCCAAAAGTTGATGCTCGCGAAATAATGTCCAGCAGCTTCCACATGCTCAATATCATTGAAGCAAAGATACAAATCACTATTTTTGATGTCGTAGAACATGAATTCCGACATAGATTTTTCAAAATCTTCCTTGTTCCAAACTAAAGGCCGAATTTCACCCCCAAAACGGTCTGGCATCACAATGAAGACAATTAAAAAGATTCTGTCCCGGAATTAGTGGACTACACAGTCCTATAAACAAATTATTCTTACGAGTCCAGTCCCCAAATGGCCCACATCGTATGCTGGACATCCTTTTTTGGTGCCTAAAAACCGTGAGAATCGACTGATCCCATGCTTTTGACAGTGAAGGTCGCCAAATTGAGTGCTTGTTGTGAATTGGAATGAAACGAATATCTCATATTTGGACTTTCTTGCAATAATACTGCGCTTTTGGCCCCAAATTATTCGAACTCGACACCATGAAACGAACTACACAAGGGTGTGACACTTGTGACTCAAACACTCTGAACGACGAATCTTTCGATATCGGTACAGAAGATGCCGAGATAAATATTTCTAATCGAAATATCCACTTGTTGAGGTGGTGTAGTCCAGGAACCGGTCGGATTTGAGTTTGGTTGAGGAACAAATACATACAAAGATCAGATTGATGGCTCGACGCATGCCGGACCCCAATTATAAATATCGGACGCCGGGAGTCGAACCCGAGTCAGTCACCTACTGGTATCTTCCCATGTGACTAGAGGTGCGCTGCACACTACATCCGACTCTGTAGAGCAGGTTTCGTCTTGAGTAAGTGGTTGGCCTTGGTTGTTTTCGTTGAATTTTGCAAGAAAAAAAACCACCGACGGTGCGTCGTCCCTTCGGGCGCGGTGTAGTCATCTTGGCGGGGGCGTCGGCTGGGAGGTTGCAGAACGACTCGGAACGAGGCGGACTCGGCAAAGAGTGTTGTGTACAGGGATTCGAGATCTGGCGGGAGGGGTACGGAGAGCTATCCTTGGGAGGCGAAGACAGCGAGAGAGTTCCGAATGTAGGAGGCGAGATCAGATGTATCTTGGCAGGTCGGCGGAGGCGTATACATCTGTGGAGGTGGACTGGCAGGTGGGGAACACCAGTGTGGAAGGCTGGAGGTGGCCCAGGAGGAGCATAGCTCATTGTGGCCATCGTAGGAGACAAGGTAGTCTCTTATAAACAGACGCTACAACAATATTGGTGCTCGTACCTCGCATGTTGTAGTCTGTCGATTCCCTTTGATCCGTGATTGGAGGTCAAAGTTGTTATGTAATGATTTTTTCTCGGTTGCCAACGAGGACCCCCCGAGCGCGTCTTTCGAGAATTAAAGCTCATTTTCATGTGTAGTGACCTGAAATGAATGTATTCTTCAGCAAGAGCTATGTGAAAGAAGTCAGTAACAATGATCCAGAATTTTGATGGGCCGGCGCTTAACACCGTGCTTATCAAGCGTGCATTTCTTTTCCCATGTGAACAAGGAGAAATAAAACATTCCTAAGCTACAGATGTGTTCTCAATGCAATTACAATGAGGACTGCCTTCGAAATTTGGCAGTAGAGGGCACCAGAAGCGCTGAAGAGCCCGCAAGGAATTCAAACTCCGCAAGTTTATGTAACAACTGGCCCCTCCAATGACAGGTGGCGCGGTAAACTAAGGTGTGTACTATTCCTCCCAATGGGTCTGGAAATGCACAATGGGTCTGGAAATCCAAGGTTTCTCCTCTAATTTTTGCTCTTTCCTCTCGGAGTTTTTCGCGGTAGCTACATGTACCAAATGACTATAACTGTGCAAAATATCTTGAGGATCCAGCCGGAGGAAGGTACCGAGAAAGAGATACCGGTCCATCAAAATCAGAGCCTTTTAGGAAGTTGCTTATGTTCTGCCCCCGCAACTTAGTCTGGACCTTCAAAAAAAATCAAGGGACATCTTACACCGTATATAAGGGCTTCTACCTCTTCGGACTGTTTTATTTGAGGCGTGGTTGCTGTGCCATGGAAGAAAAGCTTTGATAGTCACAAATGTCACAAACCAAAGCGGAGTTTCAATTTGTCACGCTTTTCGAAGCTTCTCCTCCAGAACGCAGCAGACTTGCCCCGGAAAAACAGTTGAAGAGGCAGAAGTGTTTTTATATATTACAATATATCCCTCAATTTTTCCTGGAGGTCCAGGCTGAGTTGTGGGGGCAGAACATAAGTAACTTTCTAAAACACTCTGACTTGGATGGATCGGTATCTATTTCTCGATATCTTCCTCCCTCTGCATTCCCCAGATATTTTGCACAGTTATAGTCATTTGGTACATGTAGCTACCGCAAAAAATTCCGAGAGGAAAGAGCAAAAATTAGAGGAGAAACCTTGGATTTCCAGACCCATTGTGCATTTCCAGACCCATTGGGCGAAATAGTACAGCCATTCGCGCAGCATCAGCGCAACACAGCCGCATCATTCGGCACATCGGCAAGTTCAGTCTGGTTCAATCCAGATTCTTTCGTTTTTGACCTTGCCCACTCTAGGTCTGATTCAAGATGAGATGGATGAGCACGAAAAAGGCAGAGGATGTTGGTACCATTGTCTCGCAACCGGTATCCCTGTTCAATTCGGGGCTCTGTCATTTCTGATCATTTCCCCAATCATTTCTAGTTTTTCCTCTCATTTTATCTCGCACTGGGAGACAGGAACTTACTGTTGAATCACAGCCCGGAAGCGGTGTGCGTCGGGCATCGGGCAACTCGGACATCCCCGTATGTTCTCACTTATTCTACTATGTTCTTCTCATAGCCTCGTAGTGACTCATAGTGAGTCAGTATCTAGTATATATACAGCTCTCAACATCCATGTAATTTATCAAAGAAATATTATCTATTGTTCCCTACAAATTTTGTGTGAACCTTCGAAGAGCCTCTGCCGGTTCTTTATCAACAACCTCCACTCGTAAATTCTCAACAGGTTATGGGCCCCGGCCTATATCTTTGAAGACAGTTTACACATCTACTATCTACTACTTCTCCGAGTACTTCCGTCTTACCACCACTACGTCGAATAAATGTCTACATCGAATTCAACCAATCATGGTTCGTCTAGCATGTATCGGACTGAGCCGCTCCAGGATGCCAATTGGCTAGGCTGGAAGCGTCGTATCACCTCAATTTTGAGGGATCGAGGATTGCTGAAGTATGTCTCGGGAACTTTAACCCGTCCGACACCGGCAACCGTAACTAAACCGACCGCCGACGAACTGAAATCTATGGAAGAATGGGACGACAATGATGCCCGTGCACAGACTCAAATCGAGCTGACGATAGGCGACTCTCAGATGATTCATATTTCGGGAGCTACGACCTCTGCGCAAATGTGGAAACAGCTTGTCACTGTTAAGGAATCTCGCGGGAAACTGGGAATTCTATCTATGCGCCGCCGACTCTACCGGACTACTGCCGACGAATCTACTGACATCTTGGCCCACATTACGGAGCTCAGGGAAATTCAAGAACAGCTTCACCTCATGGGTAGCTATGTATCTGATGATGATTTCACCTTCTTACTCCTCACATCTCTCCCCGAGAACTGGGACCAATTCACTACGGCTTATCTCGGCGCCAACTTCACTGCTGTTCAGGCTACCACCACATCTACTGGTACTTCACTGGCACCGACTTCACTGTTATCAACCCTTCCAATCACATCCTACGAGCTTATTGCAATTATTCTGGAGGAAAACCGCCGCCGCTTGGAAAAATCGGGTGCAGACTCTTCGTTAGTCTCGAGGGGATCGAATTCGAGTTCGAACCGAAACCCCAAGTCCGAAAATAATTACACTGGTTGCAATTGTCCATCAGACAGTATATGTTCAAATTGTGGCAGGAAATACCACTGCAAACATAAATGTTTCGCCAAGGGTGGAGACCGTGAAGGCCAAGGACCGAACCGAACTTCTGGGAAATCTAAATTCAAACGCAAAGACCGAGCTAACCAGGCCGAATCTAATCAATCTGCGAATACAGACTTGAGTGATGGTGCATATTCCTGCCAAATCACCGAGGAAGTTGATACTTGCCTCGCCGTCAATTCGTTCAAATCAACAGATTGGATTGCAGACTCTGGAACCTCCTCTCACATTTGCAACTCGAGAGATTTATTCTCTGATTTTATCCCACTCACAAACCACACTATAACTGGTCTTGGTGAGCATAAAGTTCAGGCTATCGGGAAAGGCACAGTTAAATTGGACTTTAAAGTCAACGGGAACTATGTGACAAATGTCCTTAAGGATGTACTGTACACACCCGAGGCAGCCAATAGCCTTTTATCCATAAGCAAACTTGATGACGCCGGAGGCGAAGCTACATTCCGCCATGGATGGTGTACATTAACAAATGCTAAAGGAACAAAATTAGCCACAGCCAAGAAGACAGGTAAATTATACATACTGGATGTGAAGCCTCGCGATGAGGACCACGCTAACATATCCAGTGAGTCTACCGAGACATGGAACTCACTTCATCGCAAGTACGGACATCTGTCAATTTCGTCATTGGAAAAACTAGTGAAAGGTAAATTAATTAACGGACTTGTCATATCTCCAGAGAGCCCACCATTCACCCAATGCGAAGCCTGTATTCAGGCCAAACAGCACCGTCAACCTTATCCCAAGGAATCCGAAGACAAGACCACGGAAACTGGTGAACTCACCCATTCCGACGTCTGGGGACCTGCACGTGTCGCGGCCATTCCCGGCCATTTAGCGATTTCCAACGCCAAATACTACATCTCCTTCACCGATGACTTCTCGCGCCGATGCACAGTATTTTTCATGAAGCATAAGTCAGAGGCAACTCAATGTGTCCAAGACTATGTTGCATACCTCGAGCGCCACCTCAAAACGTCTCCGAAAGCTATTCGCGTTGACAATGGAGGAGAATATATCAATAAGACACTCATCCGATGGTGTAGAGAGAAAGGAATTGACTTACAAACGACCGCACCCTTCAACCGCACCCTAATGGAACTTACCCGTGCGATGCTTATTGCTCGCAATTTACCATCATTCCTGTGGGCGGAAGCAGTTATTCATGCTGCATATCTTCGAAACCGTTCACCTACCAGAGCTTTAAACAGGATGACCCCACATGAAGTCTGGACTGGCAACAAGCCTAATATGTCATATTTGAGGGAATTTGGATCCGAAGTCTGGATACTCACAGAGGGAACGAAACCTGGGAAAACTGTGAGCAAATCCAAGAAGCACATCTTCGTTGGATATGCAGATGGACCTAAAGCAGTTAAATACTGGGATAAATCAAGCAGGCAAGTGAAAGTCTCACGGAATTTTGACTTCTCGGAAACCGAACCGAAGGAAGTTGAATTGGACTCACCTACCAGACTGCCACTTGAGGGGGAGCCAGGGAATACCAATCAGCAGCCTATCACTATTCAATCAGCTGCCGCCCCGACTCCAATTCAACCAGCCCACGCACCTGCTGTTCCACCGGCAAATATTATTCCACCACCGCGAACACCTTCACCCGTACCTACAGAGCCATTAGCTAACCTTCCATCACCACTTAAACCGACTCAATACGCACCTCAGGGCTTAAATCCCATTCCTCTTCGCCGAGGTACCCGTGATACTGTCGATCACAATTACCGCCGCATTGGCAACCCCCAGTCACGCCTTCCTGCTGCACATAGTCCACGTCGCTCCAACGCACCCACAGGCGATTCACAAACCACCGAGGACGCATCCGAAGCTGCTGAACAAGTCAATTACACCTTGTTAGCTTCACAATCCAATGTCGATGACATACCTCGAAACCTGTCAGAAGCGAAATTATCCCAGGAGCGGGAGGGTTGGGAAAATGCTATGGAGATCGAATATCAAACATTACAAGCAATGGGTACTTGGAAACTCGAAGACTTACCTGCAGGACGGAAAGTCGTAGGCTCACGATGGACTTTTGACAAGAAGTACGACAACCTGGGAAACATCATCAAACTCAAAGCTCGTCTCGTAGCTCAAGGTTACTCACAAATCCCTGGAATGGATTATGTTGACACCTTCTCCCCAGTCGTTCGCCTTGATTCGCTTCGCGCTGATACGCCGGGTATTGGGCCACCCAAGCATTTTTCAATTATTAATGCTGGCACAATATTACAAGCATATAATAAATGCTTAAGGCTATGTCTTAGCAAGGGTCAATACCAACCCGGGTAGTTGGCTAAAAGGGATCAAACGCACGCGGGCTACTATGATAGGCAGTACGAGGTGTCTGGTAAAGACACCGAGTCAATAATCGACCTACTAGGAGCTATCATGATAGGTACTCAACCATCCTGGAAACGGATTGGGGTATCCTTGCGTCCCTGACTAAGGGTGAATTGTCAGCACTATCCATCTAAACGTGTTGTGAAGCGAGATAAGCGCTGGAGTCATATAGTGATCGATCAGGATAATACCTGGGAGCGGGACGGAACCTAACACGATAGCCGAACTGATGCTGCGGATGATCAGTAGCGTGTCAAGACCATGACCAGAGGATCCGCGACGCCAAGAGGCGCGATAAGGATCATGACTCGAGGTAGAGTCATCATGACTTTGTATGAGGAAGTCTAAAAATAAGATTTGACATCTAATGTCAAAATTCGTAATCATCATTATCATATGCAGAGAGGGCATATTCAGCGCAGCAGAATCCGTGGTTTTCTATTCAGTTTAATCGATTAGAGAACGTAGGGGAGCTTACGCTACCATTATTCAGCTATCATGATTGTAAACGTGTCACTTATTTATAGTTTCAGAATTAGTATAAAAAGCCTGTAAATTCTCTAGGTACGCCAGTGTATATCCACCGGTCCAGTTGTACGCGTTAAGCTGAACATAACCAGCTTCGTGTGTAACTGTACTAAGTTTGGA
This sequence comes from Mycena haematopus, assembly GCA_029281435.1. Taxonomy (NCBI): domain Eukaryota; kingdom Fungi; phylum Basidiomycota; class Agaricomycetes; order Agaricales; family Mycenaceae; genus Mycena; species Mycena haematopus. The sequence goes on along the minus strand of JARJCV010000015.1, from coordinate 276,427 downwards.
GCACTCGGAGAATCACCTAGAGACCTATAAAGTTTCATTTGTATTCTTCTTGCAGAATTATCATTGTTTTGTTGTGATCTTATTGGTTTTACGCGTGGTTATAAGGAAACGGATAACGGACGCGTGGAAACGGATTTGTGAATCTCAGAACACAGAACGGCTTTTAGTGCTTTCATTGGCCTAAGACCTATCGTGATAGCTATTTTGCTTGAAGGATATCAGTTATAACTTGAATCGGACTCAACGGAGACTACTCCAAAACCATCCAACAACCCACTAGTTATAAAAACCCAACTTCCTGCCTTTCTGGAACACTGTAAAGTGTCTAGTAAAGTCTTGATAGTTCATTGCATTTGTCTACGCATTAAAGTTGCTACAAATCAGAACTAAAGATCAAATTGCCATAGTCTATACTGGACTAGAACCCCGAACCTCGCACGTCGATTGTTGAGTGTTGTGTGTGCTGTGTGTTAATTACTTCTCAAGCGTACTTGCTTGACCTGTTAATTGGCATATTTCACCTATAGACCCATAGTCAGCGTTTCATCTGGAGCCCACCGCGAGGGGTTCATTTGACTTTACTTCTCAGAAGTAATTTTATCTTGCATAAGGCAATCTTGGATTGTCAAAGTCTTGTTTCTAGACTTAGTGTCTTGAAATACAGGATTATACCTTAAAGTCCGTTCAGACTTAAAGAAGGACTTTATAGTCAGTCAATAAGTTCATCTCGATCGAGTTTTACAGCTCGATTAAAGATTCCTTCACAAGAGGAATCACACGAGATCGCAGCAGAAGGCGAACTCAATCCCGCAGAACCTGGTTTTCCCAAGCCTGATATTAGGCGATCTGGTCGACTCTCTACACCCAGAGACTTACCTCCGCTTCCTAAAAGGAAAAGAAAACCTACGCCTGCAGACCTCGCTAGAGGACAATTGAGAGAGGAAACTCTTTCACGTTCCGAAGCACACAAACGAGCTCAATCGTCTATCGCGATAGCTCAACCAGGGCCTAGTACGTCAGGTTCGATCCTAGAAGAAATTCTAGAAGGCCCCGTTGATTCTTTGGAATCACAAACGAGTTCACAGACTCTATCTTCCCAACCCACATTAAATACAATGGCCGACGGCGCAAATGCTCAGGTCGCTGGACCAAGAGTTGCTAGCTTCAAGATTCCCTATGCGTGGGACTCTAACGCTCCGAAGTTTACTACGGACGATTACGAGGATCTCATGACATTTGTGGATCATGTTGGGCAAATCTTGACTCTAGGTGGAATTACGGATGATCAGGAAAAGAAAGCGCACTTTACCAATTATCTTCCTAAGAAAAAGAAGGATAGCTGGCAGAGTCTTTCTAAGTACTCATCAGGAACCTATGAGGAATTCCTGAAGGAAATATACCTGAGCTATCCAGAAATTAAGTCTGAGAAAGCTGGTACTATTGAAAACTTGAAACGGCTTTGCCTCCGTAATCAAGGTATCGCGATTGATGAAGAGGGGCGTCTTAGGCGTTTTGGCGTAGACTTTTTAACAGAAGTTAAGAAGTTAATGGCTGGAACAAAGGCGCTCCTTACCAATCAGCTAGCTTGCGAATTTTACTACGGAACTCTTGAACCATCGTTCTCCGCTACGTTGAAAACTGCGATCAGTAGCACGATAATACTGAAAGCACAAATACCCACTGTGGTAGCAAACCAGCAGGCACCAGCGGCAGACGAGGATGATCGTGCAGAAGATCCGGTCCTAATAGCGGACTTGGTAAAACTAGCAGAGACTCTGGCTAAAAACCAGAACCGTTCGGCATCTATCGCGATTGGTACTGAAACGACCAAAAGAGGCGTTCAGTTTCCAACAGTGAAGAATGAGCCCTATGAAGAGAGATTAGAGGAGATGAACGGGGCAATAGCTCAGTTAAGGGACCAATATGTCATTGGGCAAAAGACGAGTGACCAACGTCACTCCGAAATCCTAAAGGCGTTACAGCAGCAGCAGATAAAGGACTCCGCTCCTGCAATGGCACCTAGAGATGCACCCCCTCACATGAATAATCGCTCTAACTTTGCGTACAACACGCCTGGCCCCAGTAGATGGCAAAACTCTAATGAACGGGGAGAACCCCAGAACAGAGAGACTGTTTCTATTGCGAAGAGCCTGGCCATTTCTCGAGAGAATGCCCACATAAAGCAGAGCACATAACCAAGGGCATGCTGGTATTTGAGAATGGCAAGCACAAGCTGGGAGATGGGAACTTTATTCCTGGTGGCCCCGGGACTCAGAGGCAACGCGTCGAAGGGTATTGGAAAAACAAGACTGTCAGCCAGAATTGGGTTAGCAGTTACGCCTATGAATCTTATGATGAAATGGGACGTCCTCTTGATTTTCACGATACGGCCATGGACGAGATCAGGACACTTAAGGTGCAACTGGCTAAAGCTAGACAACTTAATGCCCAAAATCAAGTCCCGCAGGTGGTTCAACCCACCTACGTGGTTCAGAACCAGCCACCGTCCGCTGTTCAACCAGCGTTCGATATGAACCAGGCACTACATGCCCTGCTGATGAAAGGAATAGCAGCAACTGGAAACGAACTACCAGTTACTCAAGATCAGTTTGCTACACTTAGAACTGGGACCAAGACGGGAGACCCGTCCCCAAATTTTTAAGAGGCACAAGGATGGGGGTAACGGCACGAAGGCCGGCGCCAGCTCAACCTCCTGAGAGCCGTAAAGAAGCTAGCCCGATTGACTCGAGAAAGGACTCGCGAGGAGTGAGTATAGTAGAAGAGGAGGACGAGGAAGTCCAGGATACGATACCTGAGGAACCTATCGAGATAGCTCCTGAGTTGCCGTATAAAGAAGTTACACCAGTAGACACTCGATCTATCGATGCGAGACTACTACCAGCCGACGATGGTATACCACCTGAAGGGAAGGCCTATCAAGTACGAGCTCCGGTTCAGAAAGAAGGTCTTGCTAGAAAATTGGCGGATAAAATCTTGAGGACAGAAGTCACTCTAGATATTCGTGAATTAGCAGGAGTATCACCAGAAGTCCGGGAAAATATGAGAAGAGACCTCACAAAATCCCGAAGGCCGGTCAGGCAGGTGTCTTTCATTGAAGAACCACAACCACTCCCATTTGTGGGGGAAGGGGAGTTACGACTGGAGTATGACGCACTCAATCTGGATGAGTTGCCTCAGGTCTCCTCGGTGTTTATATCAACTATAAGCGACCACGAAATTCCTAAAGGATCAGTCATGATGTCTGACCCTTATCTACAATACTTGGAAAGTCTGGGACCAAACGAGACGCCGAAGCAGGTGTACGTTGAGCCAAGGCAAGTATATGTAGCAAGGGATTCCGCGAGTCTACGCGCGATATTTCCGTCCATAAATAAGCAAGGCAAGGTAGAAGCCATTACGGACTCGGGCTCCCAAATAGTTTCAATGTCATTAGCGCAAGCTATGTTGTCGAAATTACATTGGGATCCGGATATCCAAATTATCATGCAAAGCGCGAATAGGACATTGGAAAAATCGGTTGGACTGGCAAGGAACGTACCTTTTGAATTTGGACATATCACGGTGTACTTGCAGGTTCACATTATTCGTGGGCCAGCATATAAAGTACTACTAGGTCGTCCGTTCGAAATATTAACGGAATGCCAGATAAATAATCATCGAGACGAGTCACAGACTATTACCTTAAAAGACCCTAACACTGGTAAACGCTGCACAATGACTACGTTCCCGAGAGGGGGTGAGCATGAGCAATCACGACAGCCCAGGGTTGAGGTAGAAAAAGAGGAAACAATGCCAGAGGAGATTGCTGACCCAGTTGAACCCAAGCAGGGTTTTCACCAATCTTCGATGACTTAATGCTGCCGCATGGACGAGGAGAATTGGCTGTAAAACTGGGTTTCAATCAGCAGAACGAGATGGAAGTACAAGGGTATTATAAGCCCAAGGGAGAAGCGTTCACTGAGACTGAGGTATTGGAAGCCTACATTGGCGCCTCCTCACGGGCCTTATCATGTCATAAGGATAGGAAGGCCGTCTCCTTGTTCAGGAGCTTCCAGAGGGAGAAGAAGACGAAGTCACAAGGACACGAAATCTATACTTGGAGTATAGCGGAAGGTGTTGGACTTGAAACAGCGAATATACCTGGAGAGCCTGCCCCTCACTCATCTAAGAAACTACCTGAGAAGAAAAGGGACTCGCGTACTATGCATGTCCTGGCTCAGGGAGAAGTATGTGGATGTAGGGAAAAGTTAGACTTCGTCAGCGGAGAAAATTTGACTCCAAAACCCATAAAGTCACCTATTATGATAGAGACAAAATCGGTTTTCGCTGGCAAAAAGTATAAACCAGTGGGTTTAAAAGTTCGCCCAGTGTATACAGAGTTGCCTGAAAAGTTCAGGATCCGAAGGGAAATAAAAGGGGATCCTTTAGAAGGAATACCAGCTTTAGATCCCAACCCTGGGAATTTTGTCCCTACAGGGCGCTATACAGAAGAGAGGAAAGAGATCATTGAGGGCCTACATAAGGGTGACTTCCTCTGGGAAGAAGAACGAAAGCTCATGCATGATTTCATGATGAAGCAAGAGAAAGGCTTCGCCTGGGATGATAGTGAAAGAGGAAGCTTCCGACATGATTTCTTCCCACCAGTAGAATTCCCGCTAGTTGAGCACGAGACCTGGGTAGAAAGGAGTATTCCTATCCCTAGGGGCCAACTGGAAGAATTCTGCAAAGTCATCAAGAAGAAAATTGATGCTGGAGTATACGAACCTTCGAACGCCTCATACAGGAGCAAGTTCTTTGGTGTGGTTAAGAAAGATGGGAAAAGTATCCGTCTGGTACATGCATTAGAACCGCTGAACGCGGTCACGATTGCTCATTCAGGAGTTCCACCTGCAACAGACGAGCTAGCAAATCATTTTGCAGGCAGATCATGTGGGGGTTCTTTGGATTTGTACTCAGGGTATGATCACAGGGATATCGCGGAAGGATCTAGAGACTTCACTACGTTCCAAACGCCTTTTGGCGCCCTGCGACTGGTAAAATTACCACAAGGATGGACCAACTCTGTTCCTATATTTCACGATGATGTGACTTATATCCTGCAAGACGAAATACCCCATGTCACGATACCCTATATAGACGATGTTCCGATCCGAGGTCCGAGCACGAGGTACGAGGACGCTCAAGGGAACTATGAAACTATTCCTGAAAACAAAGGAATCAGAAGGTTCGTTTGGGAACACTTCCAGAATGTGAACAGGATTGTTCAGAGAATAAAATATTGTGGAGGAACCTTTTCGGGAGCCAAGTCCATTTTGTGTTGGGACACTTTCCCCGTAGTTGGCCACATATGTTCATATGACGGGCGCCGTCCTGGGACAGACAGGATAGGTGTTATAGAACGGTGGGGGCCATTAAAGGACGTTTCAGGGGTGAGACAATTCTTGGGGACGGTTGGGGTACTTCGCATGTTTATAAAAGACTATGCAAAAATCTGCCAACCTATAGCAAAGCTCACTCGGGGAGATGAGGAGTTTGTTTGGGGTCCCGCACAAGAAGAATCCATGGCGAAGCTGAAGGTAGCTATCGCGAAAAGTCCGGCACTTAGACCGTTGAACTACGATATCGATACGGACATCGTATTGGCAGTGGATACTTCTTGGATGGCAGTGGGCATACAAATCTATCAAATAGATCCCATAGACAAGAATAAAAGGCATTATGCAAAGTTCGCGTCAATAACTCTTAATAGAAGAGAGGCGCGGTTCTCCCAACCAAAGAGGGAACTCTATGGCCTTAAGCGAGCGTTAGAGGCTATGCAATATTGGCTGTTAGGATGTAGAAGACTCGTGGTAGAGACAGACGCGCTCTACATCAAAGGAATGCTCAATAACCCAGGGATGGGACCAAATGCGACGATAAACCGATGGATTGAACAAATCCTAATGTTCCAATTTAAATTGAAACACGTTAAAGGTGTCACGTTCCCGCCTGATGGACTCTCAAGGAGAGAGCCGCAGCCAGGAGATGAAGTCTGGGAAAATAAGGAGGAAGGGTTAGATGAGAATCCTTCTCCAGATGACCATGAGGACTGGGATTTTGAGGGACAGCAACCCTTGGAGTTTGATGAGTTCAAGGAAGATATCGATGAACGGGGAGGCTATTTTCAATCCGTAGAAGGATTGAAGACTTCCTTGGACGATTTCGAAAAAGACTTATCAATCGCGATAGCTGATGAACAGCTAGTCCAGTCCAGGGTTAAGGCGGCTTATGCTCAAGAGAATCTAGTGGTGCCTCAGTTTGTATTAATGAAGCTGCTAGAAGAGGAATTACTATTACCTCGTCTTGAACATAGGGACGACCCGACAAAAAGGGAGCCTTATACGGAAGACCATCGAACCGCTACGGGGATAGCGCAGGATGAACGGCTCGAAGTATTAAGGGAATGGTTCAAAGATCCTATGAAGAGACCTTCAGGGATGAGTGATAAAGCATTCAAGAGATTCCTACGATACAGCCGTTACTTCTTTATGAGTAAAGATGGAAAGCTGTATCGAAGAGGGAACGAATCAGCACATAGGCTGGTGGTAGCAAAAGAACATAGGATGTATATGATGCGAGCCTCTCATAATTCGCTAGGGCATCGTGGAATATACGCTACGAAGTCCATGATTGAATTAAGGTTCTGGTGGCCAGAAATGGACAGAGACGTGAATTGGTTCGTTAACTCGTGCCATTCTTGTCAGCTAAGACAAAAGACACTTCTCAAAATCCCACCAAAGCCTACCATGATGCCCAGTATCTTCCAGAAGATACATACCGATGTAATGATCATGGGCAAAGTCTCGAACGGACACAGGTACTCTGTGGCTGCCAGGGACTCGCTATCACGATACGTTGAAGGAAGGCCTCTTCGTGAAGATAATGGCGAAACCCTTGGTAAATTCCTATTAGAGGATATTATATGTCGGTGGGGTTGCCCTCAGTGGATAGTTACGGACAACGCAGGCCAGTTTGTGGCTGCACTGCGTTGGCTAAACGAAAAATATGGCATAGTTGGGATTAGAATCTCCGCTTATAATTCACAAGCCAATGGACCTGTAGAAAGAGGCCATTGGGATATTAGGCAGTCGCTGTGGAAGGCAACTGGTGATGACGTCTCGAAATGGTACTGGTTCTTTCCACAAGTACTATGGGCAGATAGGATTACCATTAGGCGAGGACTGGGTTGTACACCCTACTTTGCGGTATGCGGAGCCCATCCAGTAATTCCACTTGATATTGAGGAAGCGACTTGGCTAGTAGAATACCCTGGCGAAACCATATCCACTGCTGAGCTAATAGGCTTAAGGGCAAAGGCTTTGGCAAAACATTCCTATCATGTTCAGGAAATGAGGGAGAGAGTTAGTAAAGAAAAACGGAAGGCCGTTAGAAAATATGAAGACAACTATAAGCACGTCATAAAGGACTATAATTTCGAGCCTGGTGATCTTGTCCTAGTACGAAATACAGGGACGGAGAAGTCACTAAACAAGAAAATGGATCAGAGATATATGGGACCCATGATAGTCGTCAGAAGGACGAAGGGAAAATCCTATCTCTGTTGTGAAATGAATGGGGCTATGTTCCATGGGAAAATAGCGCAATTCAGAGTAATACCATTTGAACAAAGGCGTAAAATAGATCTACCAGAGAAAGTATTGGATCTAATAGATCTGTCAGAAGAAGCCTTGGACGCCCTGGCGAAAGATAAAGCCAAGGATGATAAACTGCTGGGAGAAGACCTTCAATTTCATAAAATACGAGTCAAGTCGTCTAAAGAAACACCAGTCGCGAACGATTGGGAGGATGATGATTCGGATACCGAGAGCTATGTCAGCGAAGAAATACCTGACATAGACCTGGATGAAATAAGGAGGGGCTATACGGATGATGGCCCTCGCCGCTCGAAGCGTCTAGCAGAATAAAAATGCATGTCATATTCAAAGGAATGTGAAGACTAGATATGTCTGGTTATCTACGTCATGATAGGGGAGGAATGATAGGAGTAGGAGTTGGTCGCGGGGAACAGAACCAGAAACGACTGAGTATGGAGTTGGGCGAGTGGTTTGCATAGTAGATCCGCTGGTGGTTTAATTATGAGGGAACTTGGGTAAAGCGGGACAATCTCTCGCAATGTGGCCCTCGTCTTCACAATAGAAGCACCTGCGTACTTCCAAGTATGAAGGCGGGCGTCCCATCGCGAGAGAAGGATCCCAACTAAACTCAACCCTATGGATAGACAATGCGATTCAACCTAAGAAAGGGCTATCGTGATAGAAGTCTTACCCATTAGGCCCCCGAACTGTTGCTGGTGGATCTTGCGACCGCTGATGTTGGGAATCGAGGACGCGGGTAAGGTCTTTGAGGAGGTACTCGCGGTGCTCGAGGAGGTAGCGGAGCTGGGCGTTGCAGAAGCCAACGCGGCTGCGTAGGTCCGCCTCTTGTAAGCGGAGGGACCCGATGGTGTCGATGTCCCCAGGCTCAGAGATAGCCTGCCTTGCTTGGGCAACAATTTTCTGGATTGCCGGGCTGTTGGTTGCAAGTTCGGAGGCTGTCATGATAGCTCTGAATTTGAGAATATGAGAAGAGGTGCGAACAAACGCACCGGCATACTGGTCTGCTGAGTCCTCATGGGCGAGGGATTGTTTCCGGGAGCGTTTGCGCGGTGGCGGAACGGGAAACTCTTCGGTAACAGGACCGGACGCTGACGAAGGATCAGTACGAGAAAGAATCGCCATAGCCTTGAGATAAGGGCGGGCTGATCGATCAATGCCCTTCATTCGAAGGAACGAGAGGCGTACCGACGAAGGTCGCGCACTGGGGGGAATAACGGAACCCTACTCACAATCATTAACTTGGCAAATTTCCCCAGAACGTTGTCAAAATCGAGAACGCTTACGGTGGAGCCAGAGTCCAAAGATTGGGTTACCCTACGAGCTGGAGGAGCTGGGGTAACATGGACCTATCATGATTGAGGGTTACACGGATACATTGGCAAGGAGAAGAGGACTAACCTCAACCTTATCAATGGATAAGTGGCGAAGAGCGTCAATAACCCTGATAAGATGGAGCGAATAGCCTTCTGAAGAACGTACCATCTCAGTATCCAGCTGCATAGGATCATCCGCCTCACCAGAGCCAGAGAGAGGAATAAAATCCGACTCTTCGACCACAGACGCCTCGTCGTCTGCATCGTCAACAGTAGCCTTGGATTTCTTCTAAAAATGGTGTCAATTGAGGGGTGGGAGACCTATCGTGATAGGTGCACTCACCGTTTTCTTGGCCTTGCGAGTCTTAGAAGCAAGGGCTATATCGCGAGCAGCCTGAGCCTGGCCTGAGAATGCTCCTCTGCCGACGCACGAGCCTCTTCAAGCTCGGTACGATGGGATTGCTGAGCAGCGGTAACGTTGCTGCGGATACAGTCCCGCTCATATTTGATGCGCGCGCAAAGCTCAAGAATGAGTGGATACCGACCACCGATAATACTGTTGGTGCCGACAGCGGTTTGAACATAGGAATTCTTGACGCTGTAGAAAACGTCGTAGAGAACCTTCTCCTTGGCGATCAAAGGAGCAAGGAAGGCAAAAGAATCCTAAGACAACGGCAGCACATAATATTGGAGGACCCTGGAAGCCTACCAAAGCAACGGTCTTCTCGTCCAGGAAAGCGCGTTGTTTAGCACGGTCGGCATAGCGCGTAGCTGACACGACTTCACCAATAGCCAAGAGGCTTTCACGTTGAGGACGAGATAGAGCAGTAGGAACCATTGAGCGAAGAGATGGATAGTCGAGGAAAAGACTGCGGTATGGAACGAAAGGCATGGCCTTTTATACGTTCCCTACACACCGCCAAGCGGAGATCGACTTATAAATTTTACTGTCAACTGAGGACAGTTGAGATTTATGAAACGGGGAGACACTAGAGATCAATCACGACAGAGAAAAATTTCTAATTTTGGACTATAATACAGTTCATCATAAGAGATCCTGACTAAAAGAAGCAGGGTGTCGTGGCTAGTATTGTGTGTCGTGTACAGGAAGTTACCTCTGAACGATCAAAAAGAAGACATACGTGGACCCAAAACGACCCATACGAACTATCTGATCAATGATCGACAATAGTTAGTATGACGATCAGAAGTTGACAAATCTCGAGTCATGAAGATTAAAAATAGAAATTTGGTCTCTGATCCGGAATAATAAGCAACGGCTGGGCAATCACGATAGATTAATCCGCTTAAAAAGTTCGCTTAAGACAAGCGAGATTATCAAGGATAAGGTTCCTTAGACAGAAGCTGTCATTGCTTGTATGTAATAACGTACAAGCAGTAAAAATAGAGCTAAGTACGGGAACGCTTGTGGATTTCCTTCAGGAAATGCACAATAAGCCGCTCAGAGATCTTGAAGAACTTCAGAATGAGTTTGAAGCGCAGCACCTGGTCACCATAGGTAACGCCGCTAAGAGAATTCTGAATTCCCTTCGAAAAGAAGGTCTCCACGCGAGAAGGAGAAATCTCCCAGAGTTGGAGGGCGCCGGCACAATTAGCATAGAATTGGTAGAGCCAGGCGTGTTGCGCTAGAATAATTCCATAAGGAGATGGAAAACCACGACTCAGAAAACGTACCGGAAGGCTCTACAGCGGCAAGAGCCCTATCACGATAGCGTCCCAGATGAAGGATAAACGCATCGCGGTTATGGAAATAACACTTAGTGTTCCCTTGCACGAGGCAATTGAAGCAACTAGTATTCCAGCGCAGGAATGTGCAGGGAGAACCCGTACGATCGGCGATACAAGCGAGTGGGTACTGCGCTAAAGATATCAGTATCCAACAGCGCAGAGACCTGGCAGAAATAACGTACGGGCTCGAGTTGCATAAGAAAGTCGACCGCTGCAGGATGTGCGAGGTCTGGGTTCGGCAAATGATCAGGCCATGCAAGAAAAGCAGAGGTCTGGAAAGCGTTATAGGACGCAGGTGGTGCAGAATATGCAAAGGGCGATGGCTCGACAATACGCTCCTGAGAAGGAGAAGGAGGGCGCGACATAGGGAATATTTCGAGCTATCACGATTGCTTAAAGAAAAGTAGTTCTGATTAAATAGTTCAAATAAAAACCTAACAAGCGCACACGTAGGAGGAACGTGACCGCGAAAGGATTTCACATGACATCAAATAAGACAAAGGTAGTCTTACAAAGATCAATCATGATAGCAGAAAATCCTGACTAAGGTTGAACTACGTGGCGCTAGGCGATTAACTCCAGCAGGAGTTAAGACTACCTCAAAGGAGGTATTGGACTTAAAGATGAAACTTAAAGTTCACGCGTTAAGAGAAAGCGGACATAGGATTCGTTGACTTCAAGAAAAATATATGTACAAGTTGTATATAATTTGGCAATACGGTTGTCCAAATTTGTGTGCTACTTGAATATATACGAAACGCGCGCTAGAGAACAAAGGGCCAATTAAGCGGAAGAAGGACGGGGCGAAATTAATATGAAAAAGACTTACGAATCAAGCTGTAGTATCCATCATATTATCCCTAAGTCCCTCCGCCAGCGCTGCTTCATCGAAATCCAGGACGCGCGCAGTCGAGATCGCGTCCTCGGGCGAAGTCTCGGACGGATTAACCACCGGAGCATTTGAAGGACCCGCTTTGGCGTTCTCAGTCGTAGACGCGTTGACAAGAGCCTCTTCTTCCGTGACGAACGAACTTTCGCGGAGATGCTCCAGCAACCGCTCGAATTCCTCGTCAGTCTCGATGGCGGGCTCGTGATAAGCAAACGAGTTGGCGAATTCGGGAATGTTGTCAACAAAGTCCATCGGGAAGTCGTCGATGACGCGGTCCAAAACGGCCTGCCAGGCAGGGCGAAGTTCCTCGGGCATACGGAGCATCCCAGGAAGACCCATAGGGCCAAACGAGTCCTTGACACTGCGAAGCCAGGTACCAAGCCGGTTGGCGTCGGTAGCCATACGGGTAGCGGCACGAAACATCATTGAACGGGCGAGATCGTACTCCAAGCGGGAGGTGATGAAGTCGGTTAAATGACGGCTGCCAGCTAAAGGAGAAGTAAAAATAAGAGAAGGGACTTAGAGGGGAATAAGATATCGCACCTGAATGGGAGAGGCGGGTGTACTTCGTATACCTATCCATCATTTCAATGTGCTCGGCGGTGTTGAAACCGTGGGAACAATGGGCGATGTGGTCAGTACGACAGACCTCGCAAGGTTGGCCGGGGGCGGGATTCTCGTCGCACTTCCTCTTGCGCAGAAGGCAGTTGGAACAACCAATCTCGAACTAGACAAGCACAATTTATCAGTCATGATAGATCATGTAAAATAAGAAGGAGCGAACAAGGAGCGGCGGATGAGAGTGCATAAGTTGGGCTTCGCAAGCCAACTGGAAGTTTTCAAAGTTTCCGGCGTCGCGTGGGGGAGGGGCTTCCTCGACCCGAGTCTTGAACGCGGTTCCGCGCACTCTACGCTTGACGGGAGGGAACGGAGGAGCTGGAGAAGGTTCGGGGACGGCCTTCCCCTTCCCTTTTTCAGTCCTCTGACGTTTGACCGGAGGGCGGTTGATTCCTCGTCCTCCACTTGATCTTCTTCATCCTCGTCGGGTTCGACTTCGGCCGTGGGAGGTTCAAACTCAGAACCGGAGGCTTCGCTCGAGACCGCGGGAGGAGTAGCCGTCCTCTTACGCTTAGAAGAGGGCTTTGTTGAAGATTTAGATGGAGTAGCGGTCATCAGGACACGAGGAGCCTAGGAACGTGGGTTAATGAGCAATCATAATTGATATTTATACAAAAACTCACGGGAGGCTGAGGTTTACGATGGCTGCGACGAAGTCCGGTTGGCGCCGGAGGACGCGAAGCGCGCTTGGACTAGATCGAAGAAGTTAGAAGAGAGATAAGATAGTGATGAGATAGAGAGATCTTACGGAGGCAGCCCGACTAACGGGCTTGACGATGATCCTACGCGTAAGCGCGTCATCTGCCGGCGGCTCAGACATAGGGGCATAGGAGGGAGACGCGGCTACGTTCTCGAACTCGAGGGTCGCGATTTGAGGCGCTGGGGACAGAGTTGGGTTGCGCACGGGCGCAGGTGCGTCTTCGGAATAACTGGCGATGTCTTGGAGGCGTGGAGACGCGCGGCTTGAAGACTCGGCGACAGTAATGGGAAGGGGCGGCAAAAGCGCGTTGGTTCGCGGGGTTGTCGAGGGCGTAGGGGCTCGAGAAGGACCTGTCGCGATTGGTGTTTGTACGGCCACAGGCGCGGCCTCAGGCGCAGCGCCAGGCGCAGCCATAGGCGCGCCGCAGGCGCGGCGCAGGCGCGGTTGCTGGCGCGCTCACAGGCGTAGGCGCGGGTGAGATAACGGCTCGGGGGTTTTTGTCGGATCGTTATGAACCCTCCAGAAATGTTGGAGAGGGTCCAGCGGAGGGTTTGGCGACTCGTTCCAAAAAGGGAACGGGGCAATCTTGAGCGACTCATGGAGACCGGAAGGGAATTCGAAGTTCCTAGGAAATAGCACATCCTCCTAGAAAAACAAAGTCGGTCCGTGGTTAGCAATCATGATTGCGATAGAATAAGCCAACACCCACGAAAGCAGGATCCGGAGGTGGGATGGCTTCAAGCCAAGACGCGTCCCGGAGCTCCGGTGGGAGGCAAGAAACTAGAACACGGGTAGAGTTGAAGAACCCGTATGTAAAAGCGGGGCCGAGATGGCCGTCCGCGAATTCAACACCAATCGAAGCCTAAGAAAAAGAGGCAATGATTAGCGGGATCCAATAAGGGATGGTACGGACTTACGATGAAGTCCTCCGCGTTGTGGAGGATGGAGACTAGGTTCGGAACGTCTGGAGCAGTAGAAGTAGGCAAACGCGATAGGGCGTTCATGAGGTCGACCAGAGGGCCGGACCGAATACGCTTTAGGCAGCTATGCTCGGAAGGCGAAAGTGGCGCGGGCAGTTGCGGGTGAAGGGCAGAGAATTCCTGTATACCGGGAAAATGAAAGTCGAAAGGGACTTGGCGGAGCTGAAAAAGAAATCTAAGGACTCGCGGGTCAAAAGAAACATGCCATTAAAATACGCACGTTCAACCAATGCTCCATATCACGTCCCAGGCAAAGTAGATGCCAGTCCGGATGCTGAAGGGAGGGACGACTTTGGCGGACTCGACGAATGATTTCGAGGAGTCCGCCAATAAGCGCGTTCTGAACCGGGGTATGCGGAAGGTCGGGATAGGCGCGGGAGACAACTTGCTGTTGGAATTAAAATTCAACATTAGTCACGGGAGACTAAATAAAAGCAAAAGTAGGCTCACGAAAACTGGGATAGCTCGGTTTAAGAGGTCAACTAGATACTCGGCTTTGACGCGCGGAATGCGCCGCGGTAAACGAACGAAAGGCAGGAGGCGGATTATGGCAGGGTGCTGGAAGAAGTAAAGAGACTTCTTGTCGTCTTCAGAAAGCTCGCGATAGTTCCTAGGAGCATCCTCCGGTGCCAGAGGAAAGAGAGGGCGGAGTTGGTGCCCTTCCACGTCGTTCGAAGAGAGGCGGTAAGGAGGAAAGTTCAGATTGAATTCTCTGGGGGACGCGAAGAAGCAGTCTGCTCCAGTATGTTCAAAATCCTGCTTGAGAAAGGTATTGGGCAGAGGAGAGGGCGACGATGTCGAAAGCGACATGGTGGCGGAAATAAAGAGACTTGGTAAAATTTCTCGTACACGTGTGGCGTGATCAACACGGCCAGGTGACAGAGAAATTTTATTATTAGAGTCACGAAGATGGGCGCGACTTAGTGCAGAAATCGGTGGTTTAACGCGTAAAATAAAATAGGTTTGACAAAATAATCATTAATCATGATTAATAGTCGATAAATCCTATTTTATTGTAAATACCTGCAGTCTTGGCATGTACAAGCGTGTAAATATCTAAAAAAAAAAAAAACCAATGAGGTGGTTTCTTCGTCCCAAGATGGGTTCTTACTTGCGGTAGAAGGATCCTCACGATTGACATCAACCGTGAGCGATCTGTACCAATTAGGACCGAAGGGTTTATCTTGGTGACACCATGTGACTGATCACGTGATCATGTCAAGCGTGTTTAGAAAAATTATCCTTGAGTGGGGACACTCAATATTTATGAAACGGGGAGATGATACGCCGGGTATTGGGCCACCCAAGCATTTTTCAATTATTAATGCTGGCACAATATTACAAGCATATAATAAATGCTTAAGGCTATGTCTTAGCAAGGGTCAATACCAACCCGGGTAGTTGGCTAAAAGGGATCAAACGCACGCGGGCTACTATGATAGGCAGTACGAGGTGTCTGGTAAAGACACCGAGTCAATAATCGACCTACTAGGAGCTATCATGATAGGTACTCAACCATCCTGGAAACGGATTGGGGTATCCTTGCGTCCCTGACTAAGGGTGAATTGTCAGCACTATCCATCTAAACGTGTTGTGAAGCGAGATAAGCGCTGGAGTCATATAGTGATCGATCAGGATAATACCTGGGAGCGGGACGGAACCTAACACGATAGCCGAACTGATGCTGCGGATGATCAGTAGCGTGTCAAGACCATGACCAGAGGATCCGCGACGCCAAGAGGCGCGATAAGGATCATGACTCGAGGTAGAGTCATCATGACTTTGTATGAGGAAGTCTAAAAATAAGATTTGACATCTAATGTCAAAATTCGTAATCATCATTATCATATGCAGAGAGGGCATATTCAGCGCAGCAGAATCCGTGGTTTTCTATTCAGTTTAATCGATTAGAGAACGTAGGGGAGCTTACGCTACCATTATTCAGCTATCATGATTGTAAACGTGTCACTTATTTATAGTTTCAGAATTAGTATAAAAAGCCTGTAAATTCTCTAGGTACGCCAGTGTATATCCACCGGTCCAGTTGTACGCGTTAAGCTGAACATAACCAGCTTCGTGTGTAACTGTACTAAGTTTGGAGCACTCGGAGAATCACCTAGAGACCTATAAAGTTTCATTTGTATTCTTCTTGCAGAATTATCATTGTTTTGTTGTGATCTTATTGGTTTTACGCGTGGTTATAAGGAAACGGATAACGGACGCGTGGAAACGGATTTGTGAATCTCAGAACACAGAACGGCTTTTAGTGCTTTCATTGGCCTAAGACCTATCATGATAGCTATTTTGCTTGAAGGATATCAGTTATAACTTGAATCGGACTCAACGGAGACTACTCCAAAACCATCCAACAACCCACTAGTTATAAAAACCCAACTTCCTGCCTTTCTGGAACACTGTAAAGTGTCTAGTAAAGTCTTGATAGTTCATTGCATTTGTCTACGCATTAAAGATCAGAACTAAAGATCAAATTGCCATAGTCTATACTGGACTAGAACCCCGAACCTCGCACGTCGATTGTTGAGTGTTGTGTGTGCTGTGTGTTAATTACTTCTCAAGCGTACTTGCTTGACCTGTTAATTGGCATATTTCACCTATAGACCCATAGTCAGCGTTTCAGCGCCATTCTAGCCATAGGAGCAATCAAGAATATGGAAATCCAACAGCTCGATATCAAAGGAGCTTACCTCAACGGAGAGCTCAAAGAAGAGATTTACATGCGTCAACCAGAAGGTTACGACGACGGAAGTGGACGCGTTTGTCGCCTCTACAAGACCCTCTACGGACTAAAACAGTCCGGCCGCGAGTGGAACCGCAAATTAAATGCGACCCTTGCCGAATTCGGGTTTCAGCATACCGAAGCTGATCATTGTGTTTATACACGCACCATCGAGGGTAAAACCTCATATATTACAGTCTGGGTCGACGATTTACTCCTGCTAACGGAAAGCACTGCAGAAATGGATCAATTGAAGCGATCTTTAGCTCATAAATTCACCGTCACCGACCTTGGTGAGCCGAAACTTCTCATCGGACTCGAAATCAATCGTGACCGTGATAATCATGCTATCTCCATTTCACAAGCCAGTTATATCGACAGAATGCTCCACCAGTATGGCATGGAGAACTCGAACCCCGTCTCGACGCCAATGGACCCAAATGTCACATTGTGCAAGCGCGAAGATACAGCCGACGTAAAGTCAGATGACAGATTGAATTTTAGCTTTGCTGCCGTTGTCGGATCACTTCTCTATATTGCTGTAGTCTCCAGACCAGATATTGTGTTTGCAGTCACCAGAGTTAGCCAGTACACGAGCAATCCTGGTCCCGCACATTGGAGTGCAATCAAGAGAATCCTACGGTATCTAAATGGACACCGCCATCTGGCGATCACTTACGGCCCTATCAACGACGATCTTGATCCGTTCGAATTCTTCGCCTACACCGACGCCGACTACGCCTCGAATCCCGACGACCGTAAATCAGTCTCTGGATATATTTTCCTTCTGGCAGGAGGTGCAATTTCCTGGAATTCCAAGAAGCAAACCACAGTTGCACTCTCCAGCACTGAAGCCGAGTACGCCGCCTTAGCGCACGGAACACGCCAAACTATTTGGCTACGCAACCTCTTCGCCGAATTAGGGCTGGAACAACCACCATCCAGCCAAATATTCTGTGACAATCAATCTGCGATTGCAATCTCTCAAGACCCACAATTTCACGCACGGTCAAAACACTTTGATGTTCAAAATTATTTTGTTCGAGAGAAAGTCGAATCAGGTATCATTGAAGTCACTTACTGCCCCACTAACGAGATGGTTGCAGACCTCCTTACCAAAGGACTCCCTAGGCCTAAGCATCAGAAATTCTCTGCTGAAGCTGGGATGAATCCGACTTGAGGGGGAGTGTTGAATCACAGCCCGGAAGCGGTGTGCCTCGGGCATCGGGCAACTCGGACATCCCCGTATGTTCTCACTTATTCTACTATGTTCTTCTCATAGCCTCGTAGTGACTCATAGTGAGTCAGTATCTAGTATATATACAGCTCTCAACATCCATGTAATTTATCAAAGAAATATTATCTATTGTTCCCTACAAATTTTGTGTGAACCTTCGAAGAGCCTCTGCCGGTTCTTTATCAACAACCTCCACTCGTAAATTCTCAACACTTACTCACTTTTATCTGGGTTGATACTGCGTTCAGGTATGTCGCGGTGACTTTCTTCGTCGCCCGCTCTGATGTTGTGGACCCTCCGGGTTCGCATTCAACCTCCGGACTATGGGTCACTTCAATTCGATTCTGCTGTATGTATTCCAGGACAATACGGGCAAGAAAGGGCAGAGAAGCGCAGGGTGCGCGTCGGGTCTTACTGTCTATCTTGGTGAGGTTATAATTTATCTCGATGTCCCCCGTTCGATTCGGGGCTCTGCCGTAGGCCGTAATCGTACCTTTTTGGATGTCCTCACAAGATATGTTGGGCTTTCGTGTAATTTATAGAATGGAAAAGAACGCATGCGTCGGGGTTCTCACATCCTCGATCTGAATAAGTATCTCCCCGAGTCCATTCAACTTCTCGCAACGGTAAGCTGGAGTCTGGCTGGGCAAAAATTGGCACGTCTCTCCAGTATGGCTGTAATACTGTTCCATAATTATTTTACACACACGTTTCCGGTTATTTACACCACTTGAGACATTTTAATCAAAACAATCACCGCTCGGCACTTCTGAGCCAAAAATCACACCACACCGCTGTCAAGAGAAAAACACACAGGTTATCTCACAAAGAAAACACACACCACGCTGATCTTGAAAAAAAATCACTGCTTCCAGGCTGAAAAAAAATGCACCACCTCTTTCCTTCTTTCATTTCTGCACCGCCTAAATCTTCTTACAAAAAATCGCACAGGTTACATGTGCACCTAAAAACACACCACCTCTCAAGTTGACCCCGAAGTCCTGTACCCGCGGTGGTAGCCTTCTGCATCAGGTCTGGACAGTGTTTATGGAGATACCCGAAGACCACAAGCAGTCTTCGGTGTCGCGGCTTCAAATAGTTCAATGTAGATTCCGGTGTTTTGAGTTGAGCGACCTTGAGTCGGTCATATTCCGCCATGTTCTGACAGACTGACACAATGTACTTAAGAATCTAGAAGTTAACAGTATGCTAATCTCCGACTCGGTCAGATTTAGTTTATTGCTGTTTGCATATAAGTTGGCACAGCTGCCATTTCGGGCGATTTTTGATCTCCCGTAGTATATGATTTGTTTCTCGCTCAATTCTCCACCAAATCGCATGAAATTATATGCTAAATTCGTTATTTCAACGGGCGCATGTAACGGTACCATTTATGTGCTCAAGTACCCAAGTTTGAGAATGCGATTTCGCCGCAGCGGTCTTGTGACGCGTGGATTTTATTGGAAGAGCATTGGCATATTTGGGACAACTTGCAAGAGAAAAAGTGTTTATCTATGTCCCAGCTACCCTCCTCCCAAGTTTGGGAAGACATGGCCACAGATTGACGCGTCGGCGACGCGTCGAAGGTCAGCCATCAATTTGGTGACGCGTCACAGCCTTTGCGCTCTTTCCGCAGCTCCCATGGGCCAAAAACGCAAACCCACCGGCTCGGAAGCCCAAGAGACTCAACAACCTGTCAAACGGCGTCGCGGAAGACCTCCCAAGAACCCGACCAAACCCAAAGCACCTGCATCGAAACTCATCTTGAAAATCTCTTCTCGACCTGATAAATCCACGTCTAATTCTGACTCTGAGGTCATAGAGACCACCGATAACTGTTCATCCACTTCAATTGATGACAACGACGATGATCTGGATCTAGTTCAAGCTGCGACACAAGGTCTGCTGGGTCTATCTGGTAGAAAGCCTCAAAACAATGAAGACGACGACGATGTAGAAGATCCTGAGGACCTAGAGGATGAGCAGGAGGAAGAGCAGGAGGAGGAGGAGGATGAAGAGGAGGAGGACAAGAAAATTGGTGCGTAGCCTGCCGAATCCTCTATATGATGATTTGCGGTATCTAACTGATAACACAGACTTTGACCTCGACTTCGTTATTCCAGTTGATGGCGCTACAGACACCATCACCATCTCATCCACCGTAACAGACGATAGACTTTTCGGAAAAATTGCGGAAGAGATGGGTGTCCGCAAGCGAGACATCAAGATCACCTATAAGTTCAGTTGGTCCAAGGAGAAGGAGAGGCCGAAGCTGCTCGGCACTGCTACTCATGTTGCCAAGCTGTTCAAAGATGCCCGGGAAGAGCTTCTCGATCGCCAAAAGCTCGTGCGCAAAAAGCCTGATGCGAAGGCGCTGAAGAAGACGTTCGAAGTCATAATAACTGATCTCACCCCCAAAAATGCGAAAGAGAAGACGGATAAGGCTGTCAAGAAACCGCAATCCAAGGTGAGTGATCGTCTATCTGCTTGTGTATGCTGCAGAATCAAATCCTGCACAGGGAAAGCGACGCAAGGACGACAGTGATAGCGAGGCTGACACGCCGGTCGATAAAAGCAAGATGACTCCCGCCGAGTCCCTTCGTGAGCTAGAGCAAGATCGCCGTTGTGAAAAGCACGACTGTTTTTGTGCTGTCGCGGAGAATGGCGAGCATGTAACACTCACGAACAACAATATGAGTTTATGGTCTCTCATGCTCGTATGTTGTCTATTTCTGTTGGCGACATTATTCTAATTTTTACAGTCGCAAGGGCTCCACACGTCGAAGTCACTCCCACCGGCAACTCTAGGTCTCCCGATGACTACCGGCACGAAATCGGCCGCCCCTTCGCGTCGTGCACCGCAAAATACACTTCCGCCGCCTCCGCCGTACCCTTACTATTACCCCCCCGGCCCACATCCACCGACATATTACCACGCTCCCCCTGCTCCCCCTGCACATCTACCTGAACCCGTGCCCCCTCCACCTGCAAACAATCTCAAGAAAACGATCAGCGTCGAGTCGAATGGCAACGACGACCCAACACTTTTCCCCATCATCCAGGATTGGCTGTTGGAGCTCGATACGTCGGATCGCGGCCAGGACGGCCACCACTTCTCGCAGTATGGTGATACCCTGCGCCAAAATGGCTTTGCGCGTGTTGTACAGCTTGCAGATGAAGGGGAAACGGAAGGTGCAAAGTTGCTGCGGGAGATGTGTCCAGAGATGCCGGTGGGGGTTGCTCGTTTGTTGATTCGGTATGCGGTGAGGGACTGCGAAAAGGTTAGGAAGATAGAGAAGCAGCGCAAAGCGGACTGGGCACGGGTGTAGTGATTTTCCTTTTTGAGCTTTGATCATTCGTTTTCTTGGACAAGTTCGATGCATAGATTCTCAAACAGCTTGTTGTATTAGAAGTAGCCTGAATGTCTAAACCATCCCTCAGCATCTTGAGGAGTAATAGAGTAAACAGCATTGTGTAAATGAGTCAATACTGCAATTCTCTCATCGTCTGCCTGCGTCGCCGCCCGATATTGATGCCCTTCTCTGCGTATGTGCGCCTTCATCTTCGAGAATCCTAGCTCTATGGGGTTGTAGTCGGGAGAGTACGGGGGAAGGTAAACACAATGCATGCCGCTGGGGGTGTTTTAGTAAAGATGGAGGAAACATGAATAAAAGACTTACCGCTCCTCTATCATTTCCTGGATTATTTCGGACTTATGGATGCGACAGTTATCCATGATGATCACTGAATTGGGGCCCGGGAAGGGGTTCATTTTGTCGAGAAGACCTTCAATAAAGGTGGTGAAACTTTCGGCGTTGAAAGAGCCCTCCAGAATATCAACATATAAGATCCCATCAAGCGATAGAGCAGGGAGCACAGAATACCTAAGTCCGTGTCAACTCGTCCCCAAGAATGAATAGAGCACATACCGTTTGCCGCGAACAAAAAAAGCCTTGCGCACTGCTCAATATCCTCGAAATGCCCATGCTTTACCTCGATATGAGGTCCGGCGGTCACAGGCGCTCTCATCGACGAATACAAGCTGATGTGGAAGGTAGTAAAGTCCGATGTGATATCGATACTTCGCGCGCTTGGCAGCGCTGCGCTCAATAGCAACTTTGGTCATCTAGTGGACTCAGCAATGGAAAAGAGAGAATACAATGGTTCTGACCTTCTTCATGGTGTACCCACTTCGCTTCAGAGCCCGCCATATCGTCGATTGTGAGACTATTCTTCCACAGGTCTCTTGCAAACTGAGTTGTAATTCATCAAGATACTTGTCGCAAGAATGATCGAGGGTCCCCTGAAGAAACTGCAGTGGATATGATGTCAATAGGAACCTAATATCAGTAACACCACCTACAGCAACGTCGGAGGAGGTAAGATGCCGAGTACGTCCCGTCTTTTTGCGCTGAGTTGCGGTCAAGACTCTTCCCGTCATCATAAAGCGATTGACAATGCGATAAATTTGGCGCCGGCTGATATCAGTGTATGCTGTGATAGCCTTGATGCTAACTCCAGCCCCATGCATGCGAACGATGGCCCATCTCAGGTCTTGAGAGATGGGTCTACCTTTCGCCATTCGGTCATGGGAGAGCGCAAAGGCTGTGACGCGTCACCAAATTGATGGCTGACCTTCGACGCGTCGCCGACGCGTCAATCTGTGGCCATGTCTTCCCAAACTTGGGAGGAGGGTAGCTGGGACATAGATAAACACTTTTTCTCTTGCAAGTTGTCCCAAATATGCCAATGCTCTTCCAATAAAATCCACGCGTCACAAGACCGCTGCGGCGAAATCGCATTCTCAAACTTGAGTACTTGAGCACATAAATGGTACCGTTACATGCGCCCGTTGAAATAACGAATTTAGCATATAATTTCATGCGATTTGGTGGAGAATTGAGCGAGAAACAAATCATATACTACGGGAGATCAAAAATCGCCCGAAATGGCAGCTGTGCCAACTCATATGCAAACAGCAATAAGGTTGAACTACAGTACAGTTGAACTATGGTTTGCAGTCGGTAATTGATGCAGATCAGTCAAGGTAATATTAAGGTTAACATTTGAACAGTAGAAGTTCCAACCTATTTACTCTGGCAAATGATCAAGTTTGCCCGGAGGGCCCTCACAATTTTTGTGCAAGACAAGTCAATCACTCATGTGACCGTACTAAGTTGAAGTACATGCCGATCATCAGCAAACCTAAATACTGTAGCATTTCGACCGACTGTTCACCCCATGTTACGTGTTACGCAAGGTGTTCATTTTTTGAAGTGTTCATTTCTCGGCAATCACGGCAAAATTACCATAAAAGGGAATCCGGCGCTTGCCGGAAGAGAAATTTTGCCTCTTTTTAGCCTATTTGAGCCTCAAAATGTGAATGTTACCGTTACGAATGTCGCAAGTGTTCAGTTCAGAGGTCCCCGTTACGCGTTACTTGAACACTCGGTCGAAATGCTACAGTAATGTGTGTACCAGTTCAACACAGGAATCCTTTTGCAGCTATTGTCAGTACCGAAGGCGCGAAATGAAAATTTCCGTTTTGGGCAGTTTCTGATCGTTTGCAAAGAATTGTCTCTACTTCACTCAGTTCAGCACGGATTGACTTGTGACATAGCTAGAACTTCCGGAGTAATTCGTGCGCAATTAGTGATAGAGCCAAATGCACGGGGATATCATGTTTTTGAGCCCTATCAAAATCCTGCCCAATAGATGAGATTTCCGTCTATCGAGCTCAAATCACCTCTAATGGGCCTGATTTTTTTTGAGGGCCAACCTATAGCATTCCCAAAGATTGTAATTGAGGGGAAAAGTGGGTATATGCCTTGTTGGAAATGTATACCTGAGTTTCGATGGGTCTCAATACATTATGAACTGCAAATATATATTTGGCAGGCATACAAATACCTTTTCTTCAGTCAAAATCTCAAAGAACACTGTGCATCAGTCCTCGAGAAAAATCAGACCCATTAGAGGTGATTTGAGCTCAATAGACAGAAATCTCATCTATTGGGCAGGATTTTGATAGGGCTCAAAAACATGATATCCCCGTGCATTTGGCTCTATCACTAATTGCGCACGAATTACTCCGGAAGTTCTAGCTATGTCACAAGTCAATCCGTGCTGAACTGAGTGAAGTAGAGACAATTCTTTGCAAACGATCAAAAACTGCCCAAAACGGAAATTTTCATTTCGCGCCTTCGGTACTGACAATAGCTGTGATTTGGGGGCAAGTTCTCAAGACCTCAAGAGATGGTAAAATGGCCACAAATCATTAAGGAGTTGCGAGAGCAGCGAGCGAGCGAGATGTAGAAGATAAGAACAACCACATCACATGATTTCTTGGCATCTGCCAAACAGGTGGCGGTGTAACATGTCGGCCCTAACTCTGCGATGCGTTTTTGTGCAGGCCGCCCCTGTGTGTTTTTTACCATCAGACGCACCGGTGCTAGTTTTTTGAACGAGAAACCGGTATGTTTTTCAGCATTCCTAAGCTGTGCCTTTTTGCTAACAACAGAGTGGTGCATTTTTCTCTCACCAATGAAGCGATGTTTTTTTGGTCGGTCTAGGAACCGGTGCATTTTTTTTTCTTCATTCAGGCCAAGCGGTGATTTTTTTATGCGATAATTATGAACCAATATTACTCCCATACTCCAGCCTAGCCTTCCGGAAACGAAAAACGCAAGTTCAACAGAAAAAATGAGATAAGAGGCTCGTAGCAAAATCAAACCGGCGCGCCGTGCCGAGTCTGCAAATGCAAACCGTGCGAGGCGCGGCGAGTCATCAGTTGCAACCTCAGGGCATGAATAAGTTCAAGTTCCGCGTTCGAGAAGAGAACTTGACCTGCCAGGCAAAATCCGTGCTTCCTGCACTGGGAGTGATGGCGATACCCGAGCAAGAGTATTTCCACGCTCGATCGTCCGGGATACTTATAAAATAATGTTTGACTGAGAATGTTAAAAACATCTAATCATCTCGCCAGCATATCGGACACCAGGAGTCGAACCCGGATCTTTCACCCAATTTCCTACCCTCAATCCGTCGAAATATTAGAGATGAGGATGTACCGCACACCACGCCCGATTTCCTAGAGCGGGTTTCGCCTCGAGTAATTCGTTGGCTTCGGGAACCTTCGTTGGATGTTGCAAAAAGAAAACCGCTGATAGGCGGGAAAGCTTTGACTTGGGAGGGGGTTGGCTCGTCAGCACTCGAGGAAGCAAGACAGCAAAAAGGAACCAAGAATATATCGGACGCCGGGAGTCGAACCCGAATCTTTCACCCACTTGCAATTCTGGCCAATCCATTAGAGGTGAGGGTGTGCCGCACGCCACGTCTGATTTGTTAGAGCAGGTTTTGCATTGAGTAAGTGGTTGGCTTTGGAAACTTTTGTTGAATCTTGCAAAAAAAGAAAAGAAATTGAAGGCGCCGGTGCAGGAAGCCGTTGACCGAGAGTAAGCTGCGCTCGTCAGCGCCCAAGGAAGAAAAACAGCCAAAATGAATCAAGACGAATATGGGCATATCAGACACCGGGAGTCGAACCTGGATCTTTTACCTACCACAGTAGCACTTTATTATTGGAGGTGAGGGTGTGATGCACATAGTGCTGTCCATTAATATAATACGAAATAATATATTATTAATATATTAATGATAATACGGATATGATACGGTCCAGCACGACGAGGATAATATTGATACAAGAAAATATACTACGATATGATATTGATATAATATGATACAGTGCTTGCCATATTAATATTATATTATGGTACTGTATATGTTACATTGGAGCTTCTGTTTCCTCAGCTTCTCATCCAGAAATTTGGAACAATATTGAATCATCTTGAATCAACAACCCAAGCTTGACTTACTAACCGGGATCTTGTGAGTTGCCAGTGCCGAGAGTGATCCGAGTCCAAACCGGCATCAAAAGCAGTTCCGACTCTGCCGAGAGGTTCAAATTGAACTGATTCCGCTGTTTTGACCTCAAGGTGATTCATAAAGTGTTGAAAGCGAACATTTATCAAGTCTCTTCTGATCCTAAGCGGGATTTGGCATACTGAGATTGGCCGAAGTATATTATTAATATATTGATAATATATTATAATACGGATTAATACGTACACAGATAATATAATACGGATATGATATGGCCTCGGACCCCATAATATGATATTGATATGATATGATATGCAAAATTTCGTATTAATATCATATGTGGACAGCACTAGATGCACACCACACCCGATTTCCTAAACTGGGTTTTTCCTTGAATAACCTGTCGACTTTCGAAACTTGTGTTGAATTTTGCAAAAAGAAAAAAAGAAAAAGCGCGGATGTTGGGGAAACTAGTTGCCCGAGAGTAAGCCGATGTTCGGTCATCAGCAGTGCTGCCTATCTGGCGAGAGGTACTGACCAACCAAACCTTTTTTTTTGAGGTTGTGCATCGAGCTTCGAATTCTCACACTCTTTTGTACAGTACAAGGTTACAAAACACTCTAATATTTTATTTCAGTCAAACATTCTAGGTCTTTTATCCCGGACAATCAATCGAGGGGAGAGCTCGAGTGCAAATACTCTTGCTCCAGTATCACCATCGCCCCTAAGAAGCACGGATTTTTCCTGGCAGCTCATCACGAGTGAGTCACGGTCTCACTGCCTCGCCGCGCCGAACAGACTCGCGGCATGGATATCGGCGCGCCGGTTTGATTTTGATTTTGGGACGAGCCTGGAAGATGCCTGAATTTTTGTAAATTTCCGTTCACTAATCGAGTAGCGAGAAGACGTCGAAATAGCTAACGTGCGCACTTCATATACTGGCGGCACAAAGAGAACCTGAATGAAGTTCAACAACGGCGACTTCGGCAGCACGTAGAAGGACTTCCATTTTGACAAGTTCGTACCTCGTCCTTCTCTGTTAAATATTTACATTGACAGACTATTAAGCCGTTCCCAGAATAACTCAATTAAAGTATGTCTTCTTGTACCCGCTGGGGTGCACATGCTATTGTCGACCTTGACAAGTTCGTACCTCGCCAAGCCTTGGCTTTTCCTACAACCAAAGCAACCTCAACGAATCCGGATTTTAGTTCGCAGGCCCCAGCGTATAAAATACAGCTCCACCCACTGCACGCCAGCACACATCGATATCTGCACTACTACCCACACTCACCACATGCGCTTCGCTCTTCCCCTCCTCGCCATCGCGGTGGCTCTTGCGGCAGCCACCCCCGCGCCCCCGTCGGCGGTCACGACGCCCGACCCAGACGTCACACTCTGCTGCCCCGGTATCGACAACCGCACCCCGTTCGGGACCCTCATCGACGGCGTGCTCACGAGCACAGAGCTCTGTTGCGGGTTCGTCTGATCCTTCACGTATGAAAGTAAACTGCAAACTCACATGCGAGCCTCTAGATACAGCGACGGAACCACCTGCTGCTACACCGTGAGCTGTCCTATGTACCTCATTCATCGTCGGCGCCGAGCTGATGTTGGTGTTATTTCTTTTCTTTTCTAGCTAAATGGGTCGTTGTTGACGCCCGGCAACTCATGCATCTCGTTCTTGTTCACCTGTTAAGCGTGGGATGGTAGTCGAAGCGGAATAGTGTTTCTTTGGTGGGACAGATGTTGTTGAACTTGTTGTACTTTGAAAGAAATTGGTTGGTTTGTGTTGAGTTTCAGGGTTCCGGCATTAAAAATTCAACTCCCGTTCACACCGGAAAAAGAAAAATTTCAGTGAGGTTAGAAAGGCTACGTGAATGTAGTACTATCTGTTTCAAATTTAATTTTACTGAAAGTCCGATTTTCCGAATTTGTGAAAGAGGAGTTGAAAGATGTACTTTCGGAGTCCCTTTCAGAACTGGTGAAATACGTACTTTCATAAGACGCATGAAAGCAGTGATGAAAGCTCAACTTTCAACACACCTTTCAAAGCCCCTGAAGATGGTTCTTTCAGGAGCTTGAACAAAGGAAGACAAAGCAAGAAACCCTGAAAATACCTCTTTCTGATTTTATGAAAGGTACATTGAAAGTTGAACTTTCATCACTGCTTTCATGGCCTTATGAAAGTACATATTTCAGGATTTTTGAAAGGTACTCTGAAAGTACATCTTTCAGTTTGTCTTTCACAAATTCTGAAAATCGGACTTTCAGTAAAGTTAATTCTGAAACAGACAGTACTACATTCACGTAGCCTTTCTAACCTCGCTGAAATTTTTCCTTTTCCGGTGTGGTTGGGTAAAGTGTAGATCGTTATGTATCTATTTTGTTGTCGAAAAACAAGCAGAAAAAATATTGTTGAATTGATTTGGCAAATTAAGAGCCGGCACAGGTCCGGCATCCATCGATCTGATATCTTAATCCCGGTTACGTACCGGCCCGGCGCGCATCACTCTTCCTTTCCCTTCTTCTTCCGAATGCAAAATGCCGATCTCAGGAAATCTCGACCCTGTGACAGTGGAATCCTTGTCGGATATACCCAGCTACTTTGGACTGCACCGGAGGGGAGATGAAGGGAAGCCTGGATTCGGGGATCCCATCATTGCGCGATTGGTGGTCACCCATGCCTCTGTGGAGAATAAGGCGGAAGAACCTCTTAAGCAGGAGGGACGACTGGTCTGCGAACTCACTGTGACAGAAGGTATGTGTGTGCGAGGGCAGAAGCACCGTATTCGGCGAATGACAACTCCCAGACATGCTCAATGGCGGCGGGAACGTTCACGGAGGATGCTCTGCACTTCTCATCGATGTGTGGGTCGTTTCATCATTTCCATTTCCCGTCACGGTCCTTACGACTAACATATGCCGGCCAACTCTCAACTAGGTGCTCCACCCTCTCTTTGTTGGTTTTTCAGCCTGGCGTTCCTTCCGTCTCTCAAGCACTCAATATTGTCTATCATTCTCCCGCAGCCCTGTCAGTTATCGCTCCAAATCCAGTGGTGGTCTGTCTCAATTATATTATATCTCTAGTGGAGAAACGCTGCGCATCATTAATACAACGATGACCGTTGGCGCGCGAGCCATGTCCGCTAGAACGGAGGTGCGGAATTGTCCTTCCTCAAGTTACGCTGACAAAATATTCTCACAGATATGGAACGCCACGAAGCACCGTTTGGTCGCTTCCGGTGTGCATATCAAGATGCAGCCTTCTCCATCCAAGCTATAAAACTCTGATTTTATTTGAGTGGCAGTTTCCCAGCTCTTCTGTCTGTATCTGTCCTCGGAAACTGTTGAGGTTAACTTGGTCTTTATTTTCGGCGTTCCAGCCAAAAGCTATGATGCAGATCTTCTAGATTCTTTATCGTGCTGAGATTGGACGAGGGTCAGAACGCAGTGATACAGAAGTTTCCACCACGATAGGAGGTCGATTTCCAGGTTGAATGCCGGTGCCCCCTCGCTATATTGACGGGAAATGAATAACCCAATAGTTGCTCGTCTAT
The DNA here is from genome assembly GCA_029281435.1 of Mycena haematopus. Classification (NCBI taxonomy): domain Eukaryota; kingdom Fungi; phylum Basidiomycota; class Agaricomycetes; order Agaricales; family Mycenaceae; genus Mycena; species Mycena haematopus. Next base: position 247,087 of record JARJCV010000015.1, on the reverse strand, counting down.
ATCATAGTCTGCGTCACAGTTCGCTCTCCGTTCGTCTTCCTATTCCAATTTACGGTGTCGGCTTCAAACACTGGCAACTTGCACGCGGCCATTGCTTTCCGTCCAACTGCCATAGGTTCCATTACAGAAGGAACAACGCCCAAAGAAAATAAAAATAAAAATAAAAAGTTCTCGAAAATGAACGCTGCGACGGTGACTATTATTCAGATGATCTGCAGTTGCCGCCTGATACTCGGCGGTTCACTGCCACCCCCAGCGCCCTCTGGGCAGTGCGGCACCGCAAATCAAAAAGGGATTGATTATCGAATTGTTGTCGATCATAAATGCAGTGCAGCCCACGCATGTATAAAGGAAGCCAAGAAAAACCGTGTCCAACATTCGCTTACTTCCCTCCTTCATCCCAACCTTTTTGTACTGAATTTTTTCGGCTCGATGGCCTATGTGAGCTTTATCCCTTGCAGATTCCATCGCCAGGGACTGATTCCGGCTAGCAACAACAACAATATTATCAGTCTCAACAGCCCATGCCCACGATGGGTATGCAGATCGGTGGGGGCAATCGCAACGCGGCTGGCAAGCCCCTTAACAGCAACGGAAAACGCGAGTGGAGTCATGGTCTTTGTGGATGCTTCGAGGCCTGCGGCACTTGTACGTCGTACTCGTAACCCCTCGGATTCGGGCTGGTCTAACTGCGACATCCTAACAGTCTGCTACGCTTGCTGGTGCCCCTGTATCGTCCACGGCAAAAACAAGCAGCGATTGAGCCACCTCAATGACCAGGGTTCCCCAGATCCTGATGGCGGCAGCTGTTGCAGCGGTGCTTGCTGGGCACACTGCTGCTTGACCGCCTTCGCCGGCCTTGGCTGCATTCTGCAGGTATGCCCATCTGTTGTTTTCTCTGCTGGCCATCATCTCACTGATCCTATAGTGCATGAACCGCGGCGAAGTGCGTGGGCGGTACGGAATAGAGGGTGGTGGATGTGGAGACTGTTGCGCCTCGTGGTGCTGTCCCGCTTGTGATCTCACTCAGGTATCCCGGGAGATTGAGCTCGAGGAGAAGAGTTTCGGCCAACGCTACTGAATGCAATTTTTTTACTTCTATCTCTGCACCTGCGCCCCGTCCCCTCGGTGTACTCCTGTAATCTCCTGGCTGAGCCCCCTTATTGCTTTTTTTTTTGGGAAATTTCGGAGACGTCCTCGTTTCAGGCACGCGGTCATCATTCGTGCGCGCTCACAGCCTGATAGACGCTGGTTCGGGATAGCCGATGCGCGTGCCAGTCAGACTGAAACAATCAATGTCATCTCAAGCTTTTTTTGGCGGGTTTTCGCAGGTTTTCGCCTTGCTATGTGTGGCCGAATCGAAAGTACTGCCCTCTTTGAAATCGGGCTTGGCGGACCAAAAAAAGTCCGCTCGAGTCTTTGGAACCGAGCTTGGCAGCGCTGAGCGCTGAATCGCCGCTGATCAGCGCTCAGCTATTACTCCCTTCATCACCACGGGAACCCGCAACCCCCGCTAGTACATCTTTGCATCGGTAATCTCTTCAAATTCTCCCCACGCCAGGTGATTTGTCGTTGTCCTCGGAAGTGGGAAGGTCCGCCATATGTCGACCTCAAACCAGCGAAAAGTGCAAAAAGAAATTACCCACGAGCGACTTGAAATTGAACCCGGCCGCTGGGTGAGTGAGGCCAGCGCAATTATCTGCTAACTCCTCGCTCATCCTTCCAACTTTGTGGGCATGGTATGGCTAGCAGTTGATTATTTTCTCATGCCGAGTCATGCATCCATTTGGCCAACGTGCATTGAGCGTATCCCTGTTACAGTATCGGTTGATTTTATAGAGTCATCCAAGGTCATTCGTGGCTTGGGAACTTTTACGGGATTCGCAATATCCGACATGGTTACCGTGGAACGGTGTGCCCAAGCGCGCGCCGGCTCACAGAATAACGGTGGTCGAACAGCTATCAGAGTGGGAAGAAAATGTTCCGCAATATGATCGTCTCAACATCAAACCGCTCCCATGTATATACAGATACATCTTGATCGTCATCTGTATATCGGTTCTGTCACAGAGACTAGCTCCCGTGTACGACCTGGCGAACATAGGTTTGCGAAGCGAAGAGAAAAACCGGCGAATTTGGTTTGAATTTGGTCCTTGTACAACATGTCAACAACTATTTCAAACGGTTGGACTGTAGACGTACGGAAATTCGAGCATGAGGAAAGGCAAGTGAAGAAGGCCAAGAAACGCAGTGATGCATAGCGCGAGCTATGTGTATCAGCACTAAATAAGAGCAATGACCTATTGCAGCCGTCCGAGGAGGCTTGTGGCCGCGTGGTCCGACGTCGAGACATGGAACAGTAAGCGTCTCCCAGCGGCGCAGGCTCCACACGAGTAACGATAGGCTCTGGAACTGGCGAGTTTGTTCCATCCAGTCAGATAACGCGATGTCGACCTCTGTAAGGAGCGGGCATTATGCTAGAAGAGATGGAAGGAAGGATAGTTGAGCTTCTGATGCACAGAAGCGGAGCGTCAACGACGTAGGTCGGAACCCAAGAATAGTCAGACGGCGAGAATGATACGCGACCAGATGCTCGATATTCGAGAACAATGTTGCCACGAAAGCACAACCCCCAACGTCTCAGAAACTCTGGCGAGGACGATGGAAAATAACCCGTTGCATTCAAAGGATCGGAGGCGACGGGACTAGAGAAGAGGATGTTCTTAGTCGGAAGGGGTCATCGGTCTGTCGAGGCACAATTAGTGCTTCCGTGCAAAGGTGATTGCGACAGCCGCATCTCGTCCCAGACCTCGTCGTGCCTAGCTTTCAAGAATGAGGTGCCTTCGAGGCGAACAAGACTCATGCGAGTCTAGATCAGGGTTAAACAGATACGGTGGCCAAAAGGAAATGGAGGATGCCCACGTTTACCAGCGAACCACGGACTTTTGAATGTGGAATTCGAAGTCCGTCTTGAGTTGTCTGGGTTAAGAAACATCAGCAAATGACCGTTGACGCCACGGTGATAACTTACGGACTGGGGAGGATCGCTCTCTGTGAGTGACAAGAGCGTCCACCAGCGAATCGGATTTCTGGGATTTATCTGCGACTACGTTTCGACACCATTTTTTGGCCGTTCGTGAGTGGTGAAAGTTCGAGAAAAGAAATCGTGCCCAAACCTTGAAAATTCGAGCCTCCGACGCCACAGTTTTGAATCTCCGCATTCTCTTCATTTTTTTTTCAGCGTCATTATCGAGAGTTAGTAAGACATGGCATACTCGATCTTGTTCGACGTGAAGAGGATTTGGCATTCTTGATAGCCATCCTCTTGGCGATGGAGTTACGTTTCTCACAATCGCGCATCCTCGTCGTTGCTGTTAACTCGCCATCAGCCTGAATATTCACGGATTGGTTGCGACGTACTTGATTCACTTTTCCGAAGTTTGGAAGAACCAGAGGTCGAAATGATGATCCCGAGCGATGGAATGTGTGCGCGAAGGCAGATTCTTGCAGGTGCCGTGAAAAGTAGCATTTCTTGATATCTGGGATCAGCAAGACACTTGGTTTGCGTAGTGATAATCGTCGGTTCAAGGTCGATCGCGGTAAACTAGAATCTAACGTTCTCCCTTGCTGCGAGGTGGAGGTGGAGGCCAAGTGGTGAAGTGTCACATGTGACATGTGTTGCTATCTGATCTCAACTGCGGCTTGACTGCGGCACAGTCGTTTTGCTTGTCTCTGGGCCATCCACTTGCCATTCGCTCTTCCCTCCCCACCAAGATGAAGCCGACTGTCCCTCGGGCTCACATGAGCCATGAGCGTCGATGCCAGCGAGCTACCGGCCAGGACCGGCAGACAACAGTGCGTTCAATGGATTACAATTCATGAATTTGCTTAGGAAAATGAAAAACTGGCAGGTTCTCTCCGACGTACGCTTGAATCATTCTTCTGATTACTTATGGGAGAGCTTCTCGGATCAGCCAAAGTTCGAGCCCGTATTTCACAGAATCGAGAATTTTCGAGTCCTCCCAGAACTACTCGGCTGGTATATCTATTTAGAAGTTATTTTCCACTCGAGATCTCACCGGCAAAGTAGGCAGGCACACTGAATGCTACAGCTACGGACCGCCGGTAGGGTCGAAATGAAGTGTTTGCGAGCACCAGCATGCGAGAATCACCAATTATTCTGGCCACCTCTACAAAGCGCAGCTGCCTCTCTCTTTTCGGGCTGCCTCTCGCAAATACTCCGCTCAGCCTTCGAGTCCTCCATCAACTCCCCAAGCGGGCGCCCATCCTGACCAGCGGCACAGCCGACCAAACCCCGCTCTTCAACGATGCGCTTACTGGGAACGTAGGACGCGAGGATCAAGGCTCATGGCCGGGGTGGTGCTTGTGTTTGGGACAATAGCTGGGGTGGGGTGGGTTATGAATGTGTAAGCAGAAGGGTTATTGAGAAGGCGTTTGGACTTCCCGTGTTGTATACCGAGCTCCTCCTCCCCAGTTCTTCGATTGTGGCTGAGGTTAACAGATATGATGAACCCAGGACGTCCATATACTTGACACATAGGTCTTGCGAGCATGAAACAACCGGTAAATTTCATTGCTTGTTGACAGCGGCTTCGTGTGAGGTTGACGAAATTGCCGTCGCCGAGCGGATTCTGTTCGGGCACATAATCAACACCCGCCCCCCAAACAACAGACCGTTCAACCCGAAGTCTTGTATGTATGAGCGACAAGCGCTGTGCAGCGTTGACTAGTCTGTGAAGGCTTGAGAGCTATTTTCCGTGGCTCAAACGTAGCAGTGGTGATTGCGGGTGTGAGGCCGTTCCTTATAGGCTTGATATCAAGTTTATATACATTTTGGACTTCACTTCTGCTTCCGTTTCCTTTAGACCTCGGTCTTCAATCGCACGTCTGCGGTCTCTGCGTTGTCCTCCGTCTTCAATCGCAAGTCTTCAGTCTCTGTTTTATCCTCCGTCTTCAATCGTACGTCTTCGGCCTCTGTTTTTACTGCGGATGGCGTCGCGTCCGCTCTGGGACGCTTGGAAAACTGTAAAAAGACTTGTGAGACGATTGCCTAGTATCATCATACACTTACCACTCCATCTTTAGTATCCTCCTCCGATTTATCAACCTCATCTAGCTTGCGCTTTGCACCTCCCTCAGCAATTGCCTCTTGCTTAACGTCGGCCTCATTCTTGATTTCGACCTTCGAATTCGCCTCATCCTCTCCATTTTCATCTGTGTCTGTAAGCCCAAGCAGAGCCAGAATCTCCGGTCTGACGTTCTTCTGTTGTGTCTTAACCCACTCCAGCGCGACTTCGCGATCGGTGTCCACCGTCTTCGCACTGCCCTTATGGATATGCCTGTTCACCGCGCGCGGGTTGCCGAACGGGAACAGCAAGTCCGAATACTCCGAGCCGTGTTCGAGATCTTCCCCATTCTTCCAGTGCGCAGCGATAGCCTGGCAAATACGGTCGTTGGGCGTGAATGGACGTGGCCCTGCGCGGTGCGAGAGCGGTCGTTGGTCCGAGGGTGGAGAGCAATGGGAGTGGGGTACTTGCCTGGATCCATGTATGTCGCAACCTGGCGGTATCGGACGCGACAAATCGCTCGCTCTTCCGGTGTGAGGATAACGGTCTTGCGGGTCATGGTGGTTCGTTTCAAGACGTTTTAGGCACGTGCTTGACTGCTAGCCGAGAGTTGCTGTAAAAAAGCGAAACTCGGCGCATCAAGATCTTTTTATAGAAACGGACGGAAGGCTATCGAGGATGCACAACAAAAAGGGACCGAAATGAAAATTAATCGGAGACCAACGCACCGGAAGTCGAGAACCGTGGTTCATTTTACCCACACAAATGCGTTCCAACGATATACAATACAACAAGCACGCTACGGAGACCGTCCGTTCAACACAGATGAAACCGTTTGGAACGCGGACAGCCTTCCTGAATCAGTTGAGCGCATCCCCCGCAGAATTCCAATCACGCGATGCACATTCCACCCTCTACTCACAACATCGAAAGTAAACTCTCGGAAGTCGGACGCAAAGGAGTCATTCTGTTAGACGAAGTTAGTCAAATTCAACGGGAGTGAATATTCAGAATAGGATAAACAGAAATCGCACCTTGTCGCAAACAAAATTGAGCCGCACGCCGGCCATACTCGCGGCACACCACTGGATGACGCTCTTGATCTCGCGATCCCCGCCGAACGCACCGCAGCCCCAGTGGCCCGTCACGACCGTCTCATACGGTGCCTCGCCATAAGACGCGAACGCCGTGTACGCCTTGGTGAGCTCACGGTCGACGTTCCCGGGCAGCAGATCCGGCGTCACCGCCGCCGTGTCGTAGCTATCGAGCTCGAGCGCGTCCATGAAGAGCATGGTGCGCTTGCTCCAGTCGTGTGGCGCGCCAGCGGGGATTATGGCGGCCAGCTCCGCGGTGCGCGCGTAGCCGGTCATTTCGACGACGGGCTCGCACCCGCGGAGGACCATGACTTCGTTGGCCTTGAGCGGCGGGGTGACGAGCTTGGCGGGCAGGGCTTGTGGGGCACAGCCGACGTGCATTTCCTCCTGTGATGCGGTGCGGCCGAACCCGATGTGCGAGTTCGCGGAAATCACACATGCACCGCGGGGAAGGCCGAGGAGGGCGGTGGCCGTCGAGGGGGTGTCCAGATCGGTTATTGTTATGGGTTGGAATAAGAGATCCGGGTCGATGGGAGGTGTGCGCGGAGCGGTGTACAAGGCCAGGGAGATGGGGCGGGCGGCAATGGTGTCGGACGCAACGCGCTCGAAAAATGTGAAAAGTGCGGTCAGATACGCGCTGACTGCTTTCGGGTGTGGTTGGTCTCCTGCATACCAGATATGCAGATTTGGCGAGTTGTCCCCGTCGTTATCCGAGACCCAGGGCAATTTGGGCAGTGTACAAAGGAATTGGTGGATTACGAGACAGACTATCTGTCGGGGGGTGTAGATCTGAGCGGGAGTCTCGCTGGTTAGAGGTGTTAGGTACCCGCTAGGGAAGAGTATTGGCATCTCCAACGCGATTTCGATACAACGGGGCCAAGTGTTCTCGAAGAATGATTGCGCATCCCATTCCGTGTGTAGAAACCGAAGTAGAAATGCATTATCTGAGTCTGTGCGGCCCCGCAGCGTTGCAGCAATCGTGTCGAGTCCGTCGATGAGGTCGGACGTGGACGTTGCGGCGGGGATGAGAACTGGGCGGAGAATTAGCCAGAACGGGATGGGATCGTCAGTTTGGGTGTCGGTGAGACTGAATCTGTCATAAACACAGATTTTCGAAGAGCTGGGAAGCAGGAGCACTGAGGCCATGACTGTTTTGAACGAGAGGCGGCACCGATTGAGCCCAGCGTACACGTGAGCAGACGCGTCGCGTGGAGGGAGCCAAGCACGTCCAAAGAGGGTGTCAACTGAGGATTTCTACCGTATGGCGACGAGCACGACGTAAACCAGCTGTTACGAACAGCCAAAACAGAGGTCCAAATTTATTGTGATGGATCAGTAGATTCCGTCCCAACGAGCTGTCCACTCGAATCAGATAGAAATCGGAAACTGACCGCAGCAGCTGATGTACGACGATATACGGGAGTAGCCTGGGACGATAGTACGGGAACGTCAAGAGTTTTTTGAGAAGCTGAGAAAGACAAACTTGATAAAATCTGAAACTTGTCTGAAACCGCACGATGAAACCGCAATTGAGCCACAAATGCAGTTACAAGTCTTCGACGTTGCCTGGACGTTTGTATTTGAGCCTTTCAAGAGAGATTCGACTGTGGGATGCAAGCCCATAACAGAACGTCTTTGTCCAGTGAGTGGGAAGAGAAGCAAAATGCATTGCACAGCCACATCAGAAAAAACTTACTGCAAACGGTAAGGGCCTAGCTCCGGCGCAGCAGCTACGGCCGCTGTCCCAGGATGCCTCTGCACCTTACCACCTCGACCAAAAACCCCATCGTCCGCTGAGCCTAAATCCAATGGCCGCTCCTCTTTTCTCTTCGGTCTATGGTAAGTACTGGGGAGCACCACTTCGGCTGTGATGGAATCTCTCTTGAATCTCTCTTCTAGAGTATATCTTTGGAGGCGTCGTGGGTGTAATTGCGCTGGCCATACTTCTGCTTTGCCTCCGTGCGCGCGTCGCGGAGGCAGGGCGGCCGCGCATACTGGGCTTTGACGAAACCACGGAGAAACCGATACTTTACGACGTGCATTTGGATTTGGAGTCTGGACGTGGTCAAAGCGAAGAATCGGCCTGTGCGTGGCACGAGATAATGGTGCGTGGACCGTGGACCGCCTGGTCGAATTATGTATTTCTGAGACGGTGTATTGTGTTTTATAGCCTGTATCCCTTCATCCGATTTCGGTTAATCCGCCGCCGACCGTTCCACCGCCCAAGAATGAAGCACCTATTGACATACCGACGTCTGCGCCATTTACGGTCGCGGTCGTGATCGTCATGCCATCGCCCAGTCCACCAGTGGATTCCTCGAACAATAACGACAATGACGAGCTGGATGACGACGTATATCTTCCGTATTTCGAACTCGGGGCCGCGGACGTTGAGGTGCCGAGAGAGATTCCTCAGTCACAGTGAGCACCTATGGTCTTTCGCTGAATGTCGTACTTATGCTCGCTGGATACAGACCTACGAGCAAGAGCAAGAACAAGAACAAAGCACGTTCTAGAGCTGCTGCTTGATCTTACCGCCTTTCGACTCTTGTATATCATTATTCTCCCTGAACGTTGTATGCCACTTGAATGAAACGAATATCTGACGAAATGGTATCACCGGAGCTCCGAGTTCGACGGTTCGACCGTATTTTCGTCGATCGAAATTCTCCTCAGGCACCTGGCCACAACCTAAGTGAGTGTGCCTACGGCTTGGGTGATTTGTTTCGAACGACGAGCATATGCATGGGATTTGACTGGGGCGAGCTTGGACGAGGTTCGCAAACTTCAAGAGGAAATGCAATCCAAGCTACAGCCTGTGTGACGCGAGCGTGACTCCTCACTTCTCTGCTTGCTCGCGTCGACATCGTCGCGCCCTTTTTCTTTGCCCGCCCGTGTTTTTAGACCTATTGTGTGTGGTAGGTTTGGCGCCCGTCCACACGCTCAGAATCGACTCCCACTCAGGTTAAAGATCCACTAGCGGGGAGCCCGTGATCATCGCCCGAGCGCGTCCTGCGCTGCTCTTTCCCGCGGCTTTCATCTTATCTCGCAGTCGCCCACCGCCTCCAAGCGGCGACCCCCGGCTCTCCCCACACCCACGGACGCGTAATTCAAATTCGAGTCACGATTTCTATCCCGTGGTTTTCTCTTTTCTCCTTTTCCTTCCTCACGCAAGCAGGTCGCGTATCTGCAAGTAATGCGCCACAATTCATTGTTGTAAAAGGACAGTGCATCTTGGTAAGAACCTTCAAGTTCTCAGTGTCGACCTTATTGAACGCGGCACCTTCCAGCCAGTATCCAGAGCCCAACGGAACTCCCAGTGGTGGGCTGTCTCCCGCAAACCTGGCGAGACTGTCTTCTGGAAACCTGGGAGACACATAGTATGGGAGCTTTCCAGTCGCAGTTGCCAGCGTCGCATCGCCGACCCTGACGACATTCACCTGCTGTCTCGGGTTCTTCAGTTCAAAAATCAAAATACCGAAAAAATACACAAGTAAGCTGCTCGCCTTCCTGCTTTCACTGAAGCTAATGTCCTCGAGGACGCCGACGATCGTGAAAATAGCTCTTCCTTGGGGCTGTCGACCGCTACTATGGACTTCCAAGCCTCGGGATGGTCTGTGCCAGTCCGAACTTCGGTCACTGGCATCTGTATAGAACAGTGAGTATTTATGACTATTCAACGGCGTCAATGTCTGCAGCGTTGACTGTACTTGTGGAAGGATTTCATACTTGCAATGGTCGTCCAATTCGAAATCGTCACCGCCGGCCTAAAATTATGAGCGGTTCTTCGTGTGAGTTTACCTGATTCTTTCTTATCGTAGTTGTGGTTCATTTCGACGTGGTTGTTCTTTTTCCGCAGAGTCTAGACCACTTGGCGTCGGAGATTTATTGACCAATTCGAAATTTTCGCCGCTGGCCCAAGATCATGAACGGTTATTCGTCGAATGCGGTGTGAGTTTACCTGCTTCTTGCTTATGGTAAGTAGTTGTGGTTCATTTTTACTTGGTTGTTCTTTTCTGCAGAGTCTAGACCACTTGGCGTCGGAGATTTATTGCCCGTACAACAGGCGTTTTTTCATTTACCCCCAAGCAGTTTCTGCTTTCAACTTTGGTTCCTGTTCACGACCCGCAATCTCCCGAGACTGCAATACAATTAACGGGAGTAACGATTAGCCGCCCCGCGATGTACCCCGCAAGACCCCGCACTGGTTCTGAATTGAATACGGCAGCGCGTTGATCCGTGATCCCATCTCCCGCCCGTGTTCCTCCCCCGCCTCTCAATTGCACTCGTTTTCCCTGGCGCGTTCTGGACCATGGACGTTGGCCCTAAGCGAATATGTTCCGCGAGAAATACGGGCGCCCGCAAGGAAAGCGCAAGCACAAGCTTCGGGATTCGGGATGCCATTATGACAAGCGCATTACACATAGCAGGTCAGATGAGCAGTGGGTATAGAAACTGTATTTAACCGCGGGCCTTGCCCAGCCCTTTGAATCTCGACTCCTCTTTGCTTCGACGACCAACGACCAGAAGTTAGAACCACCAATGGCCCACTTTACCCACGAATTCAAGACCCCGACGTACACGGGCAAGGTCAGCTTCCCCACGGGCCTCTTCATCAACGGCGAGTTCGTCGACGGCGTGAAGGGCACGACGCTCGAGTGCGTTATGTTCCGTACTCTCATATACTGGTACTCATCACGCACGCAATCCAGGGTCGTCAACCCCTCCACGGGCAAAACGCTCACCACCATCCCCGAAGGCACCAGCGCCGACGTCGACCTCGCCGTCAAAGCCGCGCAGCACGCCTTCGACACGACGTGGGGGCTCAATGCCAGCGGCGCGCGCAGGGCGGAGCTCATGAACAAGCTCGCGACGCTGATGGAGAAGTACAACGACGAGCTGTGTGCGATTGAGGCCATCGATAACGGTGCGTGGGTCCGCCGTCTTCTTGCTGTTCTTGCTTGCAGTTGGGTTGGAGCCAGGGTGTGGACGTGGCATCGAGGTTAAACCCATGGAGACTAGTCGTGTGTCTTGCCGCGTTGTTACGATATGCTTCCTCCCACTCTGATACGCTTCCCGCTGCTCTAACTTGGGCCTTCCCAATTTTTCCGTGGCAGCCTTCATTTATGACTCCACATTACTGACCAACTCCCCGCGCGCACAGGCAAAACCTTCACCTGGGCCAAGAACGTCGATGTTGCGTTCGCGACTGCCACCTTCAAGTGCGTCTTGTCCTCGTCCCTCCCTGACTTAAAACGAACCAACGCGCCCTAGATACTACGCCGGCTGGGCCGACAAAGTCACTGGCCAGACGATCGAGACGGACGAGAAGAAGCTTATCTACACGCGGCATGAGCCCATTGGCGTCGTGGGGCAGATTATCCCTTGTGCGTCGTGTCTCCCCCGTCTGATTCTCTGCATGCTAACGCACTCCTCACCCAGGGAACTTCCCCCTCCTCATGTTCTCGTGGAAGGTCGGGCCCGCGCTCGCGACGGGGAACACGATCGTCTTGAAGGTGTGTGTTTGGTTATCTTCTTCCGTTTCTTCTTCTTCTTCTTCTTCTTCTGCTTCGTCTTATCTTCTCCTTCGTTATCTTCTCCGTTTTATCTTGGCTTCCGGCACTCGCTTTTTGGCCGGCTTTTGTGCGCGGTCTTTTCCTTTCATTTTTGCGCTGGAGCAGAGATGAGGGCGCGTGTCGTGTGCGTCCTGGGCGCAGGGATACCTTCCTTCCCTCAGAGGAAGGGAGGAAGACGATACGATACGAGCCTCCCTCTCTTTGTAACCCAAGGAGAGATGGCACGCGCATGATGGTACTCCGGGGACTGTGCGCGAGGGCCCTTCTTGGGACTTCAGGAACGATGCGTTTCATCGATGGAGGCGGCCTTCCTCCTCTCGGATCGAGAGATGACGGACTGCGTGCGATGTGGGGGCGTGCGCTAGACGATGGGATGTCCTGTCGCGGCGGGCGCTCGATGAGTGCGTGCGTGTGGTGCCTTCTTGGGAGTTTTGGAGCGACGGGCGCGTTTAGGAGGGAGGCGAAGGCGGAGAAGATACACTTCGTCATGATGAACGGCTCCTCCGCAGTACTTCCCGAGGAGGGAATGACTGTGTGCGATGTGGGGATGTGCGCTTGGACGCTGTTGGCGGGTGGGGTGCGTTCCGGATATGGGAGGAACGAGCGCTGGATGTCTCGCATCTGAGACGCGATCGGTGTAGAGCTGGACGTCGGATCAGCACCGTCGCGCGTCGCGCAGATTGTATGCTTGTCGCGCGGCGAGGTGCACGCGGCTTCGTCGGTGCTCGGTGTAGGGATGGCTCTCCGTCCTCCTGCGGTGGGGGCGGGGAGCGCCGTAGCGTGTACGGCCTCCCCCCCTCTCCTATCCTCACATCCCCTCCTACACTCTCCTTCTATCCGTTTATCTGTTTATCTGTTCATCTGTCAAGGCCAACGCTAACCCACTTCCTAGCCCTCCGAGTTCACCCCGCTCACCGCCATCCGCATGTGCAGCATCATCAAGGAGGCAGGATTCCCGCCGGGCGTCGTCAACGTCGTGTCTGGGTGCGTTTTTTTCCTCGCTTGCCATGGTACCTAAGCCCAAGGTGCTGATGATATATATGATGTAGGTACGGCAACACCGTAGGGCAGGCGATCTCGGAGCATATGCATATCTCGAAGGTGCGTTTGCTGTCTGTCTACCCGCGCGCCCCGCGCTTTGTTCCTTGCCGTCCTCGATCCTGTACCCGCCATTATCTCACTCCCCTATGCCCCCATCCCATCCCATACCCGCCCTTCTCCCTCGTCGATCCTCCCTCTTCTTCCATCCTCCGCGTTCTTACGCTCAGCCGTCTCGCTCCCTCATTTTCCCTTCGACTCCCCGTTCCATCTGGCTGGGCCTTCACGTCGTTCTCCGCACCTCCGCCCTTCTCGTCGCTCCCCCACCCTCTCCCCCCTCCCTCCCTCCCTCTCCCTCTCTCCCTCTCCCATCCCTTCTCTCTCGCTCCCACCAACCCAACTAACCCCCTCCCCAGGTCGCATTCACCGGCTCCACCCTCGTCGGGCGCAAAATCATGGCCGCGGCCGCGGCGTCCAACCTCAAGAACGTCACCCTCGAGCTCGGCGGGAAGAGCCCGAACATTGTGTTTGACGATGCGAATCTGGAGCAGGCGGTCGGGTGGGCGGCGCATGGGATCTTGTGAGTGCGGGTTCTGGTTTTTTCTGGGTTTTCCGGTCATAGGGAGGAAAGGGGGCGGGGCGCGGGGTGGGAGATCGGGGACGGGGAGGTGAACGCTGATTGTGCGTTGGGGTCTGCTGCACCTTCGTAACAGAGAGCGGGGCGGGGATATGAGTGTGGGTGCAGCTGAGGCGTGCGTGCTCATCTACAATCCCTGTGCGGGGCTCGAGAGTGGCGGTTGTGGGGGCGTTGTGGGGGCGTCGTGACTTCGTGCAGAGGAGCGGCGAATAGGGGACGGCTCGAAGGGACTGAACCTCCATGTCTGGGGTGCTGTCCCTAGAAGTATTCGCCAGCCAGCTCTCTCGTGGTCGTCGCGGTATCCCCAGTGCGGATGGTGGTGCCCATCCTGGAGCGATTGACTGTGTATTGTGATGGTGGGGATGCGCTGTCGTGCGCGGCGTACTATGTCTGCGAGGAAGGGAGGGTGACAGTGCAGGATCGATGGTGCGCGCGCGGCGAATGTTCTTCGGCGGCGCGCAGAGAGATGAAGGTTGAGGGCCGTACGATGGTGCTGATCGCCCGTTGCTGCGATATGGCCTTCGGTGGCGTCGTGGGGTGGTGCAGAGCTTGATGGTGTACGGCTCCTGGGATGCATGGCCGCGTATGATGTTGACGCTTCTGCCCTGGGTTACTGAGGCTGGGAAGCTTCCACCCACGACGCCCACCAATCATTTCAATAGCCCTCTCTCCTCTTTCTTTTTCCTCGTGGCTTATCTATCGTCTTCACCATTGTCTAACTCCTTTCTAGCTGGAACCACGGCCAGGCCTGCTGCGCCGGCTCACGTATCTACGTGCAAGAGGGCATCTACGACAAGTTCCTGACGATGCTGACGGAGAGGACGAAGAACATCAACGTCGGTGACCCATTTGAGCCCCACGTCGACCAGGGCCCGCAGGCGAACAAGATGCAGTACGACGTGAGTGTCCTTGCTCCTCCCTTCCTCGTCACTTCACTGACGCTGGGCGCCCGTTAGAAAATCATGGAGTACATCGAGTCGGGCAAGAAGGACGGCGCAACGGTACACGTTGGCGGCAACCGCGTCGGGACGGAGGGGTACTTTATCGAGCCGACGATCTTCACTGACACGAAGGAGAACATGAGGATCGTCAAGGAGGAGATCTTCGGGCCCGTGGGCGTCGTGATCAAGTTCAAAGATGAGGCGGGTGAGTGCTAACTCTGCTCCCACAGATAAAACGGCGCTGATGGACGATGTGTGTTTGACGCGCAGACGTGCTCCGGCAGGCGAACGACTCAGTGTATGGACTTGCGGCGGCGGTGTTCACGCAGGACATCAATCGCGCGCTTGAGACGGCGCACAAGCTGCAGGCTGGGACCGCTTGGGTATGTCTCTGGCGTATATCGCCAATGTTAGCTAACATGTTTTGTAGGTCAACTGCGTGAACCAGCTTCATGCCAATGTGCCTTTCGGAGGTGCGTTCTCTGCTACTGTTCTCGATGCATACCTTGTTTCTGACATAATACGTGTACGCAGGCTACAAGCAGAGCGGTATCGGGCGCGAGCTCGGCGAGTATGCACTGCACAACTACACGAATGTTAAGGCGGTGCATATCAACCTGGGCCACCGGATGTAAGGCGTCGTGCTGAATCCGCGGGAAAAGAGAAGGAGGTACTAAATAACAGCTCGAAGAAAAGACGATTAACAAATGTAACGTTCTATTGCTGTACGAGTATGTACCGTGGGCTGTAAATATGAATCTTGTTCGGTTTTGCTGGCCGCTCGTAGCGTACATGATGCAGGGAGAGCTGGTACACTTGCGCATCCAAAAGAGGCAGGCGTATTGCCTTTTTAAGCGACATTAGACCTAGCACAGCCTTGATCACGCATCTTCCTCGGTGATTCCCAAGCGCTTCCATGAACTCGGCCGCGCTTCTATCTGTTCGCCCAGAATACTTCCCCGCGCTGGTGTTAGTTGCTCAACTCTGTCTGTTTAAAAAGGGCCTGATCCCGGAATCTCAATATTGATCTAAATAATGCAGCATCCTCGCACAGTCACCGACCAGGGTTTTTCGTTCCCATGGATCCATTTGGCCCCCATCGTCACGAACATGATACAGTACGTCGGCATCCACTTCTACTTGCGTGTGCCACTGCCAGCAGTGCCAGTTCTGATTCTACACATCAATCCACCCTTCGAACGAAGTATAGTCTCGGTGCCGGCCTGTCCTGAGAAGTCCTATTTTATGGCACCGGGTAAACGAACTAGCGCAGCTTTGCATCCTTGTGTACCGCGACGATGACGGCCCCTCCCCATCTCATGCCAGACTCACTCTCAGAAGCTACGCTTCCGGTAGAACTCGAGCGAGAGATATTTGAGCTTGCGGCCTTTCTTCATCCAGAAAGCATCCTGACGTTCATCCTCGTCGCACGACGCGTTCATATTTGGTTCGTTCATCTCTGTTTTTTTATCGAAATCTCTCACCTGGGTTGTCTAGGCTTGAACCTTTGTTGTACAAATCACTCTCTGTCCACATGTCCGTGACTCGACCTCAATTTTTTCGCCTCCCATTGCGTGCGGCTACCAAAGTTCTCGTCACCAAGCCCGCGTCATTACGAGACCACACCCTCCATGTATGTTTCGTCCAGATGCGACAGGTCGATTTTGTGGCCAATTTTGTCTCCCATTGCGGAGCCGCAGTCGATGTTGCATGTATCAGCTCCCACTGGGAGCATTGGGAGAGCTATCCGGATCTGTCACTCTTCAGGACACGACCGTTGCATCGCCTGTCCTTCACCTTGAGAGCACTCAAACAGTTGTTCCCATGGCCCAATCCGTTCGACGGAGGTCATCCGTTCTTCTCCCAAATTACCCATCTCCGGATTCTTGATTGGATGGAGAATTGGGACATCTGGTCCGGGCTCGCGCAAATACCTCACCTTACCCATCTGTCTGCAAACTCGATTTCAGATTCTGCCCTCTATGGTGTACTACAGCATTGCAGGCAACTCGAGGTGTTCGTCTTCGCGTATGCGCCGCAATTTCAACTCCATGACAAGCTTGCGGGACAGGAGGCCCGCGTTGCCCGCATTGGCGATTCACGCCTGGTGGTCCTGGTCGTCGAGAACCGGTTGACTGATTGGGAAACAGGGGTGCGTGGAGGAGACGACTTTTGGGCCAAAGCCAGCGCAATTGTCAAAAAGCGCCGCGTGGAGCAGCAGAGACCAGGTACGTGCACTGTCGGAGAATCTGACGTCTTCTCGTTTTTATCTTCTATTGACCGTGTCTCGCAGGGCTGAATCATTGAACGGATAATATTGTTTACACGACGCAATGCAAGGGCGCAAATATTTTCAACAGAGCTCGAAAAACACACGTCCCGCGCCCTGTTTCCGGTAACCCGATCATCGATGCTTTCGTGTTCCTACTCTAACTCAATAATTTGTTTGGTGCTCATAATTTATATGTGGAGCACCGGTCGACCCGCTTTATTTTCACTGTCAAACAACGCAACTGGAGCTATCCGAGGAATCTAGCTCGACATTTACAACACAAAAATAAGGAAATAAATACCTCAAATGTCGTCCAGTCTATATCCACCCTTCCACATCGTATGGACGGTGCTGCACGTATCGTCGCTATGCACACTAGCGTTATCATCTGGTGTGTCGTTCTCGAGATCGTCGTTCTTGTTTTGCTCAGCGGTTCGCAATGTCGCATATTCTGAGGTCGATGAATTTTGTGCCTCCAAATCATCTCCATGGGAATAGTCGTCATCCACGTCCACAAGGCGCTCTCGAAGGAAGGCGACGATGCCGGCGCTTTCCGATCCAGGTCTTCCGCCTTCCGAGTGGAGAGCGGGGAAGTCTTCGTGCCATCTTCGTATCAGTGCTTTCCGTTGAAAGATATGCACGATCCCTAACGCAGATAATGGCCTTCGCCCTACGAGCCGGTGAGCACGGCATCCAAGTAAAGCAATTCATGTCCCACCAAATAAGAAATACAGAACATTTGCCCCGAAGAAGAGAGCAAAGGCTCCATTCACAAAGGTCCAAAATCCTCCCATCGTGGCCAATCCGTCTAAAGCGGAATTCTCCGTGTACTGTTGGACGAACCTGACAGGGTCTGGTCGAGTTTGAAAAATGGACAAAGTCGAGTCTGGTGTGGGAAAGGTGTTGACATCCCATGTCGTATTCGAGCCGTATCGTGTATCTGGTTGAACTGTATGCAGTTCGCTGGTTAGGACATTTTTTGAAGCCTGAGTGGAAATGATTCAGAGTGTCTGTCATCGAGTTAACCCGACAAACTCCTAGGGCACCTATCGCAAAAGCGGAGGTCATGACTTGTTGTTGCGTCCAGGTAAGTGTAGCAAAAAGGTGAGCATCGGGCATTAAACCAATCGGCTCTGTATAGCGTGAGATATCGCCGAAGTCCCCTTGACCGAGTTGAACATAAACCACAGGGACGGTGCCTACAATGTTAATGCCATGGTGAAGTGTGATGTCAATAGTTTGTATGTCTTGCCACGAAGATGCGCCTGCAGAACTTCAGCACATTGACGATCTCTCCACCTAATAAATTACATGACCAAAGAGAGGAAGCAAAGTCCTCATCGATATAATCGGGTGAGAATGTGGCTCCACAAGCTGTAGCGGTATCAGCCGCAGCGATATCGTCGATAAATTCTGCGGGGCAGTCCAGTCCGTTCACTTTCACCTCCAAGTACGAGAGACCAGCGGCGTCTTTCCCCCCTGTGGGTCCGAATTGGCCGCACTACATACTGTTGAGTGTCCGAGTATCGTCGATGGAAGAAACTACGGCCGCACCAGGATGATCCCGACAGTAGACCCAATATTAATCGTTTCCGAGAGAGGGACAGGGTTTGTAAGGACCTCCCGTATGAACGCTTGAGCATTGATTGGGACAAAGATGATGGTATATAAGCCAAGTGTTGCCAATGCAATGCATAAGATACTCAGAATGAGACCACGGGCGATGGCGATGCCACGAAACTCGCCTCTGAAGGAAAATGAAGGTACTGCCGTTCGTATGAAATCCGATGAGGTTGACTCAAGTCTCAGCCGGTCCAAACCGCCAGATGACTTCAGTCGTCTATGACTTCAGTTCGCGCCGTACATGTGCTACGCCGTATCATATGCCTGTGGTAGTCTAATACATCCCGTTGAACTTAAGTTCCCGTTCTCTCAAGTCCCCCCCTAACCCTAGTGCCCGCCATCGTGAGTGCCCGTTGAACAGCTCAAGACCCCACAGAAAACTTGAGTGCTCAATAACGTGAGTCCTGAATAACCCAAGTCATCGATAACCCAAGTCCTCAACAACCTGAGTCCCGCCGATAACGTGAGTTATCAATAACTTGAGTTACATTTGGAAATAAATTACACCGTCCAAGCGTGGTCTAGAAATCCTTATAGGCCCTGTGTATGTCCTACCTCGTAGTCAGTAAACACCGAAATATCTGGTTGGATGCGTACCATGTCATCCATCCATTTGAAAACCACATCGCGCCATCTGTCAATCTTCGTGACCAGGTCATCAAAGCTGGTCGCCGCGACCCAGTCATGATGCGCGCCCCGGGCGGGACTCTTGAATATCACCTTAGCGTTGCGCTGCAGCCGGCTGAACATAGCGGCTTGCATCCGAGCGAACGTGGCAGCTCCATTGACGCCACCGTGCTGTGTCTCCTCGCGAGTCGCCAGTGCATTCCACACCTCGCTATCGCGCCGGAACCGTTCAATGATACGGAAGCCCTCCGCGTGCTTCCGCTCATACTGCTCCAGCCAGCGGTACATCTCCGCTTCAGCACGGAACCACTGCACTTTGTCACCTAAAGTGTCTCAGTATTCATCCGACGCTGGGTACATCACTGAACTCCACTTACTTTCCTTCTTGTACTCCGCCAATTTCTCGTCGCTCAGCTTTTGACCCCGCGTCATGTTTTCCAGCCATATCCACCCATCGGGCTTGTTCTTGGACTTCTTCTTTGCCTTCGTCTTCTTGCCTTGCGCCTTCGCCCCCGTCTGCTTGCCCTGTTTACTCGGCGACATCTCCAAGTCACTTTGCTCAGCCTCGGACGACGGCGATGACAACGATTCCACGTTCACGTTGTCTGGGACCATCTCTTTGAGGCGTTTTGTTGGGCTGCGATGAGAGTCCCTGAACCCTAGATGCGTGTCAATATTGTGCATTGAATTCGACCACGACACTGTACCTCCGCGTTTGAGCGCTTGAGTCCCCGCCATTAATCTGGCGTCGTCGTCATCATCGTCATTATCGCCGCTCCCTTTCTCTCTCTTCTCTGGGGACAATCTCGAAGCCACGGCGGCACTCGATATTGTCGTCCCATCCTGCAAGTACCAAGCCGTCCCGTCAAACAGCCGCGAGTCCCCCGTCGCGCGATGCAAGTGCGTCTCCTTTCGGCGCGTGTCCCGGAAGCTCAGCGGTCGATAGGGTACGACAGCGTCGTTCGCCATGTGGCCTAGATGGACGAGCGCGGTGCGGGCGTTGTTGTAGAGGGTGATCTCGTATGCTTTCATGAGCTCCGCCTTGGCCAGATTGCGCTTAGAACGTGTGATCCCGTTCTGCCCCCGATAGTCCAATTCCCGCGCCTTCTTGACTGCGGATAGCGCCAGACACGCTGCTCGAACGGCAAGAATGCCACTGTCTGCCTCTGAGCAACGCAGTCTGATCTCCGCCTCCCTCAGCTCCGCGTCCTGCCCCATAGCGTCTACCTCACGCTGGCCATGTTTGATGCGATACGATGGGAGTTGGATGGCGGTCAACTCAGGCTCGTCCACGTCGAGCGCACTGAGCCGGAGACGCGGGTAAATCTCCCGTTGACCCTCCCTAAATCTTTTGAGATTCGCGTTAATGGTGTCGCGCAGTTTGCTGATGGTGTCCCAGGTATCCTGCAACGGATGTTCTTTGTGGCTTTTCAATAGCGCGATTACAAGCACTCTGCGTATCGGTGCATTAGGTCATGTTGGTGGGTGGAGAGTCATGGCCACTTACTGCTGACGCTGGATGGCCATTCCGTCGTGGATCCACTGTGCCACCGATGTCAGTGTGGCATCTCCGTCTTCGCGTCTCATTTTCTCTCGTTCCTCGGCGATCATCGAGCCCAGAACGCTTTCGATGGTGAGCACTGAAACATCTTAGTTTTTAAACAGAGTGGCAATTCAAGGTGCCTTACCTTTGGTCGTCTTGTGCTGATAGACGCTGCTCACTTTCCCATCCGTTTTCTCGGCGACTCGCGACTCTCGCGACCAATCAGCCACCTCGGCAACGTGCTGCTTGCTGAGGTCTTCCACTACGGCCATGTGGAGCTCGAAGAGGTGAAGCGCTTCGAGCCGCTCAGCAGCTACAAGTTCCGCTGCGAAAAAAGAAGTCAGTGACACTACTTGAGCCGAGGTGACTCCGTATTACCTTGACGAACAATCTTCAGACGATTCCATGCGTTGATGACAAAGTTCAGTAAGTCGTGGCGGGCACCCGCAGTCATTTGTCGCGCTGAGGACCCGAGGGGGTTCAGAAATGCCCAGATGACTTCCGCTGTCTCCCCATGGAAATGTCCCCGGCACGCAAAGTAGACCGCCTGCCAAAATGCTTGACAGACGGCACCGTGACCGTTAATGTGGTCGGCTGGAATCTGACCCTCCAACGACGCCAGCAGGATGTGGAGCCATTCGTCGTCCGGGAACAGCTCCATCGCCCGTCTAACCAGATTTGCCACAAACGAGCACCAACTGTCGTAGCTGTAGACAGTGGGTGTTCTGGACTCCTTACTATGAGGTGGTGAGTTCGTCTGCTTCAAGTGCTCGCGTTGCGCATATGTGCCGAGCGCAAATCTTTGCAAATGATCAGTCAGCGAGGCTAAGCTTATGACCCTAGAGAAGAATACTGACGCTTCACCCTTCAGCATGTCTACGAAAGACCCGACGACAGCGTGGTCGCACGCAGAGGCAACGACGCCAGAGACCGCGACATTGCCGTATTTCACAGAACCCTGGTGGCGGATTGATCCAATGTGGGCGTTACAAGGCACTTCCTGTTACAGTTGTGAGCGACTGGCCTATGCGCTGCAGAAAATCACTTACCGTATCTTCCTTCGAGACTACGTGTTTTTCAGCAATTTCGTTGTACTCCGCTTGAAGTGGGAAATGCATCCTGCCGTCTGTCAGAGCTGTGTCGCTGCCGTCGTCGCGTTTGTAAAAAAGGTTCTGTTTGAAGTTCCCATCGAGCGTTTTGAAAGCGGAAATGAGGTGGCTGGTGTGCGCGTCAGTATGAAAACCTGGAAACTCTGACGTCCACAACTGACCGAAGGTAGCTCGGCGAGTCCACAAGGAGGGGCATGTTTACGCCCCTTTCTGGACACGCCGCGCAAATGGCCCCGAGAAATCCGGTGGGTCGGTTCGGGTACGGTCGATCGACTTGACCGGCGAAATTGATGTCAACGCCGTGTGCATGCCCGCTTTGAATGATAATGTCGAGGTATTCGTAAAACCGGGTGATGGCCAGAAAATTGGAGTATATGTCCTGCGATACGTCAGTGTAAGTATTCAATCGCGCACCCACATCATTGATCACCCACCGGGACGGAGCCAGCAAAAATCGGATCTGCCATGCGTCGCAGAACATGTACAAAGTTGTAGGCGGAGCCCTTCCCTTGACTGCGCTCCTGCCGGTAATAATCCAAAAGTCCAAGCGTATAGCCAGTTTTGGGTTCCTTGACGCTTCCGGGAAATATTCCCGCCTTCAATAGTTGCTTGAAATCTGCATCGCCGCGCTTCCCGTCGGCAGTTGGGCAGCGGCAGAACGAAATTGCGGTGGCATGAATGCCGTTCCTGTCGACAAGGGTGAAGGAGTGGTTGGGGTCCGCATCCGGGCACCGTTCGCCGTAATGACCAAGCGCGATAACGGCGTCCGTCATAACGCGACAGAAGTCATGCTTCTCAAAGAAGCGGTCTGTCCTATTCCAAACGAACGCCCAATGCGTGGGCATCGTTCGATGTTTGTTGATCCAGCATTGTCGGCAGAGTAGCTCCGCCTGCAGACAGTCCCTACAGGTCACCTTGCGGACACGCGAGTCGATGCCGCATGAGCAGGGCGTGAGGACTTGTGATTGGTAATGTAGGGAGAGGATGAGCTGGAGGAAAGTTGCCTCCTCTGCCCTCAACTCATTCATGTGAGCCACATTCTGTATTAATGTTAACTTGGTGAGTCAAAAATGAGGCCGTTATGGTATTAAGCCCACCTGTCGTATCTTGCTAGCCTTCTCCTTGGAAGGGGGGACAGCATCGTACGCAGGGGCTGGACCTTCCTCGGTCGCGTCAGAGAAAGGCATCGATGGCGCGTTGGGCGCGTTGGGTGCGTCGGGCGCGTCGAGTGCTTCGGGCATGGTCTGATCAGGGGAGACGATCGGGGGTGGCAATGCCGCCGGTGCAACATATCGCTCCTCACATTTCGCAGTCGCATCTGTTTCGAGGTGAGTCTGAGCATGCAGAAGACGGTGGCAAGCAAGCCGCACCTCTGTGGAAGGTAACTCGGACTGTTGGTACGTCCGTCGCAATGCGCGCTGTGGCTGCAACAGCTTTGATGGGACGCAGAAGTTTGCGGCCGCCAGTACGCTTCATGCTGCAAGGTGTTCACTATGAAGGGGAGATGCGTTTTAGCTAAAGGGGTCGAGTAAGGAGCTGAGTGGGCAAACGCACGGGCCAAAGCGTTTGTGGTGCTCAGATTGTGTTCGGGTATCCTTTGTCTCATTGACCCATATTCACGTCCTTCGCTTCCGTCAACGCCGAGCCCAATACGATAAACGATAAATACAATACATGCAAAATTGTATTCCAAACTGCGACTACTGATACAGCGTAGGGACCGTGGCGATAGCAAAAAAAACCGTGCATGAAGACTAGAAACCGCCAAACAAATGAGATAGAACGACAAAAAAAAAGGAAGACCACCTCCCTGATGTCGAGAATTGAGGCCATTGACTATGCCATGGACAGACGATGACCGACATGAAGTCGGTCAGGGCTCGACTATCAAGTCGAGCCCGTGAGGGTAAACGACCGACATGAAGTCGATCTGGGGTGCGCCAGGGGGTACTCGGTCGGCCTTCGGTCGCTATCCGCCGTCACGTTCGTCCTGAGGCGGGGCTTGGCGGGGCTTGGTCAAGAGGGAGGCGGAGATGAGAGCGAGGACAAAGTGATCGATGACGTGAGCGCTTACGCGACACAGCACAGCATCGTATTGCCATCAAATTGCCATCGCGCTCACCACCATCCTCACCATTCCTCCTCACAAACCAGACTTGTGTGTCTGGTTAACCTTGATTGCGACTTGTAAGTCGGATCTTGGTCGTTCCCAACTTGACAGTTGAGAATTATGGCTCTGCGTTCGTCCCACCAATCACCTCAGAAGTCATCTCAGGACGCGCTCAGAAAGCCACATCCTCACAGCGTCGACTTACTGAGGAATCGCGACCCAACAACTCCCTTGGGACCATTTGACGGCAATGTCGGCGCGTTTGCTGAACTCAACGGCGAGCATTATTTCATAACGACGAATGCGGACTACGTCCCGGCCCTTCCCTCGCTCAAAACGCCGCACATGGTCTATCTCAGGCAAAACATGCGTTACGGGACCGACGATCCAGCGCTCTGGCCGCAGCTGTACACTCCCGACTTCCCTCACATGCCGCTCATGGCCAAGAAAGGGTCGCGCCCCGCCATTGACATAATGTGGTGGGACCCCTCGCGAGCGGACTTCATAGTCGGGAGCGCAATCACGCGCGGGCTGGGACACCTCAGTCCTCGTGCATATGCCAAACTGGCCTCGTCTGTCGATGCTCTCACAAGTCGTTGCTTCCAGCTCCGCGAACAAAAGCCAGCGCTAGCGATCCCCCTTTTTGGCGAGCTTATCGAATATCTTCGCATCATGGTGGACGAGGTACGGAGCATACCCACAACCTTCCCCAAAATGGTTTTCCTCGTCACCTCGCTTCAACGTGTCTATCTTGAACTCGATGCGCTCTACGAGTACATGACTACGTTCAAAAACCAGACGAACAACTATCAGCCAGCCCTCGCCTCGCGCCGTGCTTTCCCACAATTTGTTGGTGCATTCACTACGGAACCCAGGATCGTTCATCAGCTCTGGTCCGCCGGTATACCGGTTTGGTTTCTGCGACCCGTGATCGTCTTCGACCAGGAGAACATCCTGCGTGTCGTCCCCTTATCGGAGCCTAGTTTTGGCCTCCCGGACGACGACGCGCACGCATATGGCGCACCGGCAGCCCTCTACAGCGGGAACGACACGTTGAGCAAAATACGCGCAATCCGTGCCGCCACGATCCATACACCCTGGTACCGGAATCCCTACGCCACCGCGACCAGCAGTGCTCGACCTCGCTCGCCATCACCCATGGCAGTTGCAAGTAGCTCAAGCCATGTCGGTGCGTCCTTGGTTGGTTAACAGTGGAATCATTACTGAATCAATTACAGCGCCTGCTCTGACTTCTTCCAGTCTCCCAGCAGAAAAGGGTCGCTACCGCCCGTATCCGTGTATGTACTCAGTCCTAATGATTAACGGCCAACTAATGATAGGCTGTTGCAGCGAAACCCAAACCACAGCCGCAGAAACACAAACAGAAGGGCCCGCCGAAGGTAGAGCGCGACAAATTCGTTCTCGCGACTGGCGAGGGAATGCCCCTGGCTGTCGTGTCCATGGCTCAGGCCCTCGCAAAAGTCGATCGCACCGTCATCCCGTACACATCTGTCGATGCAGACAAACGATATGTGCTCCCGGAGCCTGCCTTGTTTGTCACCAGCACCCCCGAACGACGGCGGATGTTTTTACACCACTGGACCCTGCTCGCCGATGGTTTCATCTTCATGTTTGCCCGCGCGCCGCAATTGCTCCGCCCGCAGGAGTGGAGAGACGTTTTGGAGGGGCGCATGACAGAGCGCGGCTTGCCTGGCTCCACCACGCACAGGCGGAGCCAGGCGCTCCAGGAGCGTATCCGCCCAGCGTTGGAGCTCTGCGACGTGTCAGCCATCGAGGGATTGCCCGTCCCAGTGGAGTCTCTTCCCGAGTTCACCGTCGAGCAGAGTCAGGAAATCGTTTGGGGAGTGGCGGAGAGCGGCTTCCGCTTCGAATTTTGTGCTCTGGACAGGCGGGCATCGGGTAAAGAGAGAGTGGAAGCGGTCAAGCATTGCTTCGCCGGCCACATGCTGGTTGCGGTGCCTTTGGAGTTGAGCAAGCGGGGTTGGGCTTCGATGGAGCTGACAGAGCGCCACCGTTATGTTGTGCGGACGGCTGCCCTGATGCTCGATTGGACTACGAAGTCCCCTCGGCCCCATATCATTCGACGTGTTGCGGAAGGTCATTCGTGGACCGCACCCGAAATGCAGGCGCTCGAAACCGCGGTGTGCGAATACTACACTCAAGCCTTCTGGGAGCATTTTGGTCGCGCTGCCGTTCTGCCGATGCGCCTTGGACACGATACAGCGACGAAGGAAGCGGAGAGGGAGGAAGGGGAGATATAGAGCGTCTTGCATATCGTCGTGTTCATGTCATCCTACAGTCTCACTCGATTATTACTGGTACTTTCTCGGCGCGCGAAATCACGAAATCATTGTAGAAATACTCGATGTATATAAAAAAAATTGTAAAAACACAAATCCTATTGTCGCAATTACATGTTTTCACGTAACGGTCGTCTTTACTGAGCCATTAAGCCCCACCAGTCTGGTTTGTGAGGAGGAGTGGTGAGCGAAAAAGGAAATAATGCTGTGCTGTGTTGTGTAAGCTCCCACGTCACACTTCCCTCTCCTCACCACCTCTCCCTCTGGACCAAGACCCGCCTCACCTCAGGACGAACGCGACGCGGATTGCGGACGAAGGCCGACCGAAGACCCCCTGGCGCACCCCAGATCGACTTCATGTCGGTCTTTGTACCCTCAAGGGCTTGACTTGATAGTCGAGCCCTGACCGACTTCATGTCGGTCGTATTGCCTCGTAGACTACGAGCTTGGGGCACACAAGTCAGCACTGAGGTATGTGTATGATATTTTATTTCTGCTTGAACTAATTACTCCAAGTAATACTTGTAGGACAGCTGTGAGAGCAGACGCGGACGAGCAGGCAGGCGAGGTACGCGTCTTTGGTTTTTAACTTAGATTTTGCTGACTTGATGGCTCGCGCCATACAGCGCCGTGCGTTTCAAGCGGTTGGGGAGTTGGGTGAAGATAGGCTGGCTGAGTAGGCAGCTGACGGCGTCGCGAGAGAGAGAACAAGAAGAGGACGAGGCAGTTGGAGGAAAAAATGTAATTGTGTTCTACTACTCGGAAAATGGTGCTAATAACATGAAGTCATATCCAAATGTGCAAATCGGTATGCTAATAATATGAAGTCGTAGTTAAACGGTCAAGTCGATAAAGGAGGGAAAGAGGTAATTGTATTCTACTACTCGGAAAATGGTGCTAATAATGTGAAGTCGTAGTCAAATGGTCAAGTCGATATGACCGGAGAACCTCGCTTTCTTGCGCGGGGGGGTCACAGGCTCCTCGTCAGAGTCGTCACTCTGGGTCAAGTCCACGAACGTCCTCTTCGGAGCACGGCGTGCGGGCTGATCGTTGAGTTGGGAGAGATTCGTGGTGACGGGAGAGCTGGGGGGAGGTGTGGGAAGTTGGGCAAGGCGCCGCTGGGCTGCGGGACGGGTGGGTGTGCCATGTTCGTCGTCAGAGATGTCGATGACGCCCAAAAAACGTGGTGCGAGTGTGGGTGCAGGAGCGGGAGCAGGGAGTGCAGGGACGCGAGGCAATCTGTCAAGTCCGGGCAGCGGCTCTAAGGCCCAGGTAGGACGAGCACGCATCCCGTGAGCAGCGCGGTAGCGAACGATGAAATGGTGCCATGCTTGTTCTGCGGCCTGCAAGACGGGCCTAGCGGCGGGGTTACGAATGACGTAGGCATGTCCATTTATCATGAAATAGGAGTCGTACGCCGTGCGATACGCTCGGAGCGCGTCTTGTACCTCGGGATCGGGAGGTGGGGTTTCGTTGAACACACGGCGACCATTGCGCACCTGGTGGCGAGTAAATCGGTGTCGGTTGCAAGGTATGAAGGAGGACCCACATAGTTGGTATAAATTTTTCCTAGTTCGTCAGCGTTGAAGGCTTGACCCATTGTCAGACGCAGTCGGAAAGGTCGACCGAACGTCGCTTCAAGTTCTTCTGGCGTCCACGCTTCGAGTGCTTTGCGAAGAAGAGCACGGTGGCGTACGTTGATCTTGAAGTCGGGAACGTTCGTTCCCCCGAACAGGCGGCGAGTCTCTCGGAAAGATACAGTGGACATTGTGGGGAAAGGTAAGGATGTTTGAGTTGGTGAATCGCCGTTTTGGCGCGCTTAAGTAGGACCCCTCCCCCAAAGCGTTTTCCGTCTCGGGACATAATGGTTTCTTTTATCTGGCTCAAAGTTTCCGGGATTTCCGACCAAGCGCTCGACTACTTGACCGAACAATAGGATCAGCGCTTTGCATTTGTTCAGGTGTGTGGCATTGCATTGCTCTTGCTCTTGCTTTTACTCCATCCTGACGCACCTCCCAACCCTTAGTCCTGCCTCTGAAATCGACTGTCAACGATGGCGCCTGCACCAAAACCAGCCAAAGTGAAAGAAATGTTCAAACCTTACAACGAGTCTGAGGTCCCCGATATCATGCCCCTCCCCGCGGTCGGCTCCGTCTGGTTCACGAAAAGCGGGGACATCGCTGTGCCACGACTCAACGACTACCAACGATCGTGGATCTTGGACCAAGCTCTTCGAGATGTGGACCTCCCCGGCATGAAGCCCAAAGCCGCTCGCACCTTCTACGATCAAGTGAAGGTCGACGCCTTTTCCGCCAAGGCATTCAAGCATGTGCCGCAGCCACAGGATGCCGAAGACGAGGCTCGTATAGCCCAGCTTGTTGCGACTTGGATACGGGAGCACCCTTCAAAGAAAAACAAGAATAAACCTGTCGCAGACGACGGGGACGCAAGCGACGAGGAGGAAGATGAGGGCGGACGCACTGGTCTCCTGCGCGGATATAAGAAGGCCGGGTGGCGACGGGTCAGTACTTACATTGCCCGTATCCTCTCGAGCGCGTGTCTGATCACTAAAACAGGCTATTCAGAAGGTTATCAGCAACAAACGTACCGCCGAAGGTGCCAAACGCAAGGGACCAAGGGCAAACACCGCGGAACCTGTCCCAGTGGCTCCTGCGGCAGCGCTATCGAAGCTCTTCGGTCTCACTGCGTCCAGTGGGCGCGACAAATTCCGTGTAGATCGCCACGACGAGATCGAGGCCTATTCGATGACTGTATCCGGCGGAAATAATGGCGCCAAGTTTCGCAGAGCCGAGGCCGAGCTGTGGGCTAAAGAGGATAAGGAGTCATGGGATGACGCAGTGGAGGCAGACGAGGATGTGGACTGGAAGGAGTAAGTGCTTGTACGCTCGGTCCTTCAATGCTAACAACTCGTAGACGTCAAATGCTAATTCCCAGCGGCTTCCAGCACATGGTCCAGAGCGTGCACGCCAGCGGCAAGTTCCGCCCTTTCGTGGCAATCATGCTAATGGCTTGGCTCGGTGAGGATGGCAAAGTGGAGCTAGAGTGGTAAAGTGTTATCCACTTACTGTAATTTCGTGCGACTTACAATCTTCGGCAGGGCTGAGGCTATCCCCGATGGAGTCTGTGTCCGCCAGCCATTCGAGAAGCAATACGCGAAAGTCACCCAAGATTCTATCAACGCGATGTATGCATGGGCCGAAAAACCTCTTCAAGGTAAGATTCAATAGCGCGGTGCAACGATCTGCGCTCACCTACACACATAGACTATGCAGCTGCCAGTGGTGGTGGTGCGCGCACTGCAGTGCCTACCTTTCCCCTCAGCGTCGAGGCTCTGGACGATCTGGCTCCCAATGCGGTGGCACAGACTGTCACAAGCTTTCTTATCAAATCATATCGTACGTTGATTTCGATTGACAAAAAGGATGTCACTGACTTTATGGATGCCACAGAGGCTGCGTTCGGTAGTGAAGAAATACCATGGCCAGCAATTGCCACCGCCCCCGACAACTACTATGACAGCGCCAAGTTCGACATTCGGTTTGACTCCAACGGTCTTGGCGGGTTGAAGGGTGGCCAGTGGCATACTGTTGGCGGGAAGTTGGCGGCTGCCGCTGGCGAGGGGACTTTGGGGTTCTTCCGTAAGTTGGCGGAACTTGGTGCGGATGAGCAGCGCGAGGAGGTCGAGCCAGCGCCTGAGAAGGAGGAGGCGGCACGGGAGGAGGCGGCGCGAGTGCAGCGTGAGAAGGACGAGGTGGCACGGGAGGAGCGCGAGGAGGCGGCACGGGAGCAGGCGGCACGGGAGGAGGCGGCGCGGGTGCAGCGTGAGAAGGACGAGGTGGCACGGGAGCAGGCGGCACGGGAGGAGGCGGCGCGGGTGCAGCGTGAGAAGGACGAGGAGGCACGGGAGCAGGCGGCACGGGAGGAGGCGGCGCGGGTGCAGCGTGAGAAGGACGAGGAGGCGGCACGGGAGGAGGCAGCGCAAGTGCAGCGTGAGAAGGACGAGGCGGCACGGGAGGAGCGCGAGGAGGCGGCACGGGAGGAGGCAGCGCGGGTGCAGCGGGAGCGCGAGGAGGAGGCGGTGCGTGTGCAGCGGGAGGAGGAGGGTGAGAAGAAGAAAGGTGGGAAGAAGCGCAAGGCGGAGGAGCAACTTGTTCCTGGCGTTGTGAGAGGCCGCCCTTCGAGAACGCGTAAAACGCCACAGGTATACCTTAACTCACCTCAGCGGCTAGCCTTCGTCTGATTGTGATTGACAGGAGGCTGAGAAGGAACGCAAGGAACAAGTTTCGGCCGCAGTTCGCGGAGCTGGGAAACCGAGGTACGTTTATGTGTTCCGTCTGGTGGATGGCAACAGTGCTGATGAATAGATTCAGTTATGAGTACGTGATCGTGCCCAAGTCTCCCGTCAAGACCAAGGCCAAGCGCGGGTCCAAATGGTACGATACATTACTTTCAATCTATGCACGGAGGGCTTAAGACAAATTTTACAGAACGTAAGCCTTCCATAGGCAGAGCTGGAGTGCCTCGCGTTCACTGCAGTTCAATCAAGCATGTACTATACAGGTAGAAAGTGGAATGAATTTCGGATATTCAAGTTCTGTTTGCGATATCTCAAGTTATCGTAACTTGGGTTATCGTGACTTGGGTTATTGGGACTTGGGCTATTGGGACTCGGGTTATCGTGACTTGAGTTATCGTAACTTGAGTGGTTAGAACTTGGCTTCTAAGGAATACAGGGTATATATTCAGAGTATGTATGAATACAGTGTGCATATACCCTATACAATAATGACTTAAGTAATTCGTTGGACGCTTGAGTCATCTGGCGGTTTGGACCGCCTGTAACTCAAGACAACCTAATAAATTATTTGCGTTCGTTGCATACTGAGATAACATACCTGACCAGTGGCTTACTCACAGTCCTATTGACTAAAATTCTCAAGGGCGTATAAGGACCACGGGGCCGCGAACAGCCCCCAAGAAACTCGAAATGTTGGTGAATAAATTTTTGAGGTGATTTCATGATTGAAGCCGTCGACCAGATTCCAGAGAGGAGGAGAGCTGTGAGTTGGATCGGACGGGCGACCAAGGTGAAGGTAAAAATTCTCGAGCCGGATCGCCACATATGATTCACCGTCGAAAATCCGGTCAGATACGCCACCACTGACTGACATCAGTGACGAATTGTTGAAGAGAAGCCTGCCTGCGTACTACATAATTCCACAAATGTCAGACACCAGTCCAAAATAGCGTTGAGTTTTGATGTGAACAAGCTACGGTGAAGATAGTCAAATATAGTTGGCCCCTCAGAATTAAACTGACCGAAGAACGTGATGAGCCAGGATAAGACATGAACTGGCAATACCGATGCCTATGACATATCGGTCGTAAAATATAAGCCAGGTGTTTGAGTCGGCTTTGGGAAGAGATGTCAACGTTGTTGGGATTAGGGCTATGGTAATGAGAAGTAATATCCGGAGATTATACATCCTCGTGGAGGAGTTGAAGAGGAGCGTGTCAAGCATATCGAATGCAGCGCTGGGCGGAGACGACGAGGAGGAGACACTGGGACTGGCAATCCAGCATTGCCTAAGTACAGAACGATGGGCGCCCAGATCAAAGGCCATGGCAACAAAAATTCAATCTGCCAGAAAGTTTCGGGTAAAGACACATACTCAACAGTGACGACCAGGTGGAGCTAAACGCAAAGGTTGCATTCCCGACTTTCAAGATCCCACGAAATCGAATTCGTTAAATATTGTCCTCCATACCGAATATCAATATTGTGTGTGGTGATCAAGTAACATACAAGGTGGTCATCAAGCCTGAGTCAAGCGGCCTTCCAAGTTTACACTAGGGAGCGGGTGTTGCATCATGACCACGGACAGTGCCCACAAATTAATCGCAGATGACAGATGCTTATTCGCCGTATCGGACCACAGAGCTCAGCCTCAGTCGGACAGTCCCAGGTAAAACTTCAGCCAGCGAGCTCGAGCCAGAAAAGAGCCAAAAGCCAAATCGAGTCGTCTCGATATCAATGCTCGATATGGGCAGTGTGTTGTTTCCCAAGAATCCTTTCTAGAGTCTTGTGTGTCGATGGCATTGCGATGACCGGAGACCAAAGGAGCGCTATTTGGCCAACATCAGCGTTTTGACAAATCCCTTGTGACTTGTTTGGCCTTGTGAGCTTGCTGACAAGCTCGCAAGGTCAAAATGCGAAAATTACTTGGGGGTATGGGCCGTCGCTGTGCGCGGCATGTACGAGTACTTTTTTTTTTTTAATGAACAGATCCACCCCGCATCTCCATCTGCAGTGACACAACCCCTCCATTCCCATTCCCCTACGTACATCCGAAACGGGCCCAAAAGAAAAGAAACGGAGAATACGCACCATTATCCCGCATTACCAGCCGCCAATGCCAACATCGGCCCAGCGCCCTATCGAACGCTGTAAACCCTAGCGGAGAGGTTCGGGCGCCCTATACCACAAAAGCATCAGTATATGACAACAACGGAAGCGCAACCTTAGGGACCGCGGGTTCAACAGAGACAGATGTCTTGCGATCAGAGTAGTGGAGGCTGATGCAGAGGGAGAGGGATGCGAGAGATAGATAGACTAACAATGGAGAAGCAAATTAGTGTGAGGAGCGAAATGGGAGGCGATGTTTAGAAGCGGAGTGAAATGCATGGAGGCGCAGAGATGGGAAGATGCGAAACAAAGGTAAATGTCATAGGTACATGGAGACAGCAAACATGGAGATAAAGGTGGAAAGGACGCACCAATACGAGCACTGCTAGAAATAGAAGCCCATGCACAGGCATTAGGGGCCTTGCGGTTGAGATGGGGATGGCGGATTTCTGTGTGATGAAAATCAAACACGATAGATATGAAAAGAATGAAAAGAGCGTACTGAATAAGGCTGCGCTGGCGGAGATGTGGACTGTGCGAACGATTGGATCTACGGAGTGAGTGAGCAAAGGAAAGGGAAGGAAAGCAAGGGCCACGCACCCAACCTTAGTATATCTCTCCAAACTTCTCCTCTTCAAATCGCACCAAAAGTCCCCGCAAACTCGCGCCGTCAACTAGGCATTATCCGCTCTGGCACGCTCCCGATCTTCGATGCTTCGTCCACGGTCCAGCGCGTCGTGGCACGGCCCTAACCCGTGCTCCAGAGAGATTTTGGCCGGCGGTGAAAAAGGAGGGCAATATGCATTGGGACTGACGGCATTTGAGTTTGAGGGGCAAGGATTGGGCAAGGACGAGCTCTGCGAGGTCGATGTGGGCGAAGGCAAGAAAGTCACGGCCGTGACACAGTGACACACAGTGATCAAAATTGAAATTTCAACGTCTTGAAGCGACCGCGATGACATCGAACTCCACAATAGGTTGAAGAGCTGCAAAGGGTTGCAGAAACACTCAAGATGATGTACAACACAACAAAAAAGCCCGCGTATTACAAAATGAGGCCCATTGAGCGCAGAAATTTGTGATTTGGTTCAATTCAGAGTTGATTGGAGTATTGTAGCTTGTATTAGCATATAGATACCAATGCCATGTGAAAAAGCCGCCCAAAATGAAGGGAAACCGTCAAGAATTGCGGCAACAGGAAGAAAATCGGATTCTGTTATGTAAGATTTTCCCAGTACCGCCACTATTTCATCACCTTGCGTTTGTGATTTTTAGGATAAAAGATGTTCCGGCTAATGAAAAATTTAAAGCAATCACAAAAACGTTACGATTTTGGGGACAGCCACTAAATTTGCTTCATTCGAAAAAAGCGACCGCTAAGAGCAGAGGTCCGAAAATGGCCCTCCACGATTATTAAGAACGACTACATAAGTACTCGTAACCCCTCAGACAAGGGAAATGTAAGTCTTCTAAAATATATGGATGACTCCTCCTCCAATGTCTCATAACTGTGCCATACCAATAATTGACAATTCACTTTAATTTATTGAAAATTAAGCCTCCTCCCGGAGTCGAACTAGTGACCTTGCGGAAATCTAAAGATGGTTTGTGGGCTTGCCAACTTGGCGCCTTTTTTGCTCTTTTTTGGCCTTTTTTGGGCTTGTACAAGCTCACAAGCAATCTGTCAAAAGTCTGATGAATATTTGGCGACTTGTCACGCTTCGGTCTGAACATCAATTACTTACTTTTGACCGCTGCAGCCCTGAACTGTTTTCCTGCCACCGGGCCCCTTTTCTCCTGCTTCACAACGCCAAACTCTTCCTGAATTGCAGAATACTGAGTCAAATCAACCCCGATTTCCCATCGAGTTGGAGCAAATGATATTCGTGAGGGCGGCGGTCGCCGGTCGGACATCCGCCCCGCGTCAATTATAAACTTCATGCTGGTTGCCCGGCGTGTAAAGGGATGGTTAGTTGTATTGGACACAATTCTCCTGCTGCATTTCACTGAACGTCCTCTGTAGGGTTGGACCGCTGCTGTATAGAACGATTTCAGTGGACGGAGATATTCCTGAGGGCTATCCCTTCTTCCGCATCGGCACTCTTCTCGACATCATCCACTCCAGGAAATTTCCCGGCGACATAGTTCGCAATCTCCTCATCCATGTCCGCAGTGACGGCGATAGAACCCTTCTCTCTGCCTGTCCCCAAACCGAAAATCTCTACCTTACTCTGCATCTGTTTCCCCAAATTTCGGTGTTACCCTTGAAGCTTGAAGCATCTGACCTGCAGCATGGGTGTTCTTGTTGCCCCTGATCGACCACGGGACTTGGTCTTCACCCATCGACTTTTTTCGAGGCTGACACACCTCGAGATCCTGCACTTCAGTTCCAAAATACCGAGTCTCGCCGTCATCCCGCATTTGTCCCACCTCGCATTCAGCTATGTATACGAACCCATCGATTTCTTGCTTCAGCCGCTCAGCACATGCAAATCATTGCGGGTCCTTGTCGTGCTCAATCCGTCTAGGTTAATTCGCGCCGCTATTGCTGACCATCAAGAGCTGAGCCGCGATAAACGGTTTGTGGTAATGGAATGTGACTATATGGCACATATACTGTCTAATAAATCAAAAAACACGTTGTAACCAGATTTTCCGATTTTCCGCGTCAATGAGGCACAAATTCTAGAAAAAAACACATCGTTCAGCCTTCCCACCGCACAAAATGCACAATGGTTGAATGAGAGTGAAAGAAAGACATAGTGGTAACAATTTGCAAAAATGCACGCTGAGTGTAGGGATGGATAAAGAAACACAATGTGAGGAACACAGAAAATATGCAATGCTCTTGAATCTACCAAACAAAAAACACATTGTTAACTTGAACTGTTGCCAGTGTTGGTGTGCGAAAGGTATGCCCTATTTCCGGCTGCATACATAGAAAACATACACCATACGAACATCAGCATCCGCGTCAGCTCTCTGAGTATCGCTCCCTCTAGAGTCTACCATGGACGACGCTCTGATGATGTGATGGCACTGGCTCATGAATACCCAAGTGCCTAGTCTCTGTAACGTAACGGAACCGATATACTAGTGACGCCCAAGATGCACTAGTATATGGTCTGCCAGTAAACACTACCATCGGGTTCAAGTTGGCCGACCAATCAATTTTTTGCAAACTTGTTCTGAGAGACCTTCATGGGAGATAATTCTGGAATTGTTGGAGCACACAGAAGGGCTTCTGATAAACCCAATCTTCTCTCAAAACGAAGCGGGATGTGTGGTTGTTGTGAATCATGATGATATACTTAGTGTGAGTTTCTAAACATGGTGTTAGCTAATCATTTTCTGGTTGATTCTGGTTTAAAGGGATAAGAAGCTTAACTCTTGCTGAAGGATATCCATTTTGCTTCACAGACCTGCCCGAATATCTTGCGATATATTCCGGCTGTATTGTTTGTGGTACGAAGGAAAGAACACTAGGTGGCACAGCCACGCTTTTACATAATTTGACGGCCTGTTAACAAGTACGTGTTTACTGTCAGACTACCAAGTGCCCAATGTGTTGCTTTTTCTGCAGCTGGTATTCTCATTGTGTTTTTTAATCAGTCCTGTCATATCGTGTTTTATTTCATTCACGTGGGCGCGAAACGTGATTGCATCGAACTCCTCGTCATGGTGTTTTTTTGGACCATTTTGAAAGGGGTGTTTTTTTTTCTTCACAGCACGTTTTTTGATTTATTAGACAGTATATGGCCCATATGACTATACCAAAGATCGGATTGTGGGTGCGCATACAGGAATCAATTATTGGTCGCGGGCTGAAGAGTTTGTCGAAAAACGGAGGTCAGGAGAGATAGATGGTGTGCCATCTTCAGTTCATTTGCATCCCCTGGGCCTAATTGTCTTCAGCTTTCGAGTATATTTGCAGTCCCATTGGAAAGCCCCAACCTTAGAAGGACGACGAAAGGTCTCATAATTCCACTTCTGCGGCGGTGTATCCGTGGGACGAGATTGAGGATCATGTAACGTCCTACCCTTAATCAATTTGTGTTCCACATAGAATACCGCCATCCCTGCACCTGCAATGATTTTTCGTGACTCCCAGTCAGTTTCTAATGACAAGAGGATATGGACATCAGTTGATATGAGGGTCCAGAAACAACGCGACAGTATCAAGGTTTTTAGGAACTTTATGGAACGCCATAATGATAGTAGATACTCCGTCGTTCATACCTAGAATCAATTAAGGCGCGTATGCCACAGATAAGCGGGAACAGGAACTACGCAAGTGCACGTTACGCGCTCGCAAAAACCGCGTGAATAACTGGTATCAAGTTTAAAGAGAAGAAAGAAAGGATAGTCGTGTCATTTGGGACATTCTCGGCCCACCCAGTCCCGGCCAGGAGGTTATCTCCCTACATTTTGCACCAAGGCAGATGGCTATAGCGCAGGTAAATGCGCTATAGTGCACACGCACAGCCGCAGTGGTACCCATGAGATACTGGGGAGACGCCAAATGAAACGACAGTCTGGAGGACGCGCACTTCGTCGCGGAGGCAGATCTGTCGTTGACGAGGAGAGGACATCAGTGAGTGCATGACCGCGCGGAGGAGCGATACGCACAGTGGATTGCTCGAGTTGAAGCGCCAGGGACGACGTGGCCTCGGAGGTGGCCATGATCGCAACGTCCGCTTGGATCTTCCCCACCGCCATCCCGATTTTCCCCACCGCCATCTCGGAGCGAGCGGCGTACCCAATCTACGTACAGAGTGTCCATTCAAGAGGGACGATAGATGGGATCGCTGGGCACACCTTGAACGCCTCGGAGGCGGCGTCCAGCTGGGGGAGAAGCGCACAAGGCGGCTCTCACGGCGCTGCAAGCGCAGGACACGGCGCAGCGGCCCGAACTTGAGCTGCGCTTCACGTTCCATCGCGGCGCAGATCTCGCACAGGACGCTGTCGGGACGTAGGTCAGCGACTGGAGCTGAAAGCGGCCGATCGACGTACCCCTCGAATTGCAGGACTGCGTCGAGCATCCCTCGGGATATCGGGCCCGCACTGCCAGCGCGAGTAGCACTGTTCATCGCGTATAGGATGCTGGTCGCGCGCCACGCGAGTGCTTGGGCATGCTCATCGTATGCGGAGACGCGCTGTCGGGGTGTCATGGTCAGCACAGACATACTGTTACAATTACAAAAGACACTTACATCGGCGAGGTCCTACACGGCGAGCACAGCGCCCACAGCGGACTTGAGCGGCGGGAAGACGTCGGTGGATTCCTTGAGGGCTACGAGGAATGTCTAGATTGCGTCGGAGGACAGGGCAAGGAACGATGCAGGCGTGTCATCGTGATGATCAGGAGGTACCGTGGCTGCCGGGCGTTTGTGCCGCCGGCGAGCCACAGGCCCATGGATTGTCCACAAGCCGCTGAGGGAGAGGAAGAAAGTGATAGAAGGACTGAGGTATTGGGCGCTGGTCTATCGTCTTTATACGTGCGCAAGAGCTGTTGACAACGGGCTGGCACGGTAGTCGATTGCTGTGGTTAACGTTAAACGAGGATTCCCGGACTGGGCTGTGGCCCCGTCAGCGAGAGGACACCAAGCACGTTCGCGGGCGACGTCAGGAGCAGAGAAAACACGCGTGTCGAAGACCTCCGCACATCGCGTCATTGTCCATTCATCGAATAGGGCGTCACCGTCTGGATGGAAGGCTTCAGGGAAAACCAGAGAGGGGAGAGATGACCGCTAAGAGCGATGGCCATAGGCACAGTACGCGCATAAGACAGCATAGCCCCAATCACCGAGGGGCAAAAAGCCAGAGATTCGAAGGATGAAGTGGAATGAAGGCAAACGAATGCGAAAATGACAATAACGAGCATGAGGCAACGACGACGGAATGCACGAGCACAAAAGGAGGTGACCAAGTGCCCTTCCCGGCAGCGGAGAATGCACCGCGCGCAGTCCGACGTCGACATCCAAAACCTCAATCACCCCATGCCCCGAGTCGCGTAGCAGCTGGGGTACACCTTTTTCCTCCTTCTCACTCACCCCCGGCTTCTACACCGTCTTCTTGCCCCTAATATCCGTTCGCTACCTGCGGTGGGAGTCGCGGACAGGAATCCGCCGCGAGCCCACAGGGGGAGCGGTACGCCCGGTACGGGGGCGCACGGCAAGGAGGAAGCGCATGGGGTGACGACGACAAAATGCATAACGGACGGCGAGGAAATGCGGTTCCCGAATGCGGATTCCATACCGACGTCGACCTACAAACTTCGATCCCCGACCAATGGATTCAGCCAGGCATCCCACACCCCGAGTCGGCACGCAGCGGCCGAGGGTCGACCTTCGCCCTTCTCATTCACCCCCGGATCGTACACCGTGCTCCTGCGTCTCACCCCCGTTCGCTACCTGCGGCGAGATCCGAAGATAGAGGGCGTGTTGCGCCCACAGGGAGCGGTACGGGTGCGCGGCAAAGAGGAACGAGCATGGGCCGACGACGACGGAATGCATGAGCGCAAAGGGGTGACAAAGTGCGGTTTCCGGTAGCGGATTCCGCAAGCCGACGTCGACACCTTGATCTCAGACCAATCAACCCATACCGCGAGTCGGCGCAGCAGCCTGCGGTCGACCTTCCTTCTTCTTTCTATTCACCGCTGCTTCTATATCGTGTTCCTGCGCATCGCCTCCGTTTTCTCCGTTCGCTGCCGGCGGCGGGAGCCGACGCCCCAGAGCGTGACGGGGAGCTACGCGCCGTACCGGGGACGGGTACGCAGCGAGCGTGGTACTACTGATACGAGGAACGCAGATGGTCGCGACACCGGCTGGAGCACGGCCTGCCCGCGCGGAGAGTGGTGCATAACCGGCCAGGCGAATGCGGAGAGAGTCGAGAACCGTCCCTTCCGGAATATGTCGTGGCGCGAGGCGGAGACGGTGAGGAAGGAAGGAAGGAAGGAAGATTACACGGCACGGTCCCGCTTAGGAACGCCGGGGCCCAGGAAGTGAGAGATGCAACGAACTTCCACCTCTGCGTCATGCCGTATTTCCTCAACCTCGCTCTCCTCGGCCCCCACCCATACACCGTCCGCTGAATTCGTCATAGGCTCTCGTGCTCCGAGTCGACCTGAGCAGGTGGTACAATGCGCAGTGGTGCGGCGGTGACGACGTAACTGAAGCCCCATCCAGCGCCCTCGACTGCTGCGGCGGTCTGCTCGCTCCAAACGGCACCATCCCAATACGCATTCCACCTGTCTCAGCAAGCTTCGCTCCTTACGTGCGCGCTCTTCGTCCTCCTCATCCTGCGGTGACTGGTCCACCTCCTGCCCAGGAGACGGGCCAGCCTGACCGTCCCCAAATGCTTGGTGCACACGCGCGGGTGGTACCAGCGGCGGTCCACCAAACTTGATACCCCCAAGCTTCGCCTTGCACTACGCAATGGTACGTCTCCGCAGTGCCTCTAGGTCCTCGCGGGCGCTTCGTCGGTGGTGTGCTGCGAAGAAACGAGGGTGAAGTGCGCGGTATGACGCCGGCGGCGTACGTGGGAGAGGCCCGGGGAGAGATGGAGTCGTGGACTAAAGACGTTCGTGATGCGCAGGGGGTCGATTGAGAAAGAAAGGCTGGCGGGTGCGGGGGTTCTTCAGCGATGATAGGCCGCAGACGGTGAAGAATGCAGCGAGCTCAAGTCGGTGGCGATGTGCGGCGAGGAATGAGGGCGAATGCACGTTATGGACGCCGGCAGCATGTGCGGGAGAGGCCTGGGGGGAAGAGTTCGCGGCGCGAATGAAGCCGATTGAAACGGGAGGGCTGGCGAGTGCAGGTTCTTGGGGGATGCAGGCCAAAGACAGACGGTCAGAGCTGGACTCGGTGGCGGTGTGCGGCGAGGCAACGGGGGCGACACCGGCGGTATGCGCAGGAGAGCCCAGTGAGAGTGGGGGTCGTGGGCGCGCCGATTGAGGCTGGAGGGCTGAGACAGGTGCTGCGCGTGCCGCTGATGGTGCACGGCGTGAGTCGCGGCGGATCTGGACGTCGAGCAGGAGGAAGGGATCACGCTGGAGATGGTCGCAGTGGGCTAGGAGGCACTACAGACAATCTGGGCGGCGAGAAACGAGAGCCTCGTACGCTGCACATGCAGGTGACGTGGGTCGGGCTATGGGGTGCGTTCACATGGTATGTTGGAGCGAGTGTGCGTTCGCATAGTATGGAGCATTGTGTACGGCGGTGAAAGAAGACATTGGACGTACACAAGGACGTTGCGGACGTGTCAAGCTACATTATCCGAGACTGAGCAACAATGTCGTTGGGGAATAACCAGAAGACTTCAAGACTTACCGACTGACTTAGAGAGCATCGCACATTTCCCGCACGGATTGCAGGACTTGAAGAAGCTTCCCCTCGCCATCCCCAGCGTCCAAGGAGTCCTGTACCCAGCGCACAGCGGGGGCAGTGTCGTTGAGGATCCTGGGATGAACAGCGATTTCGTGGAGCAGTAATTCCTGTGATGCTTTGTGGTATTCGTTGACGGCGAATCGTGAGCGAGTCCAATCAGCTTCGGTATAATGAGGCCCTCGACGAGATGTTCGGATCTCCTGCGCATGCGATTCACAGCACCTCTAGCCGTGAAATATGAATGGTGGAGATGATCGGCTAGCTTGACCTCGAGAAAACAAAAGGGTTCCTTGGTGTTACCCGGAGGATGGAGTGGTCCTTTGCGTTGAAGTGTGACTTCGTATTCCTGAGGAGGGAAAAGAGCGCATTGACAGCCCCGTAGCATTGGCTCTCATCGGAGGTGGTCAGATCAAGTCGGAAGCGCTCGGAAACATAACGGGGAAATAACGTATCGAACCTATAGACAGATGTCAGAGCCTGGTAGCTGGGTTGAGAACTGAGCAAACGATATCCACTAACATGGTCGTGTCTGTGTTACTAGACTCAGAGTCAGACGTGGATGGTGAGGGGTGAAGCGCGTGGTGACGCGGTCACGTCCTGAAAGGCCCGTGACAGCTCGTGACAGGTCACGGTTTACGGTGTTCATTCTGGTTCAAGGCCGCATAATTCACGGACTCAAGCAGTGGAGTTGCAAGGCGTAATACAAGCTCACATTTTTTCAGTAGGCCTCACTAGCCGCACTCAGACTGCCTACGCTCATTGGGTCAAGAATTCAACATGGCTGACTACCGAATTCCCACGGTTGCCTCCACCTAGATGCAATGACCCGAAATAACATTACATTCCATACTATCGCGAACTTATTTCGAATTGGCTCTCTACAGATGACTCGGCCAGACAAGACTTGGTATTTACAGTCTGTCCTGTGTACTTGCCACGGCAGAGCTGATAGAACTTGAAGAACATTCAACTTGTGATGAAAAGGCTAATACAGGATAGGTGCCTCGTTCGAGTGTCCCAAAAAACATTTGAACCTCGTAGAATACCTCGAATCTCGTGGAACTCCAAGGCATCATATGCGAATTTTGCGATCAGTGCGAATGTTGATCTCGGATATTGAATGATCGCCTGAAGGAACTCTAAATCGAGTTTCTGCGATATTTAGGTGAAGAACCTTGTACCATCGCACTCACCTGCCGCTCGACAGACCGCTCGGCAGACACGGCACCAGGTCTCGATATTTTTGGACGTCGATGACTCCCGAGAACCGAGAACCGCTCCCTATAACGGCATCTATTACTCAGTCGGCAACTTGAATCTCGCTCGCACTGCGCAGCCGCGCGTACACACCGAACTCGCGCTCGAACCAACCAAGCACACTGAATCCGCAAGAGGATAGAGAACAGCAGGCTCGAAGCCATCTGCTTGTGAGATGACGGCCGACATTCTCACGAAGGCGCTCGCCTCGTTCAGATTCAAGCCGCTTGAATTACATTTTCGCATGCTGAGGGG
Organism: Mycena haematopus; assembly: GCA_029281435.1. Classification (NCBI taxonomy): domain Eukaryota; kingdom Fungi; phylum Basidiomycota; class Agaricomycetes; order Agaricales; family Mycenaceae; genus Mycena; species Mycena haematopus. The sequence goes on along the minus strand of JARJCV010000015.1, from coordinate 204,783 downwards.
GAGTGTTGGATTTGTAAATCAGGATTATCGGTCGCCGCTCAGGCCCGAGCTTTCTTACTCAGTAGCTTATTGATATTTTTTACTAAAGCCTAGCATTCAGTGTTTAAAAGCCCTTGTAAATCAGCTACGAAATCGTCAACTCGCACTTTTGTTGATTCCTTCGTTCTATTCTTCATCCTTCTCGCAAATCTCCATGTCTCAAAAAGAATACCCGACCTACGACACCAAGGGAATGCCATTCCGCAGGCTTGGCCAAGCGAGTGGCCTCCGTGTTCCTCTTCTCTCTCTCGGAGGATGTGAGTCTCTGGTCTCCGTCGAGATGAATATCTTCTCATTTCATCAGGGCTAACGCTGGGAGGATCTGTAACCGGAGACCCAGTGAAGGTGGGCTCCTTTGAATTAGTGGCACGATGTGCGCTCAATTATCCGTAGGAAATCATCCAAACGGCCTTCGAAAATGGGATTAATATGTTTGATACGGCGGAGGTGTATTCGAAGGGGAAATCTGAACTGGAAATGTAAGGGCTGGCTTTTTTGCGCTCCATTACACACTGCTCATTTCGTTTTGAAGGGGGCGCGTCATCAAGGAACTGGGATATAAACGAACAGATTTGGTCATCACCACCAAACTTTTCTGGGGCCCTCGCGGTACGCACAAATTCGTCCCATAAATTACTGGCTCAGTAAACGCCTAATCCAGGTGGACCCAACGACGGAGGTCTCTCACGAAAGCAGTGCGTTATTTTTGTCTCAGTTAGCCCGTTACATAGTTCACCCGTTGTTTCTCAGCATCATCGAGGGCACTCAGGAGTCACTTGAGCGTCTTCAAATGACCTACGTCGATGTAATCTTTGCTCACCGTTACGACCGCACAGGTATGTCCCATTCTCATCCGGCTAGGAATGCTCCCAAATGGCGCCGTATAGTCCCCATGGAAGAAATCGTCCGCGCGTTCAACTACGTGATCGAGAAGGGCTGGGCGTTCTACTGGGGAACCTCCGAGTGGAGTGCACAGGAGATTGAAGAGGCGCATCGTACGTGCTTACCGTTCGGCATCGAGATATTCTCTGATACGAACGAACCGCAGACATTGCAACGAAGCTCAACCTAATCGCGCCGATCGCCGAGCAGATGCAACACAAGTGTGTTCTTGAATATTTTGCGTATCTTGTCAAACTCAGATTTCCGCAGCATGTTCCACCGTGAGCGGCCCGAGAAGGAGTATGCGTGAGTTGGCTTTCGGTATTTTAAATAACTAAATGGATTAACCTTCATCTCAGGGTCTTGTACAAGAACTACGGGTATGGCACGACTGTATGGTCCCCGCTCGCCGCGGGCATGCTCACTGGCAAGGTAGGACTTCCGTCGTAACCTCAACTCGTATCTTTGTTTAAAACGCAATTGGCCAGTACAACGACGGCATTCCCGAGGACTCGCGCTTCGCGAGAGAGGCCTTGTTCAAGGACCGCGAATCGACGCTCAAGACGGCGGAGGGCCTGGCGCAGATCGCAAAGGTCAAGGAGCTCACGAAGATCGCCGAAAGTGCGTCTTTTCCCACTCCCCCTCGCTCGCCTCAATATGAAGATCTCATATCATTGCGGACAGGTCTGGACGCAACGCCCACTGCACTCGCGATTGCGTGGCTCGCGAAGAACCCTAACACATCCACCATCATCCTCGGTGTCACCTCCGTGCCCCAGCTGTTACAGAACCTCGAGGCGTTAAAGGTCCTGCCCAAGATCACGGACGAGCACCTGGCCCAGATTGAGGAAATTCTAGGGAATAAACCCGAGCCTTTCGTATGCATTTTGCGTTTTACCTTCTATGTGGCTGACCATTCGCACCTCCCTGCAGCCGACGTACGGGCGTCCGCCTCTGGATGTGTATGGGAAGCTTTAAGAACGGCTGGTGAGATCAGTAGAATAGTGTTCATTGTTTGCTGGAAGTAGCAAAATAGACATTATTTTTTCGTCGGTGCAGATATTTGAACCGTGTGCCCGTGACTCCTCAACCGTGGGAATCTCTCGCAAGTTGCCGACCAGTCGCCACATTTTGTTATAGTATTACTAATACTAGTAACGATCCTCCGCTCTGCAAAAAGATTACAATGTCACTCCCTGCATTACTTATGATATCCGATGCGGGGGAAACAAAAACTCAGGATGACTAAAAATGGCGTTACGCACATCATCGAAATCGAAGCAAGAAATCCAATGATATAAAGAATAGTATACGTTGTCGACATACAGATTTGGCAAATACAGGCAATTTTACGGGGCGTTTAGATCACCAAGCCTAAGTTGACGTGGACAGCTTTGACCTGAGTGTACCTGAGGAACAATTGATATTCTGAGATTGAGTGATTCCAAAAAAATTTGAACACTCACGTCGCGAGGGCATATTCGCCGTGTTCACGGCCTATGCCACTGGCCTTATACCCGCCGAACGGGATCGAGCATTCGGTCAACTGAGCGCTGTTCACAAAGGTGGAACCAGATTCGAACGCGTGCGCAACGCGGATTGCTCGGCCAATATTTTCGGAGAACACACACGCCGACAAACCGTATTCAGTCGCGTTCGCGGCCTCGATCACCTCTGCAGAGTATTATTGCAGGCTTGTTTGAATGGTAATGCATACAGACCTTCCTCAGTCTTGAATGTCATGATAGCGGCCACGGGGCCGAAGATCTCTTCCCTGACGATTTTCATGTCGGGAGTACAGTTGGTGAAGATGGTGGGTTGGATGAAATAGCCTTCCGTTCCGTGGCGGTCGCCGCCAATATGAACAGTCGCACCGCTCTCCTTCCCAGACGCGATATAGCCCATGATTCGCTAAATTGAGTATCAGTTGAATACGGATGGAAGTGAGGAATAAGTCCTTGCATCAAATTGAACTTTGGACACCTACAAAAGCAAATTCGATGAAAAAGAAGATAGGATGGTAAAGGTGAGACACACTTGTGGCCCATGATTTGTGCTGGCCTCGAAAGGATCGCCAGTGGCTTCGGTGAGACCCTTAACCATAGCGGTGAACCTCTCAATAAATTGAGGATAGATTCCTTCTTGAACAAAAATGCGCGATCCCGCGACACATGCCTGTCCTATGAGGAGTGAATATTTAGAGAAGAACTAATCGGTATAAATGAGGTCCACTTACCCATATTCCCGCTTTGTAGAACCGAATCAGAATACGAGCGATTTTGAATAGATAGAGAGACGCACTACATCGCATGGGTCGCCCATTTAATTGTTTGATCCAGGTTGCAATCGTCGAAGATGACTGTTGGGCTCTTGCCCCCGAGCTCCAACGTGACGACTTTCAGGTTGGTTCTGGCGGAGGCCTCCAAGACCTTGCGACCAACCAACGTGCTTCCGGTGAATGCGACTTTGGAAATGTGCATGTGCTCGCTGATCGCCTGGCCGACAGTTGCGCCTATGATCTTTGGATTAAGCTGAGGAAGGATACAAATTCGACCACGGACCATAACCGTTGACGATGTTCACGACACCCGGGGGAAAACCGGCCTCAGCAACGAGCTCTGCGAACTTGAGGGCAGACAACGGTGTTATCTCTGACGGCTGAGAGCAAGGTCAACCAATGTGATTCGAATGGAAAGGGCTGGCTGTAACCCACCTTCAACACGATACAGTTCCCTGTAGCGAGCGCGGGACCGAATTTCCAAGCCAACATCAACACTAGAACGAAATCGACGTCAGATTTGAAGTCACACGAGAGCATTGTTGTTACACACACGGGTAGTTCCCTAGTTGAAATTCGGGACTATTGGGTCAGCGGAAGGAAAATGTTTGAGGTCGACAGACAAGGTATGATTTGGCCCACAACGCCATACGGCTCGTGCCGCGTGTACGCAAGCTTCGTCTCGCTACTCTCGATCGTCTTTCCTTGGACCTTGTCCGCCCAGCCTCCGAAATAGCGAATCCACTGGATACTCCCAGCTATATCAACAGATTTGGCGACTGCGAAAGGCTTCCCTGTCAAGCGCGAATTATAGACGAATAATTGAAAGGTATGTCGCGATTACCGGCGTTGATACACTCCAGGGCAGCGAAGGTATCCATGTCTCGCTCTAAAAGATCAGCGAGACGAATCATAAGCCTTCCACGTTCCTTCCCAGGGCATTTCAGCCCCCAGGTAGTTTTGTACGCCTGCATGCGCTTAGCCCGGGGAAACGCCTAGTGGATCGAGGGAACATAGAACACTAGCCTTTTGTGCGGCCTTAACTGCGATATCCACATCCTTGGCGGAACCTAGAGAGACAGCAGCTATCTTCTGGCCGGTGGCTACCGAGCGAATCAATGTCAACGAATCATGAGTGAGAGGCTTCAGAGTTTTGTACCCGGATTGATAACGCTGGGGAATGATAGGTTGGATTAGAAAGGACTCGGATAACCAACTAGGGGAAACTTACTCAATCATATCCGGTTCAATAGGATCGACCCAGTTTCCGTCGATGAAGAGCCCCGAGTTTACGGTGATGGAGCCCTTGAAGGCAGCGGTAACGATCTCGAGGGTGGTAGAGCCAGGCATTGTTTGTTGTGTGGAGGGGGTGAATGTGAGTCCGGGTCTTTATACCCGTGTCAACTCATTCCCACACTCTAGATTCGCGCACACATGACTCGAAGGTGAGACGCTGCTTTAGGTGCTTCGTTTCTCATACTGTGCGACGGCCCACATGTTTAGCTGAAGGTTCATCAATTCGAAGGGTTCAAATTCGTCAACGATCATACCGAGTATACGAGTAGTTATGCATATGCAGTCGTGTTTAACAGCAGGTTCAATGTTGGTTCGATGGTAATGACCATCCCGCCCAAGGGCCGACAATGACCACCCCGCCCGAAGTTGATACTGTCACCGGGCGGAGTGCATCATATACTCGGGCGGAAGTTTAACCTATCATCGGGCGGAAGTTTACTTACCGTTAAACTTGCGCCCAAACATAGTGGCGGGTGGTCATAATCGGCCCTCGGGCGGGGTGGTCATTCCCATTCCCATTGACTTTGCTGATTGATTCACCGACATGCCAGATAAAAGCACTAGCTTTTAGCTGGGTTTAGAATTATTCCGAGAACGAGTCGACGACAAGAAAAGGACGTTACTCGCTCCTGATAGAACAGCAAAACCGAAAGCAACATGCAAAGTCGGATCAAACGATGAATAGATTCTTGCTGTTGGACAAAAGACACAACAGCATGAAGTCAGGATGGAAATGTCTTGACATACGAATACATAAGTACACAGAATCCTTGCGATGGAGTGACTTAAATCGTCAAACCTATGTTGACGTGAACACCTTTGACCTGGGTGTACCTGGGGAAAACAATGATCCACAGATGATTTTGAAGAATTGTTTGATAACTCACGTCTCGAGGGCATACTCTCCATGTTCGCGGCCTATACCACTGGCCTTGTACCCTCCAAAGGGAATGGAACATTCGATCAGCTGTGCGCTATTCACGAAGGCAGAACCAGATTCGAAGGCGTGTGCAACGCGGATGGCTCGGCCAACATTTTCGGAGAACACACATGCCGACAATCCGTATTCAGTTGCGTTGGCAGCCTCGATCACCTCTGCAATGATCCTTATTCCGCCGATGGGTCAAATGTTAGGAAACAAGACATACCTTCCTCCGTCTTGAATGTCATGACAGCGGCGACAGGGCCAAAGATCTCTTCCTTGACGATCTTCATGTCGGGGGTGACGTCCGTGAAGATCGTAGGCTGGATGAAGAAGCCTTCCGTTCCGTGGCGCTCTCCGCCGATGTGGACAGTTGCACCACTCTCCTTGCCCGACGCGATGTAGCCCATGATTCGCTAAGTGGATTGAGAAGGAATGACAAGCGTTCACAGTAGAAATAACAACGTACATCAAATTGAACTTGCGACACCTACGAAAAGACAAGATGAGTAGGGATCCTAGGATTCCTCAGGCTCGAAGGAGACGCACCTGTGGCCCGTGTTGCGTGGTGCCAGAAAAAGGGTCTCCGGTAGCCGCGGTCAGAGCTTTCACCATCGCGGTAAATTTCTCAATGAATTGAGGATAGATTCCTTCTTGAACGAAAATGCGTGTTCCCGCGACACAGGACTGTCCTATAAGGGATCAGTGAGTATTCAGGTCGAAGTGAGATCGTCCTACCCATGTTCCCGCTGTACAGAATCGGATCAGGAGACAAAAGAACTTGAATGCAAGATACGCACTACATAGCACGAGTCGCCCATTTGATGGTTTGATCCAAGTTGCAGTCGTCGAAGATGACTGTTGGGCTCTTGCCCCCGAGCTCCAACGTGACGACCTTCAGGTTGGTTCTGGCGGAGGCCTCCAAGATCTTGCGACCAACCAACGTGCTTCCTGTGAATGCGACTTTGGAAATGTGCCTGTGTTCGCTGATCGCCTGGCCGACAGTTGCGCCTATGATTGTTGGATCACAGTAAGTTGAGGAAGGATATAAAGGTTGACCACGGACCATAACCGTTGACGATGTTCACGACACCAGGGGGAAAGCCGGCCTCAGCGACGAGCTCTGCAAACTTGAGGGCAGATAATGGCGTGACTTCGGACGGCTGATAAAAAATGTAAATACATTTTTTATTAAAAAAACTGGATATAATCACCTTGAATACGATACAGTTACCCGTGGCCAGTGCTGGACCGACTTTCCAGGCCAACATCAACACTGGGAAGGAAAACAAATAAGCTTCAGGTAGCACGCGATCAAGCGTCACATACTTGGGAAATTCCCTGGTTCAAAATGAGGTATTATTAGTCGAGGAAGGCTAAAAGGTTATGGGTTCAACAAACAAGGGATGATTTGGCCCACGACGCCGTACGGCTCGTGCCGCGTGTAGGCGAGTTTCGTCTCGCTACTTTCAATCGTCTTTCCTTGGACCTTGTCCGCCCAGCCCCCAAAGTAGCGAATGTGTCTGATACTTCCGGCCATATCATTATTTCTCGCAACATTGAAGGGCTTTCCTATGCGCGAACCATGAGAAATTGTGCCGTATTGCACAAAAAACGATTACCAGCATTGAGAGACTCCAGGGCGGCGAACTGGTCTATGTCACGCTCGATAAGATCCGCAAGGCGAGTAATAAGCTTTCCGCGTTGGCTCCCGGGGCATTTGAGCCCCCAGGTGGTTTTGTACGCCTGTGGATGTAGTTAGGGGGAACACCGGGTGGAGGGAGAGGGAATGCCTTTTGTGCAGCCTTGACGGCGATATCTACATCCTTAGCAGAACCGAGAGAGACGGCAGCTATCTTTTTGCCAGTGGCTGCGAAGGGAATCAGCACTAGTGAAGTAGGATTCAGGAAATGAAGTAACGTACATGGATTGATAACACTGCGATCCCGGGAAGGCATCATCACAAACGGAGGCCTTTGTCTGGAACGGCAACGTACTCAATCATATCAGGTTCGACTGGATCGACCCATTTTCCATCGATGAAGAGCCCAGTGTTAACGGTGATGGAGCCCTTGTAGGAAGCAGTGTCAATGTCGATAGTAGTAGTAGTGGGCATTGTCGTACTGAGGGAGTGTCCGCGTAAAGGATCCGGCTATTTGTAGTCCCCGTGCCTCCCCGCATTCCCACACTTTGCACCCGGTCCCATGCGTCAGCATGCGTCGCATGACGGTGATGCCAGGAAGATGCCAGCTGAAGACACAGCGCGGGCACTTGGCGGGCACGAACATTCGTAGTGTTCGAGAAGTTAGGACTCTTAGAATTCAGACGATCTGGCGGAGTTGGAGGTAGTGTTGCCGCGGCTCGGCTGCCGCTGGCTCGGCTCGACTTTATTTTTGATGGCTTCGGAGCCATCACCGCCTAAAGCCGAGCCCATGGGCCCACCCTCCGCCGCCCACAACCTGTGTCGAAACCAATGCAGGCTGAGCGAGCCGAACCGAAACCAAATGCGGATGTCGGAGATCCTGCCGCGCGTTGCCGCCGAGCCTTTCCTCAGCTGTTGTTCTTAACGTGCACGACGCTGAGGTGAGGCTCGCATAGTCTCTTATAAACAGACGCTACAACAATTTTTGTGCTTGTGCCTCGCATGTTGTAGTCTGTCGATTCCCTTTGATCCGTCATTGGAGGTCAAAGTTGTTACATAAACATCGGACTTTGAAAAAAAAACGCGTCGTGTCACACTGCGTTACATCAGTCCTTCTCGCGTCTTTCTCTCGCTTCACTACCAAACACCGCACCAGACACGCGTAGAACCGATTCAAGCATCCGATAGGACCTGCGATGGAGCAAAACCCGCCACCTGTGGCTAAAGTCCGGTCGTGGAAGCGCATGGTCCCACTGACGATCCCAGTGATCCCGCCGCTAGGACATACTCCCGGCTCAGATTCAGCCCCAGCAACTCCGATAACACCTCCATCGGCGACGTCTACCAGTAGCCAAGTACGTCTACGCGCCCCAGCACGATCGAAGCAGCAGAAAGTGCACGATGTGCTCGACAGTTATGGGTTTGTCGGATTTGGTGACTTCCTCGAAGCATTCTTCGAGCATCCCGGAGACGTCGATCTACGAACCTCAAGCCACAGGGGAGCAGTAACCAGTTTCCTCCAAGGCCACTCCAAAGTCAGATTAGAGAAAATCCTAGACCTGATATACACACATCCGCAGAGTCGTCCCAAGAGGAAATTCGCTGACCAGGTGAACGCAGCATTCTCCCACGATAAACCCTTGTCCGAGATCCGTTTTGCTCGTCCCTTCCTCACTGCATGGTCTACGAGAATTGTTGGTGATGAGATCTACCGGCGTGTTGGCCTCCTTGCGAAGAAGAGCGATGATCCAAATAGTCGTACGCACATCCGCGCCACAACAAACGGAAGAAAGGCTGGAGCTAGAGTGGCGACTTGGGAGGATACGGAGTTTACGATTGACGGTCTCGCAGCTCAGTATCGAAACGCGGACCCGTTCATCTGGTACATCACGGAATGCTTCTGCGCGCCCCGGATCAAAGGAAAAGTGGTCATCCGAAAGAGGCGTCCCCATCCCGCGGTACGTGTTTTACAGTCTCGCAGACATCATGGCATCGTACCTAACTCTATCTTAACTCAGATCCAAGTCGCCGCACTGAGCTCATTTGTTATCAGTCGAAATTCCTACGCAAGTGGAAATCTCGCGTTGCCGCTTGGGATTTGGCAGTTTGCCTGCCTAACCCATGTCGATGTCAAACGCGTGTATACGCGCTTCGGCTCAACTGTGAGCGACAGTACGGTACGAAAGGCTCTTAGCTCCATGTCAGCGGCGGACATGTCAGCTCTCAAACTCAGCGTACAAGATGCGACAGCGCGCGGTGAATCTGCATGGGGCAAAATCTTCGACAATGTGCAGTATTACTCTGCGGTTTTCGAGCACGGCCTGGGACGCGAGAACGAGCTCAAAATAGGCACCGCGTGCACGGCATTCAAGTTCAGTGGGTACCAGCCCGGCGCATTCGCTGCGAATGATTACATCGCACACGTCATTCAACAAGACCGTCAAACGATGACCACTGAAAGTGTTTTCCAAAGCATTGATTGGGCTCACATTGCCGAGGTTTCGAAGCTCCACTCCGTTCGTGTACTGGCTGAGTTTACTCCCTTCCTGCACCATTTAAATCCTCAAATCTCTGCACGCTTCCGTGAATCCCCAATCGCGAAGCACCGGATTCCAGTGTGCAAGACAGTTCTTCAACCGCTGGCAACGAATGCCGAACAAGAAGGAACCTCGCAGGGAATGCAGCGTACATTGCGGGAATTCGAGGAGCAGATGGGGATTGAGCCCGAGAAGTACGACAATATCTTGATATGGAATCGGGGCGATGGGGCATCACACTCGACAGTAATGGGTCTGCGGAAGTATCTCGCGGTCTCCGCCGACATCTACAAGTCCTTCCGCAATGTTATCAGCACGCCCGAAACTTGGCACACCAAGGCTTGTGCATCTAATCATTACGGGCCTTCAGCATCCAAGGATCCCTCGTCCCTTTCACGCAGCTCAAACACCGCCAATATGAAGCGCCCTACAGATCTCAAAAAATGTGACTTCTATCCGACCAGTCGAAGCATGACTTTGATTTGGGAAGCGCACATTCTCAATTGTTGGCGGTAAGTCTTTGCATTTCGTTTTCCTTTCCCATCGCTTATTTAGATCCAGGCTCATTCTGGGAATTGATACCGACATTCAGTCTCATTTTGAGGCATTAGCAGCCTCAGATGCACTTCCAACCCTCGAGGATCTTTTGGAGCATGCCGAGACTCTGTGCAACCGCTACGCTTCCCAAAATGCATATGATCAAGCTCTTTCCGCAGAGGAATACGACCAGGCAATCCCGGAGATGAAAGCTCCAAAAGGAACTCCATGGACGGCACCATCCGCACCCACTGTGATCCCCGACGCAGAGACTGACACCGAGGAAGATCCTCCCAGTCTTGACGGCAGTACTGACGACTCTGCAGACGAGGTTGATGCCCCACCTTCAGAAGCCCCTGCGCTAGAGATTCCACCCACCACACCGAAAGACGAGCCGCACATCCACACCGAGGACACTGAGTTCGACGGCGATCGTGTGCTGAGTAACAGCATTCTATTCGTCCTAGAATTTGGCTGGTGGATAGAATTAAATTATGCGATCCCCGAGGGCGACATCAGACGAGTAATGGAAATTCTGAAGGTATGAAATATCGAACACAGATCTTACTAATTACTGAATGGGCGAAGATTTTTATCTTTACGTTCGCAGGGACGTCTAACCAGAATTATATGCGGTATATGCTCGATCTCTATGCGCTCCTCGAGTTCGAGTGCTCGCCTGCGCTCAAGCTTACCCTCCTCAACAACTGGCTGCTGAATCTGTGCGGAGAAATTGGGAAGTTCGTTGAAGGCGACCTAATGCAAGAATGGAACAACAAGTGGCTGCAAGTGATGGTACCGCGGCGGGGCGCAGAATTCGACGACAAATACTATCGTGAAATTGTCGCCCCAAATGTCCTTCATTTCATCAAGCTCAAGGAGGACATCGAGAGCGCGTTCGAGCTCAAACGTCGCAGCAAAGCTCACACTTCCCCCCATCTCCGCGATGAAACGAAGGTCCTCCTCACCCTGTACAAAGAGGAGCAACTGCATCTGTTTCGGTCCGGGCGCAGCATGGGACACGCAGCGGTCAATCGCTTTGACCGTGGCTACAGTCGACTGGTGGCAGGAAAAATGGATGAGTTTCTTCAGCGAAGCGCAGAGTACGCTGACGTGTTGAAAAGCGTAGAAACTCTTCGCTCTCTCGACCACCCATCCAGCATGGATGTAGATCAACCATCGCCACTGGCGAGCAGAGCGTCGTCCCCACTTGACTCCGGCCGTCCAGATTCTGTCAATTCGGTGACGGGCTCTATGCGTTCCAATTCCTCAAGCACCTCATTCAACTCAAGCAAATCTACTGCCTCACGTGCTGCAGCAGATTGCGTGGAAGAGTGGGATACCGTCGATCACAGCGATGAAGGGCTGTCTAGCGGGTCAGATTTGACGGTGACCATCGACACGGAGACCGGTCGAATGAGTGCAGACTGGTACGACGACGAAGAGTTCGAGGATTTGCTTGTGAGATTATGTGGCGCAGAGGAGGAGATAGAAACCGAGGACGAGGACGAGTTGGATCCCGGAGACAATGTCGCAACCGACTCTGATGAAAGCGAGAATGGACATTAATACAATGATAACAGAACTGTGAATTATTCGATAGTAGCAAATATGACAGCGATACGAAACTATGATAAAAACAATGGCGAACAAATACAAGTTTACTCAGCTCGTGCCGCACGCCTCTTTGACGTCGTCTTGTACGCGGGTCGAAACGTTGCAGTAACTGTGGCAGCAGTGGGAGCTTTCTGTCGCTGTGCGCGAGCGCGCCGAACCGGGGGCTGCTGGTTCGTTATTTCGACCAAAGGGGCTTTTGTTGCTGGCCGTGCACGTTTGGAAGGCGGTGGAATTGGTGATGATCGCGGATGGTGTGACACCGCTACGCGGTTTACATGAAAATACCTGGGAAATATTCACAAGTCAGCCACACTTGTTTGTTCCGAAGGCTACCTATTCCCTCCCACCTTCACTTCGCTTGATTTCGACAGAACGGCTCAAATGCGGTGAACGGTGAATATATCCAAACCGTGGGAAAATCAAGTGATCGCGTGATCGTACACTTCAATTGAACCGTTCGTGGCCGCTAGAATTTTCCAGGCCTCTAAATTGAAGCCAAATGGTTCCAAATGATGGAAATCACCATTCCATGACCTTGTGGTCACCGCAGCAACATCCACCGTGCGGCTTTTGGGTCAACTATCACCAGAACCACAAACTTGAACAATTTCATTGGTCGATGACTCTCTTACTAATTTTCCACCACATGGACCTTGAAGATCACCACCCGCATCACTAGGGGTAATTCCAAATTACCCCTCGTTTCCATCTTTTCCATCAGCAACCTATTTATTTCACTAATTTCCAATTCACCTGAAACGATCACCCCACATGGTCTCGAACCAGTATTTATACCGTAACTTTACTTGTGGTGCGGCGTACAATTTCCCCTTCTTATCTCAGAATAAGATTTTGTGCCAACTTCGACCCTTGCTCAAACTGTTACCAAGAATTGCGCCCCAAGAACATTGCTTACCTCTAAATCGTCCTCCGGTCTTCCATAGACCAAAATTCGCCCAAAGTATCTTCCTCTGCCCATTTACGCTAACTATTGTTGTTTCCAGGTCCTACGAGTCCAACCACTGTTCCGTCTAAACAACAACTCTGCCGCTCCCTTTCGTACATTCCCTCTCACGGTTCTGTTTCGGCATCTTTTGGTGTTACGAGTTCAACTCAGTGGCAGAAGGACCAATTGCGTTCAGAACCCCGTTCAACTGTGCACTGCGACTATTCGACTAGTCTACGCAGTATTACAGTGTAATCTAATTACGTCGTCACAATGGACGTCTGCTTCATCTTCACTGCTTGACTCCTCCTCCTCCTCCTGCTCGTCTTCATCGCTCGATTGTAGTTGGCGTGCCGCAGTTGCCCTCGCCTTGCGGGCGATCTTTTGTTTGGCGTTTTTTGCCAACCGAGCGGCTTCGCGATCAGCGTTGATGCCTGTCTTCAAGTCTGTGACGATGGCGTAAAGAGACACAGTGTGATTGATAGCAAAAATCCAGCGGTCGACGAGAGTAGTGAGAGCTGAAAGCGAGTTCAAAGAGAGAAGGTTGTCGAGAACGATAGTCTGAATAGGCGACGGAAAAAATGAAGATTTCGGGCGGAACCGATTTTCAGTGTGATGGGATTCTGCGCGCCGAACGGTCTCTCCAAATTCCACCAGCGCGCAGGTGGCGTTGGCCTGCTCCTTCCTTTTGAGCTTTAGTTTCTTCTGTGCAGCGGAGGGGAGGGAAGATGCTTGGGGGACTGGGGGAATGAATGGCGCCAAGGTAATTCCAGAGGGAAGTGGTGAAGGAGGGAAAGACAGATCAATTTCAGCACTCTTGGCACATAATGAGCATGGGAGTCGGCGTTCAGCGGAAATACAATCCTGTGTCGTGAGCTCTAAAGGAGGATTTTGGTATATACGGTTGATCGCAGCGATGTAGCACGTTTGCTCAGCGAGGACTAGAGCCTTGGCATGTTCCATTGGCTTCGAACTCTTTCGGCGGATAGGCTTTCCCGTCTTCTGGTTGACCCGATCTGTTCCTGCTGGATCGGCTGTGCCTGAGCATCGCATGTAAGTATCGGTGCGAATTCCACATAAGAACATACCCGAAATTTGCTTCGCCGCGTCCTTAACGGCATTTGGTTGGTAGAAAACGACTCCGCGCGCAGCAGTGTCTGGATTACGTCCGACACGGCCCTTTTCCTGCCAGAGCTGGTCGAGAGTATTGGGAAAGCCAAGGGACAGACTATCGAGCAAGGCCTTGACATTCAGACCGTTCGCGAAGGCAATTGTGGCGATGACTACTTGGCAGCGCGGATCCTCGTCCATGAGGCGTAAGATCTCCTCGTTATCCTCAAATGAACGCAGAGAGTGGTACATTTGGATGCGACGTAACCGATCCGGTCCAACAGGAAGAGAGTTCCAGAGATAGATGAATACACGGTAGACGTCGTCGATTTTACGGCAGTGGACCACGGCTTTACGTCCCGAGTTGAGATATGGGAGGAGATCCGGGAATTCCTTGCCGCCGATACCCTTCCGCAGCGGTTCCATTATGAACTGTGTATTCGGGCGCTCGTTGGACAGTCGGAGGACGTAAAAGTTGTCGCCAGACAAGCCGAGACTGCGGCAGATACTAGTTGTCGGAGAGCCTGGCTGGAGTGTCGCAGTGAGGGCCATGACGGATGCGGACGACGGTAGCCGGCCACGAAAAAAACCACCGACATGCCTGAACTGTGGACGAAACGTCAAACCCCACTCGTTGATGGTGTGAGCCTCATCTGCGCATCCATACACAATGTTAGCGCGGAAGGTGTCGTGCGCGGGTATTTGCCGCCAAGCCTTGTCGTGGAGATGCTCAGGATCAACGCAGATGATGTTCCAAGTCAAGCATTCTTGAATGTCCTTCACGAGATTCTGGCCAGCCATACGCGCGGCGGTGATATTCTCATGGCAATATGCAAATGCAGGCACACCAAGTTTCTTGAGCTCAAGCACCTAGAAAGGGTTATTCTACGAAGCAAAGAGAGGGTTAATGACGCACAATATTTGCCGCCAGGCCTTTCGTCGGTGTTACTACAATTCCCACAGGAAGCGCGCGAGTCGGCAAATCAGGGTACAGATGCGGGTTGCGCGCCATCTCTCGGTGGACAATGATAGGTACTGCAAAGATAGCGGACTTCCCACCTCCTGTAGCCATACAACACAGAACATCTTGACCGTCCAGAACTCGTATGATAAGATCTTCTTGGGATGGATACAAGCCGGCTTGCCATTGCGGGATCTGTTAGAACCAGCGGCGGGGGTGACACCCGCACAGTAGGGACGACTAAGGTGCGTCTGAACCGTGTTATGAATAAACCGTTGTATTCGAGGTCTTTGCTCGATAGGGATTAAGCCTATCGAGCGAAACTACTTATACAAGATGTCCGGGCCGTTTACGTAGTCTACTATGAGTAATCGGGTAGCTATCCGAGACACCTGATACTACTAAAGGAGAAACTACGGACGGACTAATAGAACATGTGTCACGGTACAATAATATCCATATTGGTAATGGTCCGAAGTAATCGCGTAAGGGAAATTAAACTAAATGCCGAGTCCAACTCCAACATCCAACAGGATCTGCTTCCGAACGATTGTATGGAGGGTGCGGCGTCCTTGGATATCCGTCCAGCGATATTTCGGAGCCATGGGACCGTGACGTCGGAGCGGCCAGCCGGGCTCAAGGGAAGGAAGAAGCGGGAAGAAGCAAAGTTAAGCGGCGCTGCCAAATTGCTGTGGGAACATAATTCAAAGTCCGCATGTTTATGTAACAACTCGCACCTCCAATGACGGGTGACGCGGTAAACTACAGACTAAGGCTCGCATTATCATAGCTCAATGGACATTTGCTTACCGTCTGTAGCTAGTGTCTCTTTACTCTAGGTAATACTAAATTGAGCTGTTGTTCTTACTGCTATTTGCGGAACATAAGGCGCGCACACTTTTTTTCCATTTTAGTCACTTTTTTGATGCTAATTTACTTTTCACTCTAGCACCCTCAGTTCTTGTCGGATTACCTCGAAAGTGGATGCGTTCGATTCCTAGTGATGAAATACAGTGTATAGGCCATCAAATATACATTTGAGACATTTACCTCCCGTGCTGTGCAAAATCATGCACATTTCAGCTGTTTACCCTCTAACATCGGAGGGGGGGCTCAGATACGTCCAATATTTCACAGCATTAGTCCTATCAATGTGAGATACTGCACTGTACACTTTGATTCACGAAAATGTAACGAGAATTGCACGAACGAAAGAAATTGAGTCATATCAAATCGAAGATTCTGTCCAAAATTGTAGACCCTCATTCATGACAA
Organism: Mycena haematopus; assembly: GCA_029281435.1. NCBI lineage: Eukaryota > Fungi > Basidiomycota > Agaricomycetes > Agaricales > Mycenaceae > Mycena > Mycena haematopus. The sequence goes on along the minus strand of JARJCV010000015.1, from coordinate 188,741 downwards.
AGGGTTGCCAGCAGTTTGCCAATTTTTTTACTGGACAATCAAGTCGGTCTATATTACTGTATTGTCCACTCACTTTGGCAAGAACCCCACCGAAAGTTTTGATATGAAGTCAGATCAATGTGAGAGAAAGTGGACTGATGTGTGATGGCCAGACTGATCTGCCTTCACTAAGCTCGTTTCCAAGGCCTCGGTTCATTTATGGCCCAAATGAGTTGATAGTGCAGTAACATATACCAAAACAATTACCCCTTGAAAAAATCAGCTATGTCCTGCTACCCGTCATCTTGAACGAGGGTAAACACTTTGCACTAAAATTTTGATGCAATCAAGATTCATTTCACTCGCTCGGCCATTCCTGCTTGTAATTTCATGGAACAAAATGTTCTATGCGACATTTACAACCACTGAGACCACTCGGACAAACTTCTGGACGTCTGGGATCACCCGCTCATTTGGTGGAGGGTCAACAGCTGAAAAATCCGTGATTTCGGAGTACAGGTGAAGTACATGTAATAGAGATATATTACATAGTCTATACACTGTAGTCTTCCCATGCGAATCGAACGTGATATGTTGCAGGACGATCTGATAAGAACTGAGGCCGCTAGAGGGAAAAGAAATCTGAGATCAAAAAAGTAACAAAATGTGACAAAAAAGTGTTCGCGCCTTATGTTCCGCAAATAGCAGTAACGTGCACGACGCTGAGCTAGTGTCTCTTTACTCTAGGAGTGTCCGGTTTTGAGACCTGGAGCACCTCCAATGCCGTTTACAAACCTTCAAGACACCTCTTGAACTGCTGCTCACGCGCCTTGGCTCTTGTGCGCATTACTCTAGCTTTTGGGGGGTTTTTTTTGTTACCTTTGGACTTCGACAACCGACTCGCGGCATTTCAGCACCAACGACGATGGTCGACCTGACACCAGCCGTGGTATCGATAGACGCCCACTATCCTTCTACAAGCATTCTGTGTGACCCTTACTTCAATTCTTCGGTGCACAACAGCAGCGTATTTGACATGGTTACATACAGTCTCCCGCACAAATCTGCGCGTCAAAGCATACTGTATTCCTTGTTTTTCTTTTTGCTAACAACGATTCAATGTTCTCTAGATGCTGTTACAAATCCTATGAACCCCTTGTGAAGAGTGTGTACCCAGCAGACGCACCCCTTGCTGTGCAGGCAGCGGCAGCTGGGCTACTTTGACCTGCATTCCGACCGGCGCCCGGTCCATTGCGACGATGTAATAAGACCAAGCCGGACTACGACCCGCGCAATCCGCCGAGTGAGACGGACGGTGGATATTCCGATTCGCCTGCTGCCTACGCCTACACACACTGTGCTGTCCACGTCCCCTGCGCATTATTCACCATGATATCACGCTGTTTGCAAGTGCGGACATGGACTACCGTAATCACGCAGGGTGCTCTAAAGCGCACTCAGTCATTCTCACAACACCAACACCTCCATTGCATCGCCGAAGCACACCGTCACGCCGAGCAAGATGTTTATTCTCCTCAACATGGTCTCCGAGCACGAGCTGGCTCCGGTGCGGGGCCATCGCCTGTATGTGCCCCGTCGAGGCTGCCTGAGGCTGTCTGTGCACACAGTCGCGCCCCATCCCAGTGTTGCAGATTAAGCCCTTATTAACCCTAAAATTTTTGGTTAAGACTTAAGGGCTTAATATAGGGTTAATAACCCCGGGGGTTAATAACACTTAATAATGGGTTATGTTCAAAACTTGCCAAATTCGGCAATGCAGCGTAAATTTGAGGGTGTTGTACTCAGGTGACTGAATATAATGCTCCTCCGTGTCCTCTTTATCTATTGAAAGTGCTAGGGCTTGTATTCAGCCTTCTATGATACTTGGAATCGCAGTCTCACACCCTCACACCCATCAATCCTTCAGTTTATGCCATATATGAGCTCGGTAGTAACATTCTTTGAAAATTCACATCACATGAATCTTTTGTGAGTATTTCAATTCAAGTACAGGATAAACGGCTGACACTGTGGGGAATGCAGCACAAGCTAAGGGAAGAGTCACGTGGCACGTGACTATCTTAAGGTGTAATTACCCCTTAACAACTTCTGGAGGCTGAAGCTAAGCCTTAAAGTTAAGGGCTTATTAACCCCTAGGGGTAATTACGCCTTAAGGCTTAACTGCAACACTGCCCCATCCACACCCGCACCACCTGTACCTGTGTTGTTGGTACCCACAAATGCACCGGTGTCGTAAACGTGCTCTCGACGCCCGTGCCATCTGCACCCACACTCACACTTCCCAAGTCGCCAGCCCAAGTGCGTCGCTGCCGACACGATACGTGTATGTACAATGCGCAGCTGCATGACATGCTCGATGAGGAGGATGAGACGTAGGCCACCGGCAAGACACATCCATTGGTCAAACCGGGAGCCACACTCGTCTCCACACTGTCCGCAGGCATTGTCTGCTGCTACTATGTTTGTGTCGTATTGAGTTTGTGTGCAGTGACGAGGTCAGCTTTTGAAGTGAAGGATCGTCGATTCGTGGAGGTACATTGTACTGACCGTCAAATCGATTTCGTCACTAGCATCAGGAGTTGAGCATCGATGCATACACACCAAACAAAGCAAAATTTCAGTGCGGGCAGAAACGCGCACTGATACTGCTGGGAAATACCGGACCAATCGGTTGCATGCCGCTTTTCAGCCGCACAAAGCCGATTGGTGTGGAAAATCCCGGCCGAGAGTAGCAGTATCAGCGTGTGTTTCTGCCTGCACTGAAATTTTGCTTTATTTGGTGTGATAGTTGCAAAAATATACATGATCAGGCTCAAGAGTTAAAGGTTGTACGCCAAATTTTGTCGCCTCAGCACACACCGCAAAAGTAAGTATTTGAGTCGAACTGAACATGCATGATGTTGCCGAAACCATTAATTTGAGCTGTTCACCAACAAGTGATCTGCGATAAACTATATTGGGGAAATAGATAAGATCAGATAAGCTGAATCGGGTAATCGGTCGAAAGTGCGCCTGAAAGGAATGGTTGCAGTAACATTCAGCTGAGTGAATATTCACTTTTTCCACTGTGTCAGATTTAGTCTTGGGGAGGATCATTGAACATGCTATACCACTCTAATTCAAGACAGAATGGGGCATATTTGGCGCACAGAGCTACCACACCACCGAGCTTCTATAAGTTTTCATTCTTATACTGAAACTCGATGGTTGCTAGTGTGAAGTTAACTCTAGCTTGAGTTAATCATTGTTTGCTCTCTAATGATTATTTGATTATTTCAATACATATCAAACCAAGTAATATTCACTCTGCTTATGTTTAGTCTTTCATTGTGCTAGCTCTTCACCTTGACCACCAAGTCTTACCAGTCTCTCCTCAATCCCTGCAACATCTTGCATCTGTTCTGAGTACTGGAATAGTGGTTGAGCTTCCACCCACATTTCCCTCGCACTATTTAAGACTCCACGGTGCATACACACATCACCAATTGTCCGCATGCATTCAGCTCTGCTCTGATGCACATCCATCAATGTGAATCCTTCCAGTGCTATGGTCAGAATGCTCAGTGCTGAGTCATCTACACCTTGTTGAGCAAGAACATCACCCAGGCATTGCAGTGCTTGGTGTACTGTTAGCATATTTTTTGCCTCTGGGCGCATTGCAAATGCAAGGAATACCACAGCCCATCTTCCAGCTTCTGTGGTAGTATGTACAGGATGTGTGGTACTTGCCAATTTTGCAAGGCAGAGACATGCAAGCTCAGTATCTCCAGTCCAAAAGATGGTATAAAGTTGAATATACTTGGTGCATGCACCTACTTTGTTTCCCTCTCGAAGCTGCAGATCTGCATGCAAGAGCTCACATGCCAAGATGCCACGGTGTGAGTTCATGCTGCTGAATTTGAAAGCTGCACGATCCAGGCTGTGCAAGACTGCTGACACCAGTAACAATATCCAGAAATGCAATATTGACAAGGGCATATGCATGATCTCCAGGCATAAGAGATGTCTGTCGCAGTATAGCTTCTTGAATAAGTCGTGACCTGGCATACTCTGTTTTGATCAGGTATGCATCTGCCTCAATGTTCATTAGCATGCTCTCCATCTGCCCACTTTGCATCCCTACTTGGGTGATCAGCTGCTTGCCAATATTCACTAATTGCACACTGTGTTTGAAATTTCCTAGGGCTTTGTGGCACACTGCCTGCAATCGGATACTATGAATCTCTCCCAGGACATTCCCTGATGAAATTGCTATTCTGCGTGCTTGATGGGTCAGCTGTAAGCATTCCAAGTATTTCCCATGAAGGATGTTCATTCTTGCTAGGCCAATCAGACCGTTGAGTTGGAGATCATGGGAGTTGCATTGTGATGCCAACAAGATTGCATGATGATAGAACTTTTCTGCTTTCTCCTTATCACCCATTACATTGAGGACATAGTGAGCTGCTTCAGTGTAAAATGAAGCTGATAAATACAACTTAGTTCAAAGTAGGGCAAGAGGGATACTAGTATTACTACTCACATTCTCTAGCAGGATCTTTAGTCGTGTGAAAATATTCCATGATTTCTTTGATAGATTCTTCAGGGCTGATTATTGCATGCAGTTGGCCCACAGACAATGCTTCAGTGATGAACTGCTCCCAAAGCTCATGGTCATCCATTTGGATTAGCATTTCAGGGAGACGCAGCATGAGTGTGGTGAAACCACGGTTCATGGTCATATTGAAAGCATTGAGCCAGATTATGCCCTCTACAGTTTCTTTGAGGTCCTCATTATCACAGTCCAATCCATGGAGCAACACATTGTGTAGGTTTCCAATATTTGAGAGAAGACGGGGTGTCAAGTCATCTACTATTGATGAACCAGTCATCATAGTTTTCCAGAGTTTTAGAAGGTTCTTAAAGTGCTTTCTCAGAGGCTGCACTGAAGCTGGGGTGGATGGTCTGACAGCCTGAATATAATCCCGGATAGGAGCCAACACTTTGAAACGTCCAGCATGATCAACATAAGCCAGGGAGGTGCAGACCAATGTCATTTTACACTTTGAAATTTGGGGGATTGGTGGGTTACTTTGGGCCAAATCAATGTTAGCAATGCCATCTGACAGGAGTGACATTAAACTGAGCAGTTCCACTGCTTGAGGTGATGATAACATCCGGGGACTCGTAAGAGATAGCATGATTGAAATATCCAAGTTGGATTGTTTATTGTGGCCAGCTGAGAGCATTGTTGTCCTTTCCAGTTTCCAGCGCTCCAAGGTCGCCTGGCAGCCCTCTGAAGCTGCAATCGCTGCAATCAGCTGAACTGCAAGGGGGATGTTGTCTGTAATGTCCAAAAGCTGCTCAACAGCTGGATCATCATCCTCATCTGTAATTTCTGTGAATGTTCGAAGGGCTGCACTGAGAGTGAGTGGTGTCAGGGGACGTAGGAATGGACGAGCCCATTTAACTTTGCTGGGCCTCTCAGCACCTCGCATTGTGATCTAAGAAATCAGAGTTATTAGGTTTGAAAGCAAAGACAGGGGACATACAAGAAGTGCCACATGGGAGAGATCAGTTAAAAGTGAAAGAAACTCTTCCACATGCTCTCGACCATCTAGAGGTTCCCATGGTGTTTCAAAATTGTCCAAGATGACTAGACAGGGTGGTCCTGTAGAAAAATGGTGGATGATATGTCTGACTGACCCCTGAGATGGCTCAAGCCCAACACCAGCAGCAATTGTTGCAACCAGCACATCATTGGTGTGAGCAGAGTCACAGGGAATGAAATGACGAATCACATATTTTTCAACCACTTTGTGGTCATGAAGGACTGTTATTGCCAAGGTGGTTTTCCCCATCCCACCTGGGCCCAATATTGCAACACGTGCAGGTGTGCCCAGAAGAATATCAACAATGTCTTTAACCTCAGACTCGCGTCCATGGAATATTGTTGGTGGTGCAGGCAGTAACGAGAATGAACTGGAGCTATATGACAGACAGAAGTGAGTCAGATTCTATTCTATTCTAGGTTATTTCTTTCACCTAGAATGCAAAGAACTTTGTGCAATCTGAGAAATCATGTCAGACATAAGGAAAAGTAAAGAACAATCACTCACAGAAGATATCATCTCCATTGACATCAGTTCCAGAAGTTCTTTGTGCCTCCTCTCAGTGTTTATATTGAACTCAGTGAGAGCAGAAGCAATTCCGACTGCTTGTTCCATCTTCAACAGAGATCAGGTGTGTTGGCTGACACAGTTTGCCACCAACCGTAAAAGCTGTCAAGGTTGTTTTCAACTCTGCCTCACAACTATCCAATTGTGTGATGAGTTCGCTTTGCTTGAACAGTCGCTTGATTGTTCCAAGCTCTTGCTGGGCTCTCAAACACGAGTGAATCTTTTGGAGAGTCCTGCAACAGGAGAGGGAAAATCAGGGCAAAGCAATGAATAAATGATCCACATCAGACTTACACGGCAAACTGACCTATCAGGTCGAGCATCGTTGGAGATTGAATGACGTCAGAGTGCATGGAGAAGTTAATGAGCACACAGATTAAATGATGAATGTTGTCTACAATTCGGAGACATCGGTCCTTTTGATACTTGATGTTCTTGCATGTTGGAGTAAGATCGCTGGTTGCAATTCACAATGAAGGAAGTTCTTACTTGCACCATAGGAATGATTGTCGAAGTGAGCGTACAGACACTGCCCGCAAAGGGAATACAAGTTGTGGTTGCAATATCATGGAGTGATTTTGCCGCTGCCGCGGTGTACTCCATAACACGGTCAACAGTTGGGGGGCTTGGGGGCATTGTGAACAGGCTTGATGTTCGTCGGAACTAGTGGAATATATATACAAATCTCGGTGACCACTAGCCAATAGCACATAGCACATCAATTTCGGTTCATATTGGCAACATAACCTGACAAAGCCTCGATTGAATTGTGGCGTCGCAGGATCGCGGGATAATGAGAAGGCCGCCTATGTGCTATCATCGGTTAATTGAACCATACAAATCGAGGTGGAGACATCACTATGCCTGTGAGTCGTGCGTGCTGCGGACAACGGAGAAGACTGAGATGGCGGGATATTCAGCCAACGGATTGAAAAGAGCGGGACAGCTGCATTGACCAGATGAGCACGTCATCTAGCGGCGCCTGTAGTCAGCTCTTCCGATATGTCGTGCGCGAGAGACAGAACAGACGAAACGGGACGTCATAACCCATGTTACTGGTGTGAGCGCAGCTGGGTTAGAGGACGATGCCAGGAATGGAGGCCGACAAGCGGCTAGGACCAGAAGTATTACCGGGGCAAAGGAAGCTATCTTTTGTATCCTCGTTAAACACCAGTTACCGGGGCAGCGCCAGATGAAAAACAGACTGCATGGATTCACATTGAGGCCCACCAATGAGACGAGACTTTGCTCGGAGGAGAAATTCGAAGGGAAGACAAGGGTTACTAGGCTTTTTAGTTTTTATGGGCCGAGGAAAGTGCCATGTCACTTGATCGACCTTTGAGGGGCGGCGTACACTGGGCGCGAGTTCGTGCTCGAGACAATGTTCTTTTCTTGCCCATTCGTTCCTTCTCCGTTGTAAATTCGTACCTGCGGGCAGCGAGAACAACGGGAACGTTCCGACAACTCCGCAACTCAAGGAAGGAGTCGAATGTGAAGAAGATCGAGCTGGCCAAAAGAGGAAGAATTGCGAAGATTTAGCGTGTTGATTGAGAGAGGGATGCCGCGGCACCGGACGCGATGGATGGAAGTCCGTATCAGGCGGGATCGAGAGTATTGCGCCCGCCGCAATTCCGAGACGCGAGGCAAAGAAGAAGTAAGGGACGCGCATCGAGGGTTCGCAGCGAGGAGGTGAGTGTGAAGCGTTTGTGGTGCGTGGGCTTAGCTTGAGGCAGCAGATAGGGATTCATAGGTGTCGAGGAGCTACACTCCTCTCGACTCAGTGAAAGCTCTGCGGAAGAGAGCCGAGACAATAAAGCCAAACATGGTGGCCGTGCCACAGCTTCTGCTCTCCTGTCAACTCCATACGAATGAACTCAGGTCGAATACTGCCGAAGCGCTGAAGATTCAGGACGGGCCACCGCATGTTTCTCTAGGGGCTTTGCTCATAATAAGCTCCTAACTTCAAGTCGCCGCCTCGACGTTTCTCGACGCTCCGAGTCCTTATTCGATCAAGAAAAAAGACAAAGCCTGAGGGACCTCAGCTGCCTTGCCTCGAGTCTGGCCTGGTTTTTTTGACTTCGAATTCTTTCTTTATACCTACTCACCAATGATACCACAAGCGGTCTGCTAAGTTCTAACCGGTTACCTGTGCATATCCTAATGGCAAGCTCGAGACTCGATTCGTACATTCATGGATAGTAACGCGTTTGCTATAATCCTAATTCCCCTGGGTGCCACTTCACTCCTCACCGTGACCGTCGTTCCCGTGGTCCGCCCATTGGGCATACGCGCACGGAGGCGCTATTCCACTGAGCAGAATATACTCTGGGATTTCCCAATCCTCGACTTCCGTCGGCGCTGCGTCTTGTGTCTCACCCATACATTTCGAGTAATGAGCGAGCATATGACGATGGGATAAACAGACTCTTCTGCCTTACGGACGTCGATCCCCACAGTGTTCATGCCAGTTCGTCTCGGAATACAAGCACTGTCAAGCCCCTGCCCTTTCTCGGAGTCCGCGGTTCGTCGATATAGCCTACATCTGTCTGACATTACTCACTTGCTGCCTGCATAATCGGACGCTTACATTCGCTGAACGCCGTCCAATTCTTAATTGTTTCGCGCTTCTCCGTAGCCTTAGGGGTTTTCGATGGGTTTTCCAATTGCGATGACATCTTGAACCGTTGCTACTAGAAAGGCGGTGCGGCCTGAAATATCCAACACAGCGGTGCATGTTGAGTGCATGCGAAAATGGACAGCGCCTTGTGGCCCCTGGAATTTCGCTACGGTTACGCACTACCCAGATTCCAGTCCCATATTTGCAAAGCTGCCGAAGTCAAGGTGTTCAGTACTTGTAGGAGTTTTCACCTTTCGGAGAGAAACCCATTCGCTGTTATTTCTTGGTTGCAACATTGGATTCCGAAAATATCGGGTCCCTGGGCGTCTAAGGTGAAAGGGTCTTTGATGGCAACATAACAATGACATTGACAACGTAAAGTGACCGGAAATAACCGCCCCTCTCGATTTTCTGCAACGGTTGATGCTCTTGTTCTTCCTGCTACCTCTCCCGGCACTGCTGCAGGTCGTGGACGCCCTCCTCAATGTCTCCGTTGACGACACCGACATGAGTATGATCTCTTACAAGGGGAACTGGGAGCCATCTTCAACTCACCTATCCGGCCTCGATTATGGGGGAAGCCACACGCTGAGCAGCGACTCAGCGGCCAGTGCGACCTTCACCTTCACCGGTGCGTCCTCCTGCGCGCCCACAAGATCCGCCTAATGCGTTTGTATGACACCCAGGGATCGCGGTCTACTACCTATCCCCGCGATGGCCATACTATGTGAGCACCCGGTTAAGCATAGATGGCGGCCAGGCGGTTCTGGTCAATTTGACGGATACGTCCACCTCGTCGTCGCCTCCGGGTGGCTCGGAGTCTGCGTTTTCTTCCGTCGCCTGGTCAGCTACCGGCTTGGCGAACACGTCCCATACAGTTGTTGCGACGTACGGGAATTATATCGTTGTGGATGGCTTCATGTGCGTACTTTCCGTAGCTTTAGATCCGACCTTGACCTTTCGTGTTCTTCGTTTAGATATACCGTAGACAATGGGTCTGTACCAATATCAAGCTCTTCCTCCGCGTCCTCCTCTTCCGCCTCCTCTTCCTCCCCATCATCTTCATCCACCGTATCGCTCTCGGCTTCCGCAACCCTAGCCGCATCGTCTGCCGGAACCTCCACTATCCCAGCCAACCACAACCCACTTACCATCGGTCTCGGCACAGCGTTCGGGCTCGCCGTCCTCCTCGCCGGGCTCCTCGTGGCTCTCGCTTTATACCAGCGCCGCAGATATCAGCGCGCGCGCTCCGCTCGACCCAAGTCCGCCAACAATGTGCTCAGCGAATGGGGCTCGTACCTGCGCGGGCGTGGCACATATGCCGCCGTCTCCACCGGCGGCCCCGCCGCCGCACACGGGCTCGAGATGTCCGACTCCTCGAGTCGACTGCTCTATCCCCCCAGCAGCGGGCGTTCAGATCCCTGGGCTCCTGCGCACTTCTCCGGGCCCTCCCTGGCGCCCTCGACGTCGACGGGACGGAACGCGTCGGCTTCGGCTTCGACGGTGGGACGGAGCGCCTCGTCGGTGTCGTCCTCTAACCGCCGCGGGCTTCCAGTGGGCGCAAGGTCACCGGTCATTCCGGGGCCCTACGTCGACCGCGCGCCACCAGAACCCGAGCCGGAGGAGGACGACGAAGACACGACACACAATACCCCCCTCATGACCGTACGCGCCCCGTCCGCGGGCATCCACAGCGTGCTGAACCGCAGCACGGCCACGAATGCGACCGATCTTAGCCGTGCGCTGTCGGCGGGCATCCTGTTTGTCGTGCATCCCGTGGATGACCCCAATACGCCTGGCACAGCGGCGAGCGAGTTCCGCATATCGTCCCCGCCGGCGTATTCCGAGCGATAGCAGTGCCGTGGATGGGACGGGGTAATTTATTATGCATTTAATGATATTTAACGATACATACACCACAGCATCCAAATGGACAAAAATCCACACCTTTCGTTCGGTACAGCCAGATGTACGGTTGTAATCCAGGGTTTCGCCTTAACGCGATTTGTGGTCCATCCACACCTAGGCCTGTAGAAATCCTCGCCGTCGTTCAGGTGCCTGACACACACCGTCCTCGTTTCCCTGGCCGAGAACCGGGAATAAATTGTGCATGCGTTTCTTTTCATTTCCGAAATTGCTTGAAGCGCTTAAGTTTGAAAGTGCTGGCCTTCGAGAACGGGTGTGGAGCGTGGAGCGTTGGGGAAAAGACTGGAAAAGACTAATAGGGGCTACGACTAGCCCGTACATCAGGAACGCGTGCCAAGCGAATTGAGATGTTACCGCCTGTCGGGTATTGGCGATGTCGATGCAATTTCCTTGAGGCAGTTACATTGGACTAAATGCGTTGTCCGAATATTACCTTGAGGTACGAAACTCTACAAAAGTTCTATTTACGCCGCCGTTTCTTTTCCCCCTCTTCGTCGGCATCTTGAGCCTGAGGATTTGAGAAGGTCATATGATGCAACCTCGGGCCGACTAGCCGACGTGATGGATGATTGCCCTGGGCGTCTATGTTCTGAAACTTTTGATTGCACTTTACATGGGTCGCCCTCTCTCTGTTCCCACTGGCAGTGGAGAGAGTCGGGTCGATGCTCGTTCGATTCCTCCTGCCTCTTCTGGTGGCGTTATTGCCCGGTATCGACGCCCTCCTTAATGTCACCATCGACGATACCGACATGAGTATGATCACCTACAAAGGAGCATGGGAAGCGTCCTCGACCCATGTCTCGAGCCTCGATTATGGAGGAAGCCACACGCTGAGCAGCGACCCCAATGCCAACGCCACTTTTATCTTCACCGGTAGGTCCTCGAGAGCACCATCGCATCGCATTTACCTGACGTGGTCCTAATGAGGCGTCGATGTATATTACCTGTCGCCACGATGGCCGTATAACGTGTCGTCGCGGATAAGCATAGACGGCGAACCCTCCGTTTTGGTCAACTTGACGGACCCTGTGGCCTCACTAACGCCCCCAGGTGGATCGGAATCCGCCATGTATTCTGTCGCCTGGTCGAAGACCAACTTGGCTAACACGTCGCATACGGTTCTTGTGACGTATGGAAACTATATCATTGTCGATGGTTTCATGTGCGTCGTCTTTCTTCCACACCAGCAGAAGGAAGTTCATTTTTTACTACCGTCTACAGTTATACAGTGGACAACGGATCTTCCCCAATTTCATCCTCTTCCGCTGCCTCGTCGTCTTCCGCGTCCGCATCCTTGTCTGCTTCCGCAACACTTGCTGCATCTTCTGGAGGAGCCTCTGTAATTCCTTCAAACCACAAGGGATTAACTATCGGCCTAGCTACAGCCCTTCCCCTTGCCGCTCTCGTCGCCGCAGCCATAATTGCCTTCGCCGTCTGCCAGCGCCGCCGCACCCTCCGCCGACGGCCCACACGCACCAAATTCGTGCTAGACGACTCACCCCCCGCCCAACCCGTCTACGCCGCCGTGGCCCCCATACGCCCCCAAATGTCGTCCGTATCCTCCAGTCACTATCCCAGCAGTGTGATGCCAGACGACGGCGGCATGCAATACCAGGCCTTCTCTGTCTCCTCCAACACGCCGTCGATCGCATCCTACCCCCACTCCCGAGGACCCACGGACTTGCCACCGGGTGCGAAAGCCCCTGTAATTCCTACGACGCCATATACGGAGGACGAGCCCAGTCCTCGCAGTAGCCGCGCGCCGCCGTCACCCCTTCTTTCTGCTGCAGGCAATCCACCGGTGAAAGGTGATACGACCTCTTCTGGAGCCGACCTGCATCGTGGTACTTCAAAGCCACCAGCATATTGGGCGTGATATACGTGGCGATATGTACGTGCGGGATCCTGCTGTTGCTCCGTCATAATTTATTCAGGATTCACGACCTTGAAAATATGTTGAACCAGACGCTTCACAGAGTAGATATTGTATTTACCTGTATTCGTTGATTACGCTCAGACGTGTTCGTGCAACCTAGCTGCTTTCAGACCAATCAATTATATTTGCTTGGTGTAGAGAATGCAGCCAGTTGGTAAGTATCAGTCGGGTGGGCTCTGCAGTACGAGGTATGGTTTCTCATCCCTCGGTTGAAAAAAATAGGTAAAATTCAAGTTGTCGAGTTTGACTCTCAGAATGAACTAAGATCCGACTCATCGTATGGGAAGTGTAAATCGACTCGTTGATCGCAATGGACCTTTGGACCTTTTGCGCTGCAAGTGACGGAACAACTTGGGACCACACTCGACCCCTCAGTTGCCCTCGGTGGCGACGGCGTCCAAAAGTTCTACCTTCCTGAAACTCGGAGTGCGAGGGGTCAAATATATAATTGAACACATTTATTTCCTTGAAACAGTCAAAGCATTCTCAGCCCACCATGGAAACCGAACATCCATCAAACCCGGCCAAACCTATCTAGTTCCGGTCGGTAACTGGGCTAAGAGCGACACGAACACTCAGCCCCCACTCTGTCCATGTCAAGAAAAATACTCGCCTGAGCTTCCGGCTTATTATCCAGAACCTTCTCAATCTGCTCCATAACCTCGTCCGTCAACTTCGGTAGGACCTCCAATGCCTTGAGGTTCTCGAGGAGCTGTTGAGGGGAAGACGCGCCCAGGATTACAGTGGAGGTGTTGGGGTTTTTGGCGACCCAGGCCAGAGCCAGTGCGGTTGGCGTCGAGTCGAGGCCTGATATGCCATGAGATTAGGATTATTAGATGCGAGTATGAAGAGTGCAGGCCGCACTTTGAGCAATCTTCGTAATCTCCTTGACCTTTGCGATCTCTGCGAGTCCTTCGGCAGAGGCGAGTTTTGACTCGCGGTCTTTGTACATGTCCACAGTCGCAAAGCGCGAGCCTTCGGGGATGCCGTCGTTGTACTATCAGCCGTCCACAATTAGCAATTGGCATAAGTGCAAGCCCGGGACCGGCTAGATGAAAGTCAAAACGACTGACTTTACCGGTAAGCATGCCCGCCGCGAGGGCAGAAAACGCGGTCGTTCCCAGCCCGTATTTCTTGTACAAAGGACTTCACGTACATGAAATCAGCTAGGGCCTGAATAAACAGATGGATAGAACGCCTCACGCGTATTCCTTCTCGGGGCGCTCGCGATATAACATGCTGGAAGGATTATTGGCAGGTGGGAGCGAAGCCGAGTGACCGAACTTACTTGTGCCGGCACTGCTCGGCAATAGGAGCAATAAGGTTCAATTTCGTCGCAATGTCTGGCAGACAGTAGTATCAGAAACCGGGATAATTGTCAGACTGAGTGGCTTACGATGGGCCTCTTCGATCTGCTGCGCGGTCCACTCGGAGGTGCCCCAGTAAAACGCCTGCCACGACCAAGTCGGTCAGCTTCTCACCAAAAATATATGACGACTCGGAGGTTGAATGTTGAAACGCACCCAGCCTTTCTCAATAACATAGTTAAACGCCCGTACGATCTCTTCCATCGGAACTAACGACCCCGCCCATAATCTTACCAGTCCTCCTCACATTATATTCGTACTCACCAGTGATATCGCACCGATGTGCGAATATAACATCCACATAGGTCAGCTGAAGCCGCGTGAGACACTCCTGCGTGCCTTCGATGATGCTACAAATTTAGTGTAAACCATTGGTAAACCGAACCAACCACCTGAGCACGCAAGTATCTCGGCAAGTAGGCTGTCAGAAAGAACTTACTGCTTCCGCGAAAGGCCCTTATCGTTCGGGCCGTCGCGCGGGCCCCAGAATATCTTGGTGGAGATGGCGAGATCCGTGCGACGCAGGTTAAGCTCCTTCAGCACACGGCCCCTTCACCAGCTTAGCGTGCGCCATGAGCGCGACTGGGAGCAAGTAGGGCTTACATCTCGCGCTCCGAATTCCCCTTCGAATAGTCCTCTGCGGTGTCGAACATGTTGATGCCATTCTCGAATGCGGTTTTGATTATTTCCTGGTCAGGGCCGATGCCCCAAGATCAGGGCTGATTTCGAGGAAGAGAGGGAGGGAGACGCACCTTCACAGGGTCGCCAATTACCGAGCCGCCAATGGTTAGCCCTATCGGAGGAGATCCAAGTGAGTACACAGTGGGCTAGCTGACCGGGAGAACATATACATCCTCCTAGAGAAAAGAGCGGTACTCTTAATCCACTGGGCCCCAGGCGCCTAAATGGCATGCCCTTGTCTGTGTATGTGGGATGAGTGTCTGACATGGTGGTGCGTCCGAGCGAGGAGAAGAATCCTAATTCGGTTATATAGTCCGGCCAATTGTCGGTTGATCTGCCAAAGCAATGCACACAATTCAATGTGGACAAAATCACAATCTCGTGTCTTGGCTAATGTCTTTACTTCCAATGAACACTCAACTGTTCTACTGATCCTGAGTCTCACCAGCCGTATTCAAAGCTTTCCATACACATCCAACGGTGGGCGACCGTACGTCGGCTGCAGGTAGGTTCGACTCGTCAGCGCACCTAGAAAGAGAAAGGACAAAATACATACGAAAGGCTCAGGTTTATTTCCCAGAATCTCGTCGATCTGAACCAGATGCTCGTCCGTGATCTTGGGCAGAACCTTCAACGCCTCGAGGTTCTGCAGTAGTTGAGGGACGGAGGTGACGCCGAGGATTATGGTGGATGTGTTAGGGTTCTTCGCAAGCCAGGCGATCGCGAGCGCAGTGGGCGTTGAGTTTAGACCTGTGAGCATTAAGGTGAGATTTACATATCGGAGAAAGCGAGGGGGGTGAAATAAAACGCACTTTCGGCGATCTTCGTGAGTTCCTTGACCTTTGCGATCTGGGCGAGGCCCTCAGCGGTCTTCAGTGTCGATTCGCGGCTCTTGAACATGGGCTCTCTTGCAAAGCGCGAGTCCTCGGGGATGCCGTCGTTGTACTGTCGGTCGCGTTCAGCGTACATGCGATCATATGAATCGACTCATACCTTGCCGGTGAGCATGCCCGCGGCGAGGGGGGAAAACACGGTCGTGCCGTACCCGTAGTTCTTATACAGGACCCTGCGATGAAGGTTAATTCCGTTTAGCTATTTAAAATCCGAAAGCAACTTACGCATACTCCTTCTCGGGGCGTTCGCGGTGGAACATACTGCAGCAACCTCAGCTTGACAAGATACGCATAATACTGAATAACGCACTTGTATTGCATCTGCTCGGCGACCGGCGCAATAAGGTTGAGTTTGGTTGCAATGTCTGTCGTTGGTTTGTATCAGAGAATATCTGGGTGCCGAACCGGAAGCACATACGATGCGCCTCCTCAATCTCCTGCGCGCTCCACTCGGAGGTTCCCCAGTAGAATGCCCAGCCCTTCTCGATCACGTAGTTGAACGCGCGAACGATTTCTTCCATGGGGACTATACGGCGGCATTTGTGAACGTTCCCTGCCGGATGAGAATGGGACATACCTGTGCGGTCGTAACGGTGAGCGAAAATAACGTCGACATAAGTCATTTGAAGACGCTCAAGAGACTCTTGAGTGCCCTCGATGATGCTGAGAAACAACGCGTGAACTAACGGGCTAGTTGAGATGAAAGTAACGCACTGTTTTCGGGAGAGACCTCCGTCATTGGGTCCACCTGGATTGGGAGTTCATTCAGACGGAATTTATGGGACGAATTTGTGCGTACCGCGAGAGCCCCAGAAAAGTTTGGTACTGATGATCAAATCTGTCCGTTTATAACCCAGTTCCTTAATGACGCGTCCCCTTCAGAACGAGATCAGCAATGTGTAATCGAGGCGGCTAAAAGCTAGCCCGTACATTTCCAGCTCAGATTTCCCCTTCGCATACGCCTCCGCCGTATCGAACATATTAATCCCATTTTCGAAGGCAGTTTGGATGATTTCCTGTGGATGGTTGAGAGTACATCGCGTCATCCAGTCAAAGGAACCCACCTTCACTGGGTCGCCGGTGACAGATCCTCCCAGCGTGAGCCCTGACGAAATCAGACTTCGATATGGAGAGGGAACAGAGAACTCACATCCTCCGAGAGAGAGGAGAGGAACACGAATTCCTGCGTTGCCAAGCCTGCGAAATGGCATTCCCTTGGTATCGTAGGGCGGATATTCCTTCGACGACATGGTGGTTTGCGGTAACGCGTAGCCGAAGCCTGGAGACACGCGGCGTTCCGCGCCACCCGCACCCGGCCCGGTTTCTCCCGGCTTTTCAATGACGCGCTGAGCTGGCATTTTCTCAAGGCCTTCTTCGCCACCGATTAAAGTCGACGTCAACTATGGCAACTCTACTACAACGGCGTCGTCCTTCAAGCTTCAAGTTCCCAGTGACGGTCACAGTCCACCTGGTGTCTCTGCCACTCTTTTCAGTGTTTCACCTTTCAAGTTTCGTGGTCCTATCATCGCTCCAGCAATTCACCAAGTTCTGGCTGAAGTTGCTGGAACTACACACCAGCTTGCTGTTGTCTTCTCAAGTCCCACGCATGGATAAGATTTCGGTCAAAAAAATAGGCCCTATCCTTGCCCTATCCCTCCAGCATCCAGCACCCAGCACCCAGGGCAGCCTGAGCGACGCACATTTTGTTTCCTTTTGAGCCCCTCGGCGGTTATTCAGTACCCACGAAACTGTTCCTGCGGCCATTATATCACCGTTCTGTCCAATCTGCTTCAAAACGAAGAACTTGCCTTTGCCTCCTTGTCTGTAGTTGTGCCTCGCTTCAAACACTCTCGCGCTTCAATACCAAGACACAGTCTCCTCAGTATCCGATATTCCATTCCCTTTACGCACCTCTGTCTGCCACCGATCTTGGGAGTGGCACTTTGCAAAAAAAAATCATCTTTGCGGGTTGACTTTCGGACTTACTACCTAACAACTTACAGGCCCTCGCAATCGCAAACTACTCAGAAATGACACGCGTATCACCCACAGCACTTGACGAAATTTATAATATCTTTCCGAACTCATTCTTCATTCTGTTATCTCGGCATTGCGGCCTGGAATGATGCGTTCCAAGTTGCGCCATCCTCCTCTTCGAGCTCGCGATCCTTGCCCATGAGAAGCACTTCGCCGGACCGTACTCCAAAATACCTGGTATTGCATGCCATATTGCATGCGTATGGCGCCGAATGACCTCTCGCTTAACGCATAAATATGAGGCCCAATGCCCCTCCGAGTCACACGCCGAAATATTCTGATTATGGCGCCCTCTGTCGCAGACTTGCAGGCCCCCAGCACCCACGATGTTATCTCCGCGCTCAAGGAGGAAGTTCGTATTTTAATGCAATTTCAGCTCACTGACGGAATTTCACTCCTTTCTCAGGTGAAGAAAGGCCCTTCCTACCCCTTCTACTACCCGTATTTCGACGTCAACGAGAAATTCCCTCCGACAGAAATATTCGGTGTGTCCTAAGCATAACTGTTCACTAATCCAATCTAATGCTAACATCCTCCCTCAGAATTTACCGACCCCGGAACCCGCGCACATCCCGCGAAGCCGCACCTCCTCACGGCCAACACCACCACTCACGATATAAGCCCGTACCTCGGCACAGAGGTCACCGGTGTGCAGATTTCACAGCTCTCGTCCGAGGGCCTGGACGAGCTCGCACTCTACACGGCGGAGCGGAAGGTGTTAGTCTTCCGCGACCAGGACTTTAAGGATCTGGGGCCAGAGAGGCAGATTGAGATTGCCAGGTTCGCTCCGACAAATCTTTGGCTTTCCATGCGCTGAGTTTAGCTAGGCATTTTGGTCCGATTCAAAGACACCCCACATCTGGGAATGTGAAAGGATATCCGGAGTTCCACGTCGGTAGGTTGGAATGACGGAGATACGCAATGATGGTTGAAATCTCTCCAGTCTACAGAGACGCAGACCACGACCGATTCCGGGAGTATTTGGGCGATGACCGCGCAAATAGGACGAGCTGGCATTCCGACGTAGTGCGTTATCCTCTCATTATCATCGCATTTTACGTGAACATTTTTATTATCAGTCGTACGAGAAGCAGACGCCAGGGACTACATTTTTCTTCATCCTGGACCAGGTGCGTTACGTTACTCGAATATTTACCCTCGTATTGTTGGTTGAATTTATTCCATCCAGCCAGACAGTGGCACTGGAGGAGACACACTCTTTTTATCCCAAGTCGAGGCGTACAAGCGGCTCTCACCCGAGTTTCAAAAACGTCTTGAGGGCCTTCGCGCGCTCCACTCCGCTGTTGCCCAGGCCGAACACTCTCAGAAGCGTGGAGGGCCTGTCCGTCGTGAAGCCGTCGAAACTGAGGTACGTTTGTCCGACATCCAGATTTTGCGTGTGCTCATCCTTTATTTCAGCACCCTGTCGTCCGCGTTCATCCCGTAACGGGCGAGAAGGCGTTATACGTCAACCCCGGCTTCACTCGCCGCATCGTCGGCTTCAAGGCCGAAGAATCCGAATACCTGCTCAAGTTCCTATACGACCACATTGCGAAGGGCGCAGACTTCCAGATCCGCGCGACGTACAAGCCTGGTACGGTCGTTGTTTGGGTCAGTCTACTCCAATTTATTGCAATTCCATATGATGTGATGTCTTACTGAATTTGCGCAGGATAACCGCCTGACGGTGCACTCGGCGACTGGAGACTTCGATAAAGCTGTGAGGAGGCATGCGGTCCGACTCACCCCGCAGGCAGAAGTTCCCATTGCTGGGTGAGAGCGATGCTAAGAGGATGTGATTTAAATGTCTGTATGTCTGTATTTGTACGTTTGCGAATGATTTGATAGTGGACTCATGTATCCATCATTACCTTTCATTGAACGTGTTGAGTTTTTCTGTGCAGTTTCATATCCGCTCCGCTTAGTTCAGTCAATGTGTTACTGCGCCGACTAGCAACGAAATTCAACACCTCGGTTGTACATTGCTTACAAATTCCAATTCACAGCTTGTCCACAACACCTTTCAAAGACGGGAACACAAACCCAGCTAGTGGTTTTTCTTCGTGATTTTTTCTATCCTTCTGTGAGTCCTGGATTTCTCATTCTGAAAATCTACCCTTCTATTTGGTCATGTTTCTCTTCAAACACGCGACGCGTTGATTTGGCCATGTTTGGCACTTCTGCCTCCTTCACTACAGTCATAGCATCAGATGGACGAGTCGGCGGCATACACTTGGGTGCCTCCCGAGTTCAATTTATCCCGACCACCATCATCTCCTGAACAGTGGCCTGTGCTCTCCGACCCTAGTAACTTTGCGCGTTCGGCAAAATGGTAGCGCTTTGTCTGTGTGGATGATCTTTGAATCTGAGAGCATTTTCTAGGTGCCCAGATGGCTCAGTGGCTCTCGTTCAGTGTGAGCACCGAGAATTCCGAATTCTTGCATCGTGGGTTAGATTTTCATTCGAGGGGCAACAGTTTACATGATGTCTTGGAGTAGGAAAACGGCCACCAGTGAGATTGCACGATTCGTCAAATGTCGCGGCTCATTTCCGGGTTTCCAGACTCGAACTTGGATCCTAACACAGACGTCCTTCTGCGAACTCTCTCTCAATCTGCACCGATCCTCGACTACACATGGTATCCAACCGCCAGCTCCGCAACACCTGCCTCTTTTTGCTTCGTCGCCTCCGTACGCGAAGCTCCCATCAAACTGCTGGATGCTTCAGATGGACGAGTGCGTATACGGCGATGCTTCTAGTGATGCGCAACTAACTATTCGATGTATCGATATCAGCTGCGTGCGTCCTACCCGATAGTAGACCACCGGGAGCGCCAGATCGCACCGCACAGCCTTGCGTTCAATCTTTCCGGCACAAAGTAAGCAAGCAATGCACTAGTGTCCATTAGGCCTTCTCTAATCTGATTTGAAACCCCCCTGTCTGGCAGACTATACTGCGGCTTCGAGGACGCGATCGAGGTGTTCGACGTTGGGCGCCCAGGACCAAATAAAGGGACCCGCCTCCACACGTCGCCATCAAAAAAGAGTCGCGATGGCCTCAAAGGCGAGTTTTGTTCACTCTCTGTCTCAATCCATTAATTTAGTGTGCAATATGCGATTCAATCTAGCCCAGGTATAATCTCCGCGCTCGCGTTTTCGCCTTCGTACGACGCCGCCGATATGTACGTGGCTGGGAGCCTCACGGCAACCCCAGGAAACATCGCGGTATTCACCGAGTCGGACGGCGCTGTTCCTGTCAGTTTCGTCGCCGGCGGGCCTGGTGCTGGCGTTACACAAGTGTGTATCTGGGTACTCCATTGATTCGATACAATTCTGTGGCGCATTATATGTGAAACTAAATCTATTCTCCAGCTCCACTTCAACCCCACGCGCCCTTACATCCTCTACGCCGCCTTCCGGCGGCGGCGCGAGATCTACAGCTGGGACCTACGCGCGGATGTCAGCGCCCCGGTTGCCATCTACTCGCCATCGCCCCCCGCGGAAGAGCGAGAGGAGGGGTTACAGACAAACACAAACCAAAAACGTCGCTTTGACGTGGATGTGGCGGGGCGGTGGCTTGGAGTCGGTGATCAGGTTCGTTTATTTTTCATTATTTCTTCTTCGTTTATTTTTTCGCTGCTCCTGCTAGCGCATGTTATTCATTCTACTCTATTCGGTTCTATTATTCTCCTCTGACGCCCATCAACCAGGAGGGAACCGTCCACATGTTCGACTTACATTCTGAAAATGAAAATGACGATGGCGGTGAAGTGGTATCACCCACCTTGACGTGGAACGCGCATGAAGGTGAGTCTATTCTTTCTTCTTTTTTGTATTGTATTCCGCTCTTTCATTATGCTTTGCATCCACCTCCACAGACGCCATCGGTAGTGTCTCCTTCCACCCCACCCACCCGGTGCTACTTTCCGTTTCGGGGTCGAGGCATTTTCACACGCAATCTTGGTCGTCTTCCTCGGACGATTCGGGTGAGGACGATGAAGACGAGCGAGGAGCGATACGAAGATCTGTAGTGCGTCGGGGGCCGGTCGCGCTGGATTCTTCGATGAAGGTTTGGGATTTGGGAACTTGACTTGATTTATTTTGTTCAAAGCTGGTGAGGTATTTGGAGGACCTTTCGTCTAAATACACTTCCGCGCTGAGCTTTGTGTATCTTTAGTTGCCTTTCATTGACACTGGTGTATTGTTGTGCAACCAAAACCAAAGTACCCTCTACCGCTAGGCGCTGTGGTGTGGTTGGCAGTAGGTATCACAGTTTGGTTGTATTAGTCTCAGAGAGCTGTCACTGTCAATACATTGGGTTCTTTCTAGTCTCTGTGACAGAACCGATATATTGATGACGAACAAGTAGGTATCAATATATGGTCTGTTAGTAAACACGGGGTGCTTGTTGGCGGACCGATCAATTTTTTGCGGCCGTGTTCTAAGACGCCTTTAGGTGATATAATTCTGGGAATTTTTGAGCACATAGAATGGCTTCCAATAAACCCAATCTTCTCACAAAATGAAGCGAGAGGTGTGGTTGTTGTGATGATACAGCGTGAGTTTCTGAACATGGTATTAGCTAAGCATTTTCTGGTTGATCCCAGTTCAAAGGATTGGAGGGTTTAAAAGCTCAACTCTCGCTGAGGAGTAACATCTGTTTTGCTTCACAAATCTGCCAAAATATTTTGCAACATATTCAGGCTGTATTGCTTGCACTACGAAGGAAAGAACACCAGAAAGCACAGCCACTCTTTTACGTAATTTGACGGCTTGTCAACAAGCGCCCCGTGTTTACTATCAGACTAGGTTCTTTCTGCTTTCCCCGGACCTGCTGCGAGCCCCGTCGGCTCCTCTCCGGCCCCAGAGTCCCCGAGTGGTCTCCATCTTGGTGATGAGAGTAGGATTCGCTCTACTCCACGCGTCCTTTGGCCCAGATAGGTCTTGTCATCAGACTTTTGACAGATTGCTTGTGAGCTTGTACAAGCCCAAAAAAGGCCAAAAAAGAGCAAAAAAGGCGCCAAGTTGGCAAGCCCACAAACCATCTTTAGATTTCCGCAAGGTCACTAGTTCGACTCCGGGAGGAGGCTTAATTTTCAATAAATTAAAGTGAATTGTCAATTATTGGTATGGCACAGTTATGAGACATTGGAGGAGGAGTCATCCATATATTTTAGAAGACTTACATTTCCCTTGTCTGAGGGGTAATTTTCGCATTTTGACCTTGCGAGCTTGTCAGCAAGCTCACAAGGCCAAACAAGTCACAAGGGATTTGTCAAAACGCTGATGGTCTCCCCTCTAGAGGAGCATCTCTTGATTTGTCTCGCATCTGCTGCTAGCAGATTCCCCGCTTTTGTTTTTCGACTTGCCCCCCATCCATACACCTCTGGGATATACTGGTACCGGCTCCTCGCATTGGCCGCGTCTTTTCGACGCACATTCACGCACCCACCGCTTTTTCCGAGTTTTTTGTGACACGTCATGACGAATACATCGGCGAAGGATAAAAGGAAGAAGAAAAGAGCACAGAGGCTGTCGGAAGAGGAGCAGCAGCCTGTAAGCATCCCCCATCCATTGCCTACGCCTACAGCACCACCGGCGACTCCATCACCTCCATTGCACTTCCCATCCCCCCTACCGCCTCCCCGTGATTCAAGCTGGTACCAGAAAGATGATGTAACAGATATCCAGACCATCTACACCGTCTACACTGCTCCCCTCGCACCAGCCCCCCGCGACTTCTCCGCCCTTCGCAGTATCGCCTCCACGCACCCATGGCGTACGATCCGAAGACGCAATCACCGCCTATTGCCGCAGCGTCGCGAGCCGCGGCCCTTTCCTAAATCGCTCCCAAAGCGGACAGTGACCGCTGCCCCGCGTGCAGATATTCTTGCTGTCCACGACCACTTTTCTATGCGACTGCCGCCACCTCCGTCTTTGGATCCCACCCCCCGCCCCGCACCACTTTCCTTTAAAGAGCCTGTCCCAGTTCTGGTGCTCCCACGTCCAATACCCCTCCCTTACAATCCATACTACTTTATTCCATCCGACTTCCCGGTACACAATCGCTCTCTCCCCGCCGAAACTTTCTATGGCCCTGTTCAGTCTGGCCTTGCACTTGTTTGTGCACGCGAGTATCCTTGGATTGACATCGCACACGGGACCATCTCCGAGATCGCATGGGGTGTATATCCTCGAGACGAATACGATGAGCGCGCGCGAGTCCTGGATGTGCTTCCTCCTGACGAACTTGTCTTCCTAATGGTTCTTTCGGAGATTTGCCGTCTCGAGCTTGACTTCACAGGATTTGTGGAGCCTGCCATTGCAAACTTTGTGAATGCGTGGTTGGACCACTGTTGTAGTGTTGCCGCGGTTCAGTTCTGAACCGCTGCTGAACCTGAACTGGACCTGAACTGGACCGAAAGTCCGGTTCAGTGGCTGTGACGTTCGCTGAACTGAACCACAGGTCCAGTTCATGGTTCAAGAATTTCCAAAATTCCCCGAACCTTACTGAACTCCGAACCCGTTCGAACTTCGAACTGAATATATACATTACACTGTACTAAGTACTATTCAAGGTCCGGTAGTTCATTGTCTGCTTCATTTTGCACTTCACTGTTGTACCACCCATCACAAGTTAAATTTATATGCCCATGCCAGTGTGCGCGCCCATCACTACTATTGTCCGAGTCATTTGTTTGTGGCCCCTTCAAATAATTTGTCAAGACCTGGTCGTAGAAAAAACATCACGTCGGCCGAGCCCCATCGGCGCTACCTTGGGCGCTACTGTAAGTTCTTCGAAGTTCACGACATCCCCGGCTCCGCCCTTGCTATGGAGTTCAATGTCCTCTCATTTTATTAGTAACTACCTTCCAATCCATATATTTGATGGTGGGAAATCACCCCTCGACCTGCAGAGGCTTAAGGATTTCATGTTGTTCTTGTTTGCCTTAACGCGCGTCAAATCTAGAGTCAGCATCGACTGTAAGCAACATCGTGTCATAGCTGTATCCAAAATAACCTGCGTAGCGCGCTCCGCGGCAGAGCCCACTAACTCCCAACTGGTTCAAAATAACGTACGAGCATACTTAAGTAGCAATTTCACATTTGAAACCTCTTTGAACAATTCAAAGCTGCTACGAACAAACATGACACTTCTCCGTCCCAGACATATGTACAGGGATCCTCCCGATTTGACTGGGCTGAAGTACTCGAACTGAGGTTTTGGTTCAAGTTTCATGGTTCAAGTTATTTCCTGTTATTCCAGTTCAATGATCCAAAGAGTATGACATCCCAAAGCTCGCTCGGCCAACGCTGCCGCGCTGGCCAGCTCTCATTGGGATGCAGTAGGCGAGAGGAAGGTATTGAGAAGAAGATTCTCCATCAAACTCATTAATGGTTTTACAACTTTGGGACGTTCTCGCCCTTCGATTCATCTCCAGCTTCCAGGAAAATTTGAGTAACCTCTTGCAGTCCTGTCCTTGCATGTTTTACCTTCAGAATATTTTTCTGGACAGAAGGTGCTGCATTCGGGAGAACGTGAAAAGTTGAGACTCCGTTCGCTAATAGAGAAATTTCGGAACATGTGAATTAAGCGGCATCTCGGAATGTGTAAGTCATCAAAATCCGATACAATGGAAACAGAAAGACGAGGACCAAGGTGCTGAGAGACGAAATTACAAGCCACAGAATGTTGAAACAATATGGTGGAAATTCAATACTAAGTGGAAGCCTACAAAAAGAACAGGTGAAAGGTCGGCATGTTGAACGGCTATCATTCGGCAATCTTTCAATCATGATTTGACAAATATTTGCAAAGATTTGCTTCATCGAAATGTGATCTACTGCGAAAAATAGCCGAACTTGCTCCACAGGACCCACTAAACAAGTTAGTGTGCATAAGTACTTTGTTTGGCGTGGGAAGAAAATTTAGTTCGAACGCGTCCGAACCGCTCTTGAACTTGAACTGGACCTCGGTGAACCTGGACCCAAGGTCCAGTTCAAAGTTTAAGGTTTTTGCTGAACCGAACCCCGGGTTCAGTTCTGGGTTCAGCAAACTTGGGTGTTGAACCGGACGGAACCGGACCGCGGCAACACTACACTGTTGTTCATTTGGCCAGCGCTAGGAACAACGCCGATGGGTCGAATTGTACCAAAATTTGTCTCTCTCTCCCTAGGAATACCCGCTGCTTACCATGTGCGTCAAATGAAAAAAAAAATGATCCCGTTGTACATGATGAAATGACATAATAACTAGAAAGCGACAAGGGACTAAACATCGCTTTTACCCTCTCTTCTGCCAATTTCGTCCAGCGGGTATCCAGAATCTGTGGTCTGCGTGTCTCGTGTGATATTAACAGCAAATTTCGGTGGTTCGCTACTGGCTGCGGTAGACTTGTTGGTCCCCTCTTGAGCCCAACCCAAGCCAACACGGACGTGTATAAGCATGCAAGAAATCCCAGTTATGGCAGGCCAACAGTCGATTGCGATAGATTGGAGATTGGATTCAGACTCATAAGCAGAGAAGAAAAAGATGCCCCAGGATCTGTAAGCCAATGTAGTCAGTAATTGACAGAGTATTGCAGCCAGTGTACTGACGTGTAGATGGCAGCACTCTCAATAAGAATGATCAAAACAGACTGAATATCGTCAGTGAGGGACGCTATTCGTGGCGACAAATGCTTACTTTGAGACTTCTCCCAACAACGTTTGGCTGAATTCCACGCGCCTGGTCCCAAAGTCGCCAAGAGATCATACCTGAGTCTGAAGTGAACATTTTATCATATCACGGATGAACCGCGCTCACCTGTGCTATAAATATTGGTGCTTTGGAAGATGAGGCTTGGACACCGAGATGCGATGGAATTAATAACATACCACAGAGTAAACGTCGAATTACTAGTGATCCAACGACCAGCCTCGGACAGAAATACATTTTGTCCTGTTTTGAACCGAGCAAACTGGTATGTTATTCCGACACCGCAGACTGTGCTAGCAGTTAGAAATAGACCGTGAATGTGTATGGAACTCACCGGCGAGCCCAGTAAGTGTCGCCGCAGGGAATATCACTACATATTTGTTGTACCCCCATACAACCCAGAGACGATGGATCTGGACCAGACGCAATCAGCAACATGGAATGAGATGAACATCTATCGTACAATCAAAGCATCGCCAATGGTTATTGTTGCTACTAAGAATCCGGTTTTGACTACGTGGTTTATCTGGGATAGTTCGGCGTAGAATGCGAGGGCAGGCTTTCCCTCTGCAGGGAAGTGGATGAAGGCCGAGAAAGCTTGATTAACTGTGAGAATCCAGTGCTGTATGCCATCTGAGATTTTGAGAGGAATCAGCTTGGGATGGGCTCCACTTACAGCAGTTATTGTGCAGAAAAGCCCGATGGCGCCGATAAAAATTGGGGATGTATATATGGATGAGCCCCCGCGCCGCGACCTCGCAGTCCGACCGAGAAGGAGGGAAATCGATGTGATTCCCAGGACAAGGTATACACCGTAGAAACAACTCTCCAAAGCGACTGTGGCGAGACTGACGGACACAAGGGGGATTTTCAAGACCATCGGAGTTGTGCGAATCCGAGTTGGATGATGAGGACCGTTGAAGTCTTTAAGGCATTGTCATTCGCTAGATTGGGCCAGTGGTTACCATCGCAAGTCAATTCCCTGTGATCAGATATCGAAGTCCGCGGGCCAGTCAGTGCTGAGTGCAGTCACGGTGATTTCCTCCCACTCAACGTCACATGTAAGGTTCGAATTCCCATAAGTCTAAATTTGAAAATTGAATTGAGATAAAAATGTCCTGTTTTGGATTGATCCTCTCTTCTATAAAAACCGTTCAAATATTGGCCACTTCACACCAGTATCATTTATGAAGCTTATGTCCAAAATAGTGCGCTTCGTAGATTACTGCTCGCAGTAGTTGCCTTCATTCATCGCTTCTCGAAACAAGAAGGCGGAGCAGTCTTAAGCACGCCTGTAGTGGCTTCTTTCGATGACTTTCTATTTTCTCTCAAGAGTCAAAGATAGACAAAGACGGCACCGCTGGCACGAAGCCGATTCAGCGAAGTGCGGAAAACCATAGAAAATCCGAAGAAAATCTAGTTCGAGACATATCATGCGCGTCACTTCCCTTCCCTCCTCCGTAGGTCAAGCATCGACTGTCAATTTTGAGCACGCTGACAAATGGATATCTGAAGCCTTCAAATTCCGCCGTCAGCAGCTTCCTTTGGGGCTCAATCAAGCACTTCCTTGATATAATCAATGGCGAAGCACCGCGCGATTCACACCAGATATTTCCAACCTCCATTTTTGAAATGATTTTTCCCAACCAGAAACTCCGAGTAATTCGATCGAAATCAATCATCCATTGAATCCAACTAGTTTTGACCAGGGATGATTGTTTTCCCATAACATTACGTCAGGAAAACAGTGTCGAGTCGTGATGTAACTCTCTATCAGCCAATAGCGCCCAGTCTCTAAGTTCAATATGATCTCTTTAACCGCAGTGGTGGGCCGCGCGGTCTTAAAATACCTAGTATTTGGCGTCAGGCGTCTCGCTGGCATGTCTGTTTGTATCGCGTCAAACTTCAGTTTCTCAAGATTCTTAGTCTCTCCTAGGCAGATGCTATATGAACGCTCGCACCTCGCTATATACAAAATTCTCCGGAATAAGAGTGATTCAACCAGCCGGATCCCTCGGCAGTTGCCAATGGTCAACGAGGCTGTACGTACGGCAGGTTCTCTGGATAGGAAGTCACCTTGGCCGCAACCTGTATGTATCTTCCCGTTGTATAAGTTGAATGTGGGGTTCTGATTCAAAGATGAAATACGTACACATCGGGCGAAGTGAGATGATAAACACTCTGCGGGGACGAGGGCGTGGCGCATGTACACCGCGCTCATTTATTTGAATATCTCTCTCAACGAGTGCGCAAGTCCAATTTAATGAGAACATCGATGAGAACTGCATGCTTTGGTTCAAAAAAGTTACGGTTACGTACCAGGACTTTCCGGCTTGAACCCGCTGGGCAGCCTTTCGAATCTGGAAGCTGCCACTTGACGTTTGGACTCCATGGAGCCGAGGGATCTGTTTGGTCAAGAGAGCGTCGAATGCGGGGAGTGTGAAGCCCTCGATGAATAAAAAAAAAGTCCCCCTCCTTCGAAACAATACAACGGCGACTCAATCCGTGTGTGCGACAAGCATTGGTGGAAACGTGCCGAGATCCCCGTTCTTTCAATTCGAGAATACAGTTTGTTGGGTATCGAAAGTGCTGCAGATTGGACCACTGTTCAAAATCGTCATCCTACCAGATGTCCAATTTCATGTACACCATTTGACCGACGACCGTGTTTTTCCTCCTTCAACTGCGGTGGTATCATGATCAAGCGGACGACGCTACTGCAGTCCAGTGCGATCGAATCTTGGCGGCGTGTGCAGCACTCCTCGGTTTGATGGATATAGGAAACGGTGCAGGTTCGCTGCATCGAGTGTTCAGCGACTGACGAAGAGTTGAAGAACGGCTCACATGTTGACTCCGTCCAGCCACGGTGTAGTATTCGGATCGACCTCTATCGTCTTCCCGGTGACGGGATCCTGAGCGTTTGTGATGTCAAAGGACCACAAAAGCGCCGCAATCGCTGCCCAGACGATTTCGACCGCTAGATAATTGGCTGGGCATTGTCTGTGCCACGTCAAGACGGTTTTCTCCAAGTGGCAGCTGTAGCTTACCTGCGTCCAAACCTGTGGCCAACCTGAATCAATGACTGCTTAGGAACCAGAGTTTCAACACGCACCCGAATGTCCAGTGACCGTCAACGAGACTGTCCGATTCCTTGACGTTGCCATTTGCATCAGGGTCGTACCATCGCACAGGATCGAATATCTGCCCATCCGTGAAGTTCCTCGGGTCTTTGTGCATGTTCCAAATGGACGGCTAGGCTTTGTGAGTGCAGCGTTCACAATCAATCGAGGAGAAAAAGACTGACGATAATGTACGTCCCCGCGGGAATCTGTCGCACATGCTTTCAACAATGGTTCGCTTAAACGGACCAACTCGAGCGTTACCTTGATTCCCTTGTACTCTTGGTCTACGTCGCATTTGTGCGGGAATGCGAGAGGGGTGACGGGCACCCATCGCAGAGCCTCCTTCACCACGGCGTGCGTGTACGGGAGGCGGCCCATGTGCTCGAACCCGGGGATATCGTCCCCGACAACCTGATCAAGCTCGGCCTGCGCCTTGCGGACAACGTCAGGTTGGGTAAGGCATGCAAGGAGAAACGTGTGTAGGAGACACGCTGTGACGGATGTTCTGAATCTCAACGATAAGTACTAGCTTAATATTTTTGACAGTCATATATCGCACCCGGCTTCAAAGGCACTACCTCCGAGCTGTTAACGGTCAGTCAGAAAGACTTCAAGACGCGCGTAGGTTTCTCACGTATGCGACATCTTCATCATCCAACTCATATTTCGTTTGACAATCCCACACTTGAGACATGAAAGATTCCGAGTCGTCGCCATCCGCCCTTCGTGCCTTGACTTGGGTAGCAAGTCGCTCGAAAAGCTGTATGAAATTTACTAAAATGATATACTCGGAGCGCAAAAGTTTAACCTCGAGTTCTTGAAGATGCTTTCTCTTTGCATCGCTGCGCCAGGGTGAAAGGAAATCAGGCAAATAATCCAACCACGTGAAAGTACTGGAGAAATCGTAAGAGAAGGGCTCGACTGCGTTGGGTACAGCAACTTACTCAACAAGGTGAGCTCCTGGAAGAGCCTACAAATGGACGATCAGTTCCCGAATAAATAATGATTGGCTCGTAACATACATCAAGGTTGAAACTTTCGTTCGACGCCAAAATAGCATCGAGGTCGGTGGCCTCTCCATGTAGGCTCGTTCCATATGTTATTCGCATGATGAGCGTGGCAGTGAAGCGGTATAGATGCTCTCTGTATTTCTCGGGGCCGTCCAATAGATCCACCAGCAAGCGAGAAATCTGCTGCTCGATCCTGTCATGGTACGACAGCAGTGCTAAGACCAGTTTCAGCATCGGTGCAATGGGAAAATGAGCTATAAACACACCGTTAGGACGCAAGAGTAGCTTGAACACGGAACGTTGTTTCTTGAGATCCTCGCCGTGCGGGAGTAGAAGCATGCGCTTGTTGTTGGAACGGTATTTGGCAGCAAATACACTTTGCTTGCGTCCGGAAAAAGTCGCAGACCGTTTGACCAGCTGCCACCCGCACATAAGTAAAGGCGAGATTGAAAAGCTGCGGTTTACATACAAGTTCTTCGGCATCAGCAGGGCTACTAAGGAGAAGATAATCGTCCCCGGCGAAGTTCAAGCTCACAACGGGTCCTTGAGGTCACCAGGGTCAGTCATGGTAGATCGGGACGGGCGATCCCGCTCACCGTAGTCTTTATACAGCTGCTCAAACCATGTCCACATATGTCCCTTCGGCAGCTGAAGAGTGTTGCCTGAATATGTTGAGATTGAAAGTTCTGACAAGTGAGCGACAAACCTAGTAGGGGTAGTTGACGCGGTCCCGGAATGCGATTTTCGGTGAAGATGGCTTTCCAAGCCAGGTACACGGTCCCCGCCGCCGCCAAGGAGACGGCTGAAATATTGAGCGCTGACATCGCGCACAAATCTGATGTAAGAGGGTGGAGGGGAAGAGAAGGATGAAGATGAGGTTTGCCTATGCTTCAAGTCGAAGCAATGTGCAGCCATCGGAGTGTCTAAATGGAAGGAATCGAAGAGGTCACGCTTGGGTCACACGCACAGCCCCACGGCGACACCGCCATCAGGATCATGATGGGGAGATTGGTGGACTGCGGTCCGGATAGCCGGGAATCGTGGATCTCGCTCCCACGGTTCGGATGTGCATAGATCCCCCGATCGGGTCCACCGCTGCTGCCACAAATCTTATCACCTTGAACAGATATGTATCACCTACCTAACAGATTCAAGCCTGTTAAGCGTCTGTCAGTCACCGTCATTTTCAGTATATTTTTCGATGATCCTTAGACAGGGGTGCTGGCAGACGCCGTCATTTTTAGAGGGCTCGCTAACATGACAGGCTCTCCTAGGGTCTCCAGTATGTTTTTTCGAAGATCCTCAGACAGCGGATGCTCAGACAGTGACAGACCCCGTCATTTAGACGGCTCGCTAACAGGACATAGGCGATCCTCAGACAGGGGTATGTTTTGAAGATCCTTAGACAGGTGTGCTGACAGACGCCGACATTTCGAGGGCTCGCTAACATGACACTCTCCAGTATATTTTTCGAAGATCCTTAGACAGCGCTTCAAACACCATGATGGCCGTTATGCGGTCTTCCGAAACATTCGAATTCCATGGGGTATCCATGACGCGATGACACTCAACCAAACTGCCTCGCTTATTGAAAATACACATATATAATGGAAAGTATACACGACGACAGAGCTCAAGAACGACCAGATAATAAATAACATGCCGTGGACGGATCTCAAGCAACCCTGAAGTAATAGTCCAAGAACATTCCCGCCCAAATAATCACGCCCATATTTCCATTGGCCTGGAAGTAAGCTCGAAGTTAACAAAGCGTCGAATGAAGGATATCAACGAACCTCAAACTTGGAGCCGCAGTCTTTGACATTGTCAACCTTCCACGTCAAAAATTGCCACGCAAAGAAAAGACTCGCGCCGCCAACGGCAATCGCGAAGTAATACGTTCCTTGAACTTGTCAGCCACAAGTAGCGATGGGTCTCTACGAATTCATACCTTGTTGGTTGAGAATACCGGCGTAGACCATGCAGCCCACAAAAGTTGCTGCGAAAAGGCACAGGATCGGCCGAACCCAAGACCCAAACAACAAGGATGTAGATTTTACACCAGCCGCACGGTCATCTCGGACGTCTTGACATCCGTATATAGTCTGGGGTTCGGCCAGGATAAACGGTCGGAAACTGACAAAAGATAAAAACGCACGTCATACACGATCGTCCAGCTAATTATCGTGTTTAGCAGGGTGGCGTACGTAGTGAAACCGCCCTCACCATACAGTCCCCAGAAAGAAGATTCCAACAATTTCTTTGTTCAGCGTTCCGGTAACTGACATCCACCCAACGGGGAATCCCCAGTTCATAGCCAGGCCTGACACAAGTTGTTCAAAGTGTTGACTCCAAAGATATCAGTACGAACCGAGCCATGCCTGTGGCCACCAGGTCCATCGCTTCATCAAGGGATAGAGAGAATGCAGGGGGAAAACGCCGAGCAGCCCATACAAGAAACTTCATTTGGATAAGCGCAAGAAATTGAACCAGGATGGGGGCAATCAAACTTACGCAGTACGATTCGCCGTTGCCAACAGCGCAACACTCGAGAAAGTCAATAAAAGTAACCACACTGTTGCGCCGGCGACAGAGATAACGCCTGTGGCGAGAGGGCGGTTTTTGGTTCGTTCGACTTTGCGGTCGATGTCTCGATCGCAGATATCGTTGAGGACGCATGCAGCGCTATGCAACAGGGTACTTCCAAGAGCGAACATGGCGGTCTGGACCATCAAGTGGTGCAAGGGAAGTCGAATCGAATAGGCCGCCATTGTGAGTCCCCAAGCTAATTCGAGTCAGAAAGAAAAACACTGAGGAACCGAAAAGGACGCACCGGAGGGCCAGAAGACCAAGATGCTTCCGAGAGGAAATTTGTGGAGCCTTGCGAGCTCATAGTAAGTGTACCAGGTTGCAGATTTAAGGGAAGGGATATCCTTTGAGGGAAGGATTGGGGTCGACTCTGTCGTCATATTTCGGAAAATGAGAGTGGGTCAGTTTGGAGAGAGTGAGGAGGAGGAAACCGAGCGCTTTAAGTTTCTACAGACGTACACCGTTCCGTTCGCAGTTTGTTATCATGCGTGACCTTAGGAAACACAGGAAAGAGTCGAGTACTTGGATAAATGGATCAGAATCAAAAGAGAATATGATCTCATGTGTAAATTGGTCTCGCGCCTCGAGGGATCAAGATTTGTGTGGGACTTTCCACATGGGCATAGATGCGCTCCATACTTAATTGTATCAAACCGATGGCCCAACCCCCGGTCAGCCTTCATGTGTCAAAATTAGGTATGGGAATTCATGCCTAAAAGGGGAATGCGCAATATTACGGAAAACCAGCCGTTTTGACTCTTTTGAACGACTCGTATCTTTGCGATCAGTAGCTTAATATAATCCCATTACCATGATTGTTGCTCCAAAGAAATTAAAGATCGTCAGATCGAAGCGAAAACTATCAGGAAGCATGGAAGTATAAGTCTAGGCGCGGCACGCGGCGCCCACGCTCGCCCACGCAATGTATTGTATCTCAGTTGACCGTGCCTCGCCGTAAGATACGTATCGTCCTGCTGTGCATGCGTCGGAGATGCGGAGAGGACCGAGGTTTGAAATCGGGATTCGGGGGAATCAGGACCGTCACGTGACAGGACGACTCCGTTTTAGGAACTTCGAAGCGGGATCAAAGAAACACGTACGTGACCGGTACGTCTCTTTGCTTACACCAACCATGGAGTTTCCTCTTGCCTTGAGCGTTGTCATCCTCTCAATTGTCCTCATCTATTGCCTAACTGGTTCGCCTGCATCGAAACCCCAAATTCCGGGTCCACCACCGCACCCGTTTGTCGGGCATACACTGCAAATTCCAACAACCAAGACATGGAAATATTTTGAGAAACTCCACCACGAGTATGGTGCGTAACAGCTCCAACTCTGTTTTCTTCCTATGAGCTTGAACATAGGGTCTATTGTGAAGCTGAGTCTCGCTGGAGATGACCTGATTGTCTTGAGCGATCCATCGGATGCCGAAGAACTGGCAAGTACCTTGCGGACGTTTGATTCTATTCCTGATGGGTGCTTGCTTGTGTAGTTGGGCCGTCGCTCTCACAACTACTCGTCCCGGAGACCACTGGTGTATGCGGGCAAATATCAGTCGAAGAATCAACGCTTGGTGCTTCTGCCTTACGGCGAAGTCCTCAAGAGGCAGCGGGCGGCATTTCATCAAATGCTCCAACCACGAGGTTTGTGAATAGTCGGTGAAAAGTCACCGAACTAATCTTTGTCAAGTTGTCGGGGCATATGAAGACATGCAAGACACGGAGTCGTTACGACTCTTGACAGATCTCGCTACAACCCCGACGGAGTGGTCGCATCACTGTGGCCGTTTCGCGGCTTCGCTCGTTTTTACGCTCAGTTACGGACAGCGACTTGATGACGACGGCAAAGATTTGGCCGGTGTTCAAACGATTCTCGCCAACTTCATCCGAGACACATATCCCGGTGCCCACCTTGTTGACACATTTCCCATTCTAGATCGTCTTCCAGACTTCTTGTCGCCGTATGCATCTTTACCGTTCACTTTACACGTACTTTTACTGTTGCAGGTGGCGCGCAGAGGCAAAACGGAAGCATAATGAGGAAGTTCAGGTGAGCATTAAATATTCACACTCCCTCGACGCTCCTCATTTGAGATGTACATTCAGCTTTACACCCGATTGTCTTCTGAAGTGAAAATGAGAATGGAGAAAGATCTTGGCCTTGAATGTTTTACCGCTCGATTGTGGGATCAGCAGGAGAAAATGAATCTTTCTCCGGAGGAACTCTCATACAGTACGTGTCGGTTGAAATGTTCGTCTTTTTCTGAGTTGAATTGAACAATCCGCTAGTTGCTGGGTCGGCTTTTGAAGCGGGGACGGACACGACTACGGGAACGCTGCTCTGGTTCTTCATGGCCATGATTCTGTACCCGTCGACAATGAGAAAAGCGCAACAAGAAATCGACTTGGCATTCAGTTCAGATACCGTCCCAGGATTTTCCCGGATGCACGACCTCCCTTATTGTTTTGCACTTGTGAAGGAAATCTTTAGGTTTGATTTTTCACCCGCCTTATCCAGTTTATGTTTCATCGGTTTCTAGATGGGCGCCTGCAGCTCCGGGTGGATTTCCCCATTATTCAGACGCCGACGACGAGTACAAAGGGTATGCGGTGGGTATTCGCGATCTGCTAATAATGGTCGTTTCAACGCTTGGTAGATCCGCAAAGGGACCATGGTCATCCCTTGCATCTGGAACATGGTAAGTTTATGCTGTATCCAGTGGGAATCGAGATTGAGCATCTTATACTCAAATAAGCACCACAACGAAGCTGAATTTCCTAACTCCTACGTTTTCAACCCGGAAAGATTCCTGACCAAAACGCGTAGCGGCAACGGTGCCGATTCTCTTGCGGAAGGTCACTACGGGTACGTTGTTCCACTTTCCGTGATAATTGGCTAAAGTTTCACTCAAGATTTGGTTTCGGACGGTACGTGGTTGCACCTGTGCCCACATCAACTGACATTGAACGTAGGAGAAAATGCCCGGGTCAGTACATGGCGGCCAAGTCAATCTGGATTGCGGTAGTTCGAGTTCTCTGGGCATTCAATATCGAACCCCGTCAGAACGGGTCGGGAAACTTCAACGTTGACCCAGAAAATTGCACTTCGGGGATGACCTCGTAGGTGTCATCCGAATCATAGATTGATCCCCGCTTATATATAGCCTTCAGCCGGCCAAACGATTTTCCAGTGAACATTGTTCCGCGAAGTGCTGCGTATGTGGAGACAATAAATAGCCTCAGGTCCTAAGTGAGCGTACAGTATGTATATTTTAAGTTTGCAGTTCCATGAATGGCATTTGAATGGCGTTGGGGAATATCAGTAGCCCGAGATGATGTAGTAGCGCCTTCTTTTTCGCACGTTCCTCGGTTTTTCGATCTCTAGAAATCTGCTCCGGTTGATTACTCATTCTTCTAGAATGTTCTGTCACACCGCCATGTGAATTAAGCTCATCCTGATAATGCCACCTGTGCAAACCTGTGGGGAGCAGTCGAGGCCGTATCTGTATCGTGTCGCGTTGCAAATAACCCTCATGATCGAACATTTATCGATCCAACGGCAAGGCCCATCACAGCCGAGGGAACGAATCAGAACAGCAGCCTTTTAACCTTCTCAACGAACTGAGTCAGTAACGGCTCTACTAAATACGCTCCCTTCCAAAGTACTATCTCTTTTGTTTTCCGCATTTCTACTCTGGACATTATGGCGTCCGAGTCTGTGCTGCAAGTAAGCGGATTCTTCTCCTTATGGTCGAGTTGGACTGATGACACAACACCTGAACGTCAGGATGGAGTTTCCGGCGACGACTTCCAGTTTCCTGCCATGCGAGTTTCAAGGCCGACTTCATTGCGTCTGCATTTCGCCATTGTGGGATGTGGTCTTGGAGGCCTGGCAGCTGCGCATTGTCTGGGACGTGCCGGTCACTCTGTTACCGTATT
This sequence comes from Mycena haematopus, assembly GCA_029281435.1. Lineage (NCBI taxonomy): Eukaryota > Fungi > Basidiomycota > Agaricomycetes > Agaricales > Mycenaceae > Mycena > Mycena haematopus. The sequence continues at coordinate 151,770 of JARJCV010000015.1, read as the reverse complement.
CGAGAGCGCGTCCAACATTGGAGAAGTTGGCGCTGGAATACAGGTCAGCTCGGGACCCGACTTCTGTATCCTCTGACCGTTGATGTAGATCAGCCCGAATCTTAGCCGCTTACTCATTAGATGGGGATTAGGTGACGAACTTCGACAAGCATCGGTAAAACCGCAGTCGATTACATTTCGACGGTGTAAGCATCTACGTTTATTCAAATTTCACCCAAATTTAAGGAGGCATTAGATAAGACTGGGCACCGCGTTGGTTGGACGAAATGGGGCGAAAATATGGATAGAGACTATGGGAGCCCGTATTGTCATCTTCATGTGCGCTTCTCTTTTCCTTCTGAGTCCTGAATGATAATTTGTGCTCAGAGAGCAGACTTACTCGATATGCTGTTCAAAGTTGCATCGCCTTACATGACTCTGTGTTTGAACAGCAGGGTCGTTTCTGTGGACCCAGCTCTTGGCCAACTGACTCTACAGTCGGGACGAAAATTCCGAGCTGATGTCATTCTTGGCGCAGATGGGGTGAACAGTATGATTCGCGAGGTTGTAGTCGGTCACCCCGACAAACCAATACCTACTGGCGATGCCGCTTATCGGGCTATTATTCCCACCTCCGAGATGTCCAAAGATCCAGATCTCAAGCCGTTCGTTGATCATCCAGAAATGACTGGTTGGATTGGTCCTGGTCGCCACATTATGGGATACTGCATCGTATGTATGAATTGCATTTTAACGACCCAAATCTGATGATATTCGTAGCGAGATAGCCGAGAGTACAATGTCGTCATGTTGCATCCTGATCGAGGAGTGACGCGAGCAGAAGCGTACGATGTGCCCGGAAGCGTGCAGCAGATGAGGGCTGACTTTGCTGGCTGGGAACCACGGTGCGTTGACCTTTTATGCATCGATCGTGGATTTAATTTCACTGCACTTATTAGCGTACAAAAGCTCCTAGCACTGGTTTCACATACATTAATTTGGCCACTCTTCGATCGAGACCCTCTGGACACCTGGGTACATCCGAGCGGCAAAGTAGCATTACTTGGGGACGCATGTCACCCAATGCTCGTGCGTCTCGTTTCTCATTGCAACAGGCGTGCGTTTGAAACTTGGTTGCAGCCGTACCGTGCCCAAGGGTCTGCAATGGCTGTGAGTGTTTCCCGTTCAACTGTACCACTTGTTCTAATCGCCTCGAATCTAGATTGAAGACGCCGCCGTTCTGGGAGTTCTCTTCTCGCACATCACTTGCCGGCGACAAATACTACCACTCCTTCATGCATACCAAACTCTCCGATACCCACGCACAACTGATACCCAGCTCGCAGCGCGAGCAAATCAGAAGATATTTCATCTCCCGGACGGTTCAGGTTGTATACGATCCCCCCCGGGGCGAATCTACACTGAAGGATTTCCAGAGCAGGAAGCGCGTGATATTTCAATGCGGGAAGCCATGGAAGATTCGCTTCGAGAGGAACGAGGGGAACCATCTCGCTACGAGTCGGCAGGGAATGCCAACGTCTGGGCTGATCGACCCAAGAATCGGATCCAGTTCTGCTACGATGCAGAGGCAGAAGCCAAGCGATGGTGGCTTACGTCTGGTAGGTGGAGTATTGGCGAACCTTTGGCATTCAAACTATGAACCTTGTTTGATGGTATTTGTACTCATTCCCACGGTTGCCGTTTTCGAAGAATCGACGGGACAGACATCCACCTATTTAACGCGTTTCGTTATGCTACCTAACGGGGGGGACAATTCAAGGCAACCCAGGAGTACAGCCATGTTGCTGAGCGGCATCTACTACCACCGCGCCATTACTTACACACGTACAGTAGTGATACTGTGCATGTATATGAAGGTGATTAGACATTGAGCCTGTGATTGTGGGCATGAAGGGCGGTTAATTAACGTCATTGAGATGGATCACATTCGGCAGACATATGCAGACTGAGATACTAGTCGGCGTGATCGAGTCACGTGTTTGAACCACGCTGTTCTGAGCACTGTGACTGAGCAGTGCTGGACGAGTTCTTAGCTCTATTATGGATAGACAGTGTCACCCACAGCGAAGAAAAGTCATTCCCTCCCAAAATTTTGGCGTATCCGGGGTGTTCTATGCAACGGGAATCAAATTTGAATTCAATTAGCTAAGACTACCTAATAATATCGCACTATACGAAGTGTCTATGAGCAACTCGACCAACCACATGGAAAGTGGAGTCGCTTATTATGCTCCTCGGCTAGCTCACTTATCTCGCTTAGCAGGCTGATCAATGGACTCGGACGCATCACATATATTTAAAACCCCGCCTCGGCCAGCACGTGGTACAAAAATATTGTTGGCTCCACGCATTAGGCTGAGCGACGAGCGTTAAAAGGTCCACGGGGCATCCCTTGAGTCAGAGTCGCTGAGAGTGATTTTCTAAATTCGAGATTTAACTCAATAACCTCGATAAATCGTGATACCGCTATACCTACACATTATACAACCGGCGGCCAAATGCCGAGAATGATTTATTGATGCCGGAACTTCGCGGACTTGCTTGAATCAGCCGATTCCTACTCCAATACGTAACGGTATAGCGGCGGGCCCGCGGGCCACACCGACCGTACGGTCACCTGTTCACGCTGATACGTATCGATGAAGTTCTCTTTGGGAAGAAGATGTCTGTCGGTTTGATGCGATGGGACGGATAGTGATTAGGGAGTGATTAGGCTCGTCTGCTCTTTACCTTGTTGAATCTTTGATAGTCAATTGAGATCGGCTGAATATTCTGCACGCGTTTCGTCTCCGCTGCAACTTGAAGGGGACGTATCATCATGATTTCGAAACCGGTCACTCGGCTAATCTTTGACCCTTTTGTCACTCGGAATCATTACATTAGGCTATTAGTTAAGGTTCTACCTTGGGTAAGCAATTCTCACTCGGTTCTCTCCCGATAATCATGGATCTAACAGACTTTTGATCTACAAGGCCTGAGAATTCATAGCTCCGCAGGAGTACATAATGAGGTGAAGTCAAGGCGAAGTGCTGTCGTTTCGGACGCCCACCTCATCCATAAGCCAGTTACGAACCATGGGTGCCTTTGACACAACACTGGGTGCGCTTTGCGTGTCATATGTACTCGCCTGGGGGTGAGTAACTGATTCTATTCCGAAATATTCGTTGATACTAACAATGGACGCGGGATATAGACTCTTCGGCGTGATGTCCATGCAATCCTTCAGCTACTTTCAGAAGTTCGTCAAGGATACCTTGTGGCTGAAGACCTTAGTAACTACCCTTTCGTCGACTATGGACTAAGCGCTCACCTTGTAAATAGGTCGCTGGTCTTTGGTAACTGAATTCCATCTTTACCGAAGCTGGACTTACACGGAATAGGATGCTTGATACCCTCCAGCTTGTACTAATCGGTCATGTCCTGTACTACTGGGTTATCACCAACTACGCCAACCCCGCTGTCCTGGCTGTTTCCGTTTGGTGCGTCATTCTGCATATCATCAATCAACTATTTTCTCTGAAGGCCGACCGTGTTTATAGGAGTTTCAATGTGCGCTTTGCATCTCTTATCCATTGAATCTCAGAACCTCATTCAGTATCTTGCCCTCAGATCGGCATCCTTGTCACGGTGATTGGTGTTTCTTTGCTATGGGCGTCTTTATACTCACGGATCATGTCAGAACACAATTGTGTTGATAGTCGAACTGTAAGCCTTGCGCCCGTGCTCGCGCGCGCTCCTAATAGTCCTTACGCTGGCAGGTTCTTGGCCCGCCGGGTGTTTATTCGTAGGCCTCCGTCTTTGTCAATGGATTTCTTCTTTTCTGACACAGTCGTCCTTCCAGTTAGCAACCGAAATTACCTTTTAACTGGGATCATCGTGAGCCATCCTTGTCTTGATCTAGTGCGGCGTAACCTGGTTGCAGGTGTTGTTGTCCTTCACCTACTTCGGTAAATATCTTTATCGTCACACCGCCTTATTCTGAGACTGACTCGGGGCGTCAGGTTTTGAGATGGGTGAGTGGTTGGTTCAATCAAACAATGACTGAAACTGAGCCAAGAGAACAGCCGTCCAAGTTAGAACGTAAGGTCGCTTTCTTTGTATCTCGCGCAGTTTTCTGAGAGTTTGTATCAGTTTCCAACTCAAAAAACTCGAGTTGTTCTTTGAGTTCCAAGTACGTATCATCGATCTTGTTCAGAGGGGGGATTGACAATGTCAATAGTGGATCGCGAGCGTTGGGCTAGCTTGCGCATCGGCGGCTGACCTGATCATTGCGGTGTCTCTTTCCTACTACTTGTGGAAGAGTCGTACTGGAATCAAGAAGTAAGCATGTTCTGTTTCTTTTTCTGCCCGCATTGATCTGGATTTTCAGAACGGATTCAATCGTCAACATGCTGATTCTCTATGCCATGAACACTGGCCTCCTCACTGGGTAAACTCACCTATTCCTTGTATCACTCATATCTTACCATCTCGCGCAGAATCTGCGTTTTGATTGACATGATCTGCGTACGCACATATTTTGTCGAGGCAGAGAATATTCCGTTCATCTATCAGTTAGTTCTTGACCATGCCATCGAATCTGGTTCACATCGCCTTCAACATCGTGGTTGGGAAGTGTAAGTGTGCGGCTCCGGCGTGTACCACTATTAACCCATCATAGTGTACACGAACTCGTTGCTTGCAACCCTCAACTTCCGGGACACCATTCGCAGTAACGCCACAAATGCCAACACCTGGTCATTGTCGACGATGCCAACCGCCGGCCCTGGCATTTCAAGCGACAAGGTGAGTTTTTAACATTCGACCGCATCGCAAATAATTCCTTTCACATACAGTTCCGAGCCGCAGCAAACTCGGAGTTCAGCACCGTACCCACGGAGCGCACAGTACGTCCATGCATAAACCTACTTTTCCCGTACGAATTTCACTTCGGTTCAGTTGAACATTACAACCACCACAACCACCGAGTACGACACTGATCGCGGCCTCGCGGGAATGAAGGTCAGTCGGCCCTAAATCTGGCTGTCAGGTAGTCTTTGACGACGATGGTGCAGTTTGCCAATGCGGTTTAATCACCCATACTTCAGCAGTGACTAGGACATAATGTCCATGATTCGGCGTCTGTACATCATTTGTCGTATAAATTATTGGAAACTTCTCTTCATCGCAGTGTTTTGCGATGTTGTATGTATTTGGATGGTTTATACATTTTTTTGTCCATCTGTGAAGAAAAAAATTCCACGCCTGCAGGATTTTGGATTTGTTGCAAACGTTCAGAGTATTTTCGAATTCCTACATGCCAGTGCCGATCGATTTCCTTCTTGCAAAGCGGAGTTACAATGTTTAGTCCCGGTCAATCACTCCGAAAGACCTTTTCTTCCATTGGTCAAATGGGTGACATGTGAGCCTACCTCTCAGAAGAGGCCGTGTGTATGGATGCAAAGTAAGTAAGGGGTGGAAGACATTCTCTCCGGACGATAATCATCTGTCCGTTCGCCGTCGCTGATACTGCGCCGACTGGTACAAGGTAATGGGACAATTTAACATTCGACGCTGTGGGTTTGGAAGATGTTCACTGAAGCGACGCCTATCTGTCCTCCCCGTGCTTCTTACTCCACGACAGATGCGCGTGGTCGAAGTCTAATACGGGTATGGATTGGAGAAGCTCAACTGAAGTGTTCCGTTTTCTCTTCGCACAACTTGTGGTATGACAGCTGCGAAATACTGGTGTGTATGGAATTGCCCCAAAACGCAACCGAGTACGTCGGGAGAGGTGATAAGGGTCTGCCTGGACCGACGTGGAGGCCTTCTCCCCGTATTTGTGGTATGACACTACAGCGAAGTTGGAAGCTCTGTGCGCTGGTAGTCCGCTGTTTGGAATCGACCTGAAGAACCCCCTCTCCGCGTTATTCTCAGTATGCCAGCACAGCGAGGAACGGGGTGGCCGTGGGTACGAATTGCCCAGAAACGCAACATTGAGCGTGGGTAGGAAAAGATGTTGTTCGAGATGGTAGTTGTCAGGCTGGCGTTAACTTGAAGCACTTGATTTCAAAGCCGAATCTCAGGCTGAGGTAGATCTTGCGGAGCTCTTGCCTTGGTCCAGAAAATGTATTGACGAACTGTTGACGCAGTTATGCATTGGGTGAGCAGCGAGATCAGATAGATCTTGGCTGTCAACATCCGACGGGATCAGCAATGTTGAAAAGAGTGCTTATCACTGCCGATCTCGGAGGCAAACTACATACTTAGATCGCCGACAAGCTTTCTAAATTCTCTCACAAGACAAGGAACACCGGTACCTATCCCGCTGTCAAAGGGTGACAGGCGCGGCGTCGACGCGGCTCAGTACCCTTGAAGAGCAGCAAAGTCCCTCCGCGTTATTTGTGGAAGGAAGCCACGAAGCCACACAGAAGCACCACCTCGAGCCATTGGGGTGATAACCGTCTGGTATCAGTTTGAAGTGCCTAGTCCGCGTTAGTTGCACTATGACAGATCCAAAGTCTTTAATTAATACAATACCAGCAGTCGATTGCACTTGACGCCGTTGAGGATGTTGGCCGCGGCCGCCTTTATTGGATCTATCAAAATTAGCGCTAGGGCAGTGTCTGTCGAAGTGAGTTGGAAGTGGTGATATGGTGCCGGAGATGCCGACTTACTGATTGCCTGTGGGCCGGCGGAGTCTGGAACCCGAGGATTGAAGGGCGACGAGCTGCCATGGCATACGGCATCAGCGGAGATGAGCGGAGATCAAAAAGCTTCGGACGGACGGGCTTAAGTTACAAAGAAGGAAAAGGTACAAAACAAGAATTCGTGCGAGAGAATGAAGGTATCGTCGCCGTATCAAGCCTTCCCCCACCACTTCTGTATGAATTCAGCGGGTTGCACGAATTGGTGAGAAACGGAATTGAAGTTGGGTTCAAATGAGAAACGGCCATCGAGGAGAGCCAGGCTAAGAGTGGTGGCCAAATTGACATAAATCGACGGCGGATTAGGAACGAGATCCTTTTTGAGTTCCTCCGCCGTCTTGTACACGACTTTGAATTGTTTGCCTAATAAGCGAGACGTAATTATTATGCGAACTGATCGACAGCGGGCACTCACCTCGAACGCCCTCGGCGATCTTCACCAATTCATTATGAGTGATACGCGCTCCAACAATCCGGAGGGTTTGGGGCCACTCCTCCGGAGAGTTCAACGCCTTCGCCACGAACGCGCCAACATCTTCCACTGCAGTGTACGAAAGCTTCAGGTTCCCGTCCCCAGGGATCGTGGCCGTGCAGTTCTCAACATCAATGAAAAACTTCAGCGGCTTGAGCGTCGCGACACCTTTCGACGGACTCGCGAAATAATTGAGGAAAATCCCGTTTTCGGGGTGGCTCCACTTCAGATTGCTCTGACGAAGAGCATCGAGAACGGGCTGTTTGAAGCGGTAAAGCTCCACGACGTCGTCCTTTCCACCGTCGGTTCCAGACCAACCGCTCGGTACGAACCGAGTGACTTTCGCGGCGACTGCGGCGTGAACGAGGGCCACTTGGGAGTCGACAGAGCGACTGTGGTCTCCGATCGCACTGATAACGGTGTGCACTCCGGTGAGAGCATCCACAAGCGACTGCTGAGAGTCATAGGAGACTGTGGTGACGATTGCGCCGCGCTCAGAAAGCGCGGGGATCGCGTTGCGGCTGAGAATGACGACGGTGTGGGTTCCATCGTTGAGTATAGATTCCGCGATACAGCGGCCAACACCTGTGGCGGCACCAGCAATAGCGACCTTCATGGCTGGAGGAAAGTTTGAGTAAAGTCAAGATTCAAGTTGGGCTGTGATTGTTGGTGATTGACAACATGACATGCCGAATGCTGCCGACGGGATAACCCGATATGACGAAGAAGCTGTGACCGTGACAGATACCCGTCACACCACCTTTCGACATCAACCACGATGCGAAATAGAAGATCTCTTGCCGCACGGCCTCTCGTTGTAGTTGCTCAAGAATGGAGAATCTTCCTCAGGCCCCTGTCTACAGATATTCTTCTTCTGGTGCTTTCACGCTTGTCAGTGATACTTACTTTGTGTGAAGAATGGAAGAGACCCGTCTGCCTCCGAGCTTGTCGTTGGTTTCGAAATACAGCTATCGCTAGTTGCGCCATTTGCGCAGATGAAGATTGGAACAATGATTCAAGATGGACACTGGCTTCTCGCTCATACTCACGAACGAGCTTATTTCACGCCAGAAGGACTCCTTACTCCACCGTGGTGATGAAATCATGATTGATTCCGGAATTCATTCTCTTCGCCACCCTGCGCATCATCAGTTCGAGACTATTGCTTCTCCCGTACACATGACTCAACGTGCGACTGCGATCGATATCCTGTCTTCCGACGGTCAAGCCACACCGCAGACACAACCGCTCGCTGCCTTCCGGCCCCCGCTACGCCCACACAGCCGATTCGGGCCGCCATGGACCTCACGAATGCTCCCAATGCTGAAAGCGCGAGCACCGAAACCGTGCAGGACCCAATGCCTAAGAGGTCCGCATGGCGGTCTGTGCTCTTGGTCGCAACCGTAACGCTGGCAATGATGACGAACGTGAGCCTCCATCTTTCTCCAGGAGCCTAACCATTTCAAATTCATGCCAGATCGCATCCTCCACAGCGGTGTCAATATTTCTCCCGGTGATCGGCCGCGACTTGAAGATTTCAGAGGACAAGTTACAATGGTTGGTGTCGTCGTTCTCCCTATCATCCGTAGGTCTCCTTTTCGTTGGGATGCCTCTATTATTCAACTGGTGGTCAATAGGGTTGTCTTCTCCTTCTTCTGGGTCGACTTGCGGACCTGTTCGGACGCAAGAAGTTCTTCCTCTTAGGAACTGGTTGGCTTGTCGTATTTTCTCTCGGTTGTGGCTTCGCACAAAACGCGACCACGCTCTACATTCTTCGCGGATTGCAGGGTATAGGTCCGGCTGCCTTTATACCGGCATGCGTGCGTGTTGTCATTTCTCTTAACGCGTATATTCTCATCCTTGCAGTAGTTAGGAATCCTCGCTCATACATTCCCACCATCTCGAGCTCGGTCTATTGCGTTCGCGACCTTTTCAGCCGGCGCGCCAGTGGGAGGCGCACTCGGAACTCAACTTGGCGCGCTACTCGTTCAAGACACCCGGTTCGTCTCTCTCCTTTGTCGTAACACAATGTGTAATATGAATACAGCGCGACATGGCGTTCTCCGTTCTTCCTGTTTGCAGGAATGTCTGCCCTTTGCATTTTGGGCGGCATTTTTACCATCGACCCTGACATACTGAGCCCCGAGTCGGATAAACGAGTCGACTGGATTGGCGCTTTCCTTGTAACGGTTGGCCTAGCGCTCCTGCTCTTTGTATTGGGACAGGGTCAACTGGCTCCACATGGGTGGAAGACGGGATGTGAGTAGTAGCGCGTCTCGTTTAGTCCGCAACTCATTGTCTCCAAGATATAATCGCCTTGTTGATCGTCGGTGTCCTGCTGATTGGGCTGTTCATCCTATGGGAACATCGTCTGGAAAAGAGCGAAGGAAGGTTGCGGCCGCCCCTCATGAAATTAACACTATGGAAGCGCGCGAAAGGCAGGTTCGCCGTGATACAAGTCATCGCGTTTTTGGAATGGTCTGCATTTATCTCCTGGTACTTTTGGGTCCAAGTACGTCCTTGGCGTGCAGCTGCTTTATAGATCTAATGTCCATTCCTAGGTATACTACGAGGACTTCCTTAAACTCAGCCCTGTGCACTCAGCAGTGCGGTTACTTCCTATGACGGTGGCCGGCCTTTCGTGCAACGTTGTTGTGGCAATTGTGATCGGACGGATTCCCTTCTGGGCACTCATCGGTATGCGTGAGGTTTGTGCGTGGACTTGAACTTTGAAGCTGAGTCAGCGACTAGCGGTCGGAACCTGCTTCACGGGCATTGGCGCGCTATTGTTTGCAATCATCCACCCGGCTTCGCCGTATTGGGCGTACGGGTTCCCGTCGCCGATTGTCTCTGTGTTTGGAGCGGATTTTGTCTTCGCAGGGGGGACAATATTTGTTGCCAAAATTTCACTTCCCGAAGAACAGAGTCTCGCGGGCGGCCTTTTCCAGACTTTGACGCAGGTATGATATTCAACTCTGTTTGATGCATTGTTGTTGTTTCTTATTGTACCCACCAAGCTCGGTACTGCATTCGGTCTTGCTATTACGACTATTGTGCACAATGCGGTTGGGGGCGAGGGCCCCGGGAATGATGCTCCGCTGAAGGCGTACCAGGCTGCACAATGGACTGCCTTCGGCATGGCCATGCTCTGTGCGTAAAACTGTTGAGTCTCTTGATATGGATCTAACCCTCTACAGGCACGCTGCTCGCAGCCGGCTTTCTGCGCGGTGTGGGGCCGGTTGGGGCCCCCGACCAGCCGTTGCCACAAGAAGATGAAAATGTTCGCGATGAAAAATGATACGCAGGATTGCTTTCGTTTGATGACTGTAAGAAGGGAAGAGAAGATGCTGGAACGAATTGCATGAGGACCGGCGCGCTAATTTTCAACACCCATGACTTGTCTTGCTTTTCAGGATCTTCGTAGCACGTTGGTAGATGGGTTCATGATAGAACATGAGGTCAAGATCTTCTCTGTACCGCTGTGCAATCTCAGTTGAATTTATTATCCGATCTCGTCGCGAGCTAAAATGATGTGAAGTTGAGTACTTGAGTTCACGCGTTCATCGCCCCTCACACGCTCAATATCCTCCCGATATCTCTCCATCCGACTTGGGTTGCGCTACTGTACTATTTCGACCAAGTGTTCGGCCCATGTTACATGTTACACCAAGTGTTCACTTACTCAGGTGTTCATTTCTCGGCAATCACGGGAAAATTACCATAAATGGTAATCCGGCGGATGCCGGACGGAAATTTTTGACGCTTTTAAGCCCATTTCAGCCGGAAAATCTCGATGTTACCGTTACAGGTGTCCCAAGTGTTCAGTTCGGAGGTCCGTGTTACGCGTTACATGAACACTCGGTCGAAATAGTACAGTAATCAGTAAAAATAATAATTTTAGAACCTCGGCATCAGGGCGGCCGAGATCCCGGACCATCAAGACATCTTTCTCTCGTGTCGCGGTTCTCGACGTCGACGCTTCTCTGTCGAGTTCCAGAATCTGCAGAACGGCCGTAAAACAGCTCGCAAGCCAGCCCCAGATTCACTCGCCCCCACTCATGACACTCAAGATCTACGGTGCCCCACCCTCCAGCTGCACCCGCCGCGTCGCGGTTGTTTGCAAAGAACTGAACGTCCCGTATGAGCTTATCGTAGTGGACATCAGCAAAGGCGAGCAGCGTTCTGCAGAACATCTCGCTCGCCAGCCCTTTGGTGTCGTCCCTACCATAGATGTCCGTCGTTGCGCTGTGCAAAGCAGAGCCAAGGAATTGATGTACGCTCTAGGACGATGGGTTCACGCTCTTCGAGAGCCGTGCCATCGCGCGGTATGTGGTTGCAAAGTACGGCAAGGGCAGTACATTGGTCCCGGACCCGAAGGATATCGAAGCTACCGCCAAGGTATGTGATTGGGAAATACGACCAGGGTAGCCACCGAAATTGAAGCCATTGCACCGCAAAGTTCGAGCAGGCCGTGAGCATCGAGAACAACAACTTCGACCCCACCGGCGGGCAACTTGCGCTGGAACTCATTCTCAAACCGTACGTGGGATTCGCGCCATCGATTGGTAGCTTTTGATGGCCTCGTTCAGTGCGCGTGGAATGCAAGTGGACGAAGAACGTGTGAAGGGGCTGCTGGCCACCATGAATAGCAAACTAGATGCGTACGAAAAGATTTTGAGCAAGCAGAAATATTTGGCGGGCGATGTGAGTGCTGTGCGAACAGCTTTGAGACGGATACTCATCCCGAATTAAAACAGACGCTGACCATTGCGGATTTGTTCCATCTCCCGTGGCTTTATGGGCTCACCGAGGTATGTTAACTCTTCATTCGATATTAGCGCATGAAATCTGACCGCAACCATGATCAGAGAGCCAAGCTTGACCTCATTCCAAGCCGCCCGAACGTTGCGAGGTGCGATAATAATCACAGATTCGGATTTGATATTGAGCTTCACTTTGCGCAGATGGTACCAGGATATCAGCGCGCGCCCATCCTGGCAGGCTGTCAAAAACGGTGCATAATTTAGGGCTCTCGCACCAATCTCTGCAATCTCCGAATCTTGGATGTGTATACATATCGACGAATTATCGATCTGGCCCCCTTTTCTCTCTCTTCCGTTTCGCCGAACGTTAGGTTGTGTTGGACAGCTCGCAAATACTTTCTTCCCTCCGCAGTGCGATGGGCGCTGAACTGTGCCTTTGCGGTTTGATGCTACTCCCGCACGCTGACATGAAGAGTCCGAATTATTCCATTCCCTCGGCCAAATGAAAGAACCAATCTAGCGTCCCACCAGCACCGAGATCTTAGTACTCACAGCGTTATCGGGAAGGAATAACCCAAATTCGGAAGCAAACGCTGCCCGAAAATAAGTTATTGAAGGAGTCCTCCAATTCAATTGAATTATTCCGTCCGCTTCACCAGCGCCCGCCGCCGAGATCTCAGTGCTTACAATGTTCCCGGGAAGGAATGGCAAAAAATTCAGAGGCAAACGCTGCCCGGAAATAAAGAGAAACAAGATCTATGAAAACGAGAAAGATGCCCTGAATCCCAAAACGGCAATCTTCTTGCCTAATCCGCACAAAACCTCGACTTCCAACTTTACGAAGTATACCGATCCTGTACACACAAGGGCGGATAGTGGCGTCAAGTAACCCTCCCTTTTCACCATGTGGATGAGTAAGTAGGTGGTGGGTACGCATTCATTCATTCAATTCAAAATCTTTAGAACAGAACAGAGGACATGACAGTAACGGTGGCGCCGAGTAATGAACGGTCGGGGTAAGGGGAGCAAGGGGAGGGGCGGGGAAGTACGGTTGAACGCGATTACTGTGTAAGTAGGTAGGTAGGTAAGTACGACTCGGGGGACAGAGAGAGTGAGTGAGTGTCTGGGGATGTGGGACTTTTATTCGTCGTGTAAGCGACGATCGAGTGTAGAGCAGATGGAAGGAGGTATGTGTAGAGGAGACGGGTGAGATGACCAAATAGATGTGGTGAGATGTAGGTGGCCAGACATAGACGGACGACTCTACGGCGGTACGACTCCATCCATTACTGCTGCTTGCACTCATCCGGGTTGACGTTGCCTGCGCTGCCAGCGGCTGCGCCGCGGCCCTTGGGTGGGCCCCGGCGGCGCGCGGGGACATCGCCGTCGCTGTCCGAATCCTGTGCGTGCGTGCGTGCGTGAGCGATAATCGAGACGGGCAGCAAGCAAATAAGAGCGCGTAAGGACGGCAGGGACGGGTTTCAAGCTGTCCTGCGTTCTGGCTTAAGCGCTCCGGCTCCGCTCAGCTCCCCCATCCCACAAGCGAGTATGGACATGAGGGAACGACACGCTCAATGCCAAGGCTCCACTTCGCCCAGATACGCGACCGCGCAAGCACCCGTCCCCAGCCCCATCCCCACGCCATCGCCCACACACTCGAAACGAAACGAAAAACGAAAGAAAAACGACGTACACACCTCAAAGTCCTCCTCCTCGTCCTCATCCTCATCGAGCTCGTCAAACTCGTCGTCGTCGTCCTCGTCACTGTCGAGCATCTCGTACTCGAGCGCCTTGCCCGTGAAGTAGTCGACGGCGCGGGGGATGATCTGGGGAAGGGTGGGAGGTTAGCGGGTGTCTTGTGGAGAGATCAAGAAAAGAAACACGAGGGAGGGGAGGTCGTGGAGACAGGAAAGGGAGAGCGGGGCTGAAAGCGACTGCACGGCAAAGGGATACAACGGGAGAGAAACCTTCCCGTCTGGGAAAGATCAAGAAAAGAGAGATAGTAAGGTAGGGAGGGGGTACGGGGCGACGGTAGGGCAGGGTACGGGGGGGTGTAGGAGGTATGTCATGGAGACGGGGAAGTGAGCGGGGTGAGTCAACGTAGCAGGCGGGTCCACGGGAGGAAGAGGGATACAACGGGACAGGGAGAGATGAATGTGTGGTGCGAGCAGCGTGCCCAGAGGAAGAAGAGTGTCGGGAGAAACCCGAAAAAACGGCATGGATCCCCATCCAAAACGCGCTGCGGGCCCCCATCCCCGGCCCAAGTACGCACACACACGACGACCAGTTGTAACTTTACCACAGTGTGCCGCCAACTACGCGCGTGCCAGCCGTAGCGCACCACCACTCCACTCCAATCCACTTCACTCCAAAGCACCGCACCTCCAAAATACCGCAGCTCACAAGTATCGCAAAAACGAGAGACAGAAACACCGAGACGCAACGCACCTTCTCCTTCAAATCCTCGCCAATCTGATAGTCCACCTCGAGCCGCTCCTCGATCTCCTCTAGATCGTCAGAGTCGATCTCGCCGTTCTCGATCTGGATGGGGAGGGGAGGGAAGGGTTAGTATTGTTGGTGTGTGGGAGAAGGGGGGATGGAGGGGGGAGAGAAGGGGCAGAAGAAAGAGAGATATGAGCTAAGAGCAGACTCAGCGAGCAGACAGCGCAGCGGCGACATCCACCCGCGCGGCCTTGGGGTTGACGCATTTGCGTGGCGCCCAGAGCGACAGGGCTGACGACCTGCCTCATGCCCGGCTTGACTCCGCCTCTACGCGGAGGCAGCCCACCACCGCCGAACGAAAGACGACGCCACGACAAGTCTCCATCTCGCGTGCAAATGTCGACACACGGCAGCAGGGCTCCCCGTAGCACCCCCGTCCTCTCGTCGCGAACAAAAGCAGAGCGGGTCTCTTCTCCTGGATGAAGACATCTACCCCGCCCCGCCCCCCGCCCCAAAGCAGACGCCTCCATTGCGTATCCCGTTAAAGAGCGACGAAAGACTACACTGCACTCGCGGTCCCTCGGGGAACAGAACATCCACAACTCGTCGCCGCCCTCCCGCACGATCGTCACCCATCGCACTAAGCAGGGGGGTGAAACACCTCCTCCTGTCCTCTCCACAGGGAACAGAGACGGAAACTAAGAATAAAAACACAGGCCGGACGAGCCCGTATTCGACGGACCGTCACCTCCCCAGTCTCGCGGTGCACCCCAGGCTCGCGCGTCAGAGAGTATGTCGGCGCTGAGTCGCATCTCAACGAGGGACCGGTCTGCTCTGGAAGAGACTCGTCCTAGGACTCGGCTGCTCTGCTCGAGAACTCGTCCGCATCTCTGCTAGAAACTCGTCCGAACCTGCACGAGTCGCGCACCTCAGAGTGTACGCCAACGCCGCACCTCTTCCAGGGACTCGACTGCGCTGCAAGAGATTCGTCCCAGGACTCGGCTGCTCTGCTCGGGACTCGTCCGCATCTCTACTCCTCGAGGCACTCGAGTGCTCTGCTAGGCTCCCGTCCACATCTCCACGAGTCGCCCCTCAGAGCGTGGGCCTGTGCATGCGAATTTCTGCTACTCGTCCTCACCCCACGAAGAACTGGGCTGCTCTGCTAGAGACCCATCCGCATCTCCAGAAACTCGACGCCTCAGCTCGGGACTCGTCCATCTCTGCTAGGGACTCGACTGCTCCGCTCGGGACCCGACTGCTGTGCAAGAGACTGACTCATCTCTGCTGAAGACTCTCTGCTAGGACTCGTCGCCTGCTCTGCTAGAGTCTCGTCCGCATCTCCACTCGGGACTCGTCTGCATCTCCTCGGGACTCGTCCACATCTCCACGAGTCGTCCACCTCAGAGCGTAGGCTACAGGGTGTGCGCATCTCTGCTCGGGACTCGGCTGCTCCGCTCGGGGCTCGTCCACATGAGTCTCATCCGCATCTCCTCGCGAGTCTCGTCCGCATCTCCCCGAGAAACTCGACGGCTCTCTGCTCGGAACTCGTCCACATCTCCACGAGCTCCCATCATATCGCCCAAAACCCGCCCCCCCCCCCCTCGAAAAAAAAGATCCACCCCCCGTCGCCCCCCTCGAAAAAAAAACCAAAACAACACTCACAGCCTCATCGCTCGGCATAACCGGGGGCGAAAAGAAATTGAAAAACGACGCGGTGGGGTGCGACTTGCGGATGAGGCGCGTGCGGTTCGTGTCTGTGGGCAGCGTCAGTAAGGTGGATAGGGGGGAAGGTGGAAGAGGAAGGGGAGGGGATGGGAGGCAAGCGGAGGGGGGGAGGGAAGGGATGGGGGAAGGAGGGAAATGGGGGAGAGAGGGGAGGGAGAGAGGGAAGACGAGGGAGTGGGGAGGGAAGAGCGCGGCGGGGGGAAGGAGTGAGAGGAGCTGACTGAACTACAATAGGGGGGAAGTCAGAGGGAAGGGCGGAGGGTGGGGGGGTGGGGTTGGGAGCAAGGGAGGGGGGGAAGGGAGCAAGGGAGGGGGGGAAGGGAGCAAGGGAGGGGGGAAGGGAGCGGGAGACAAAGGGAGGGGCGCGGAGGGAAGGGGGAGGCGAGGCGAAGGGGAGGGAAGGGAAGAGAGGGAGGGGGGAGAGAAGGTGGGGAGGGGGGAGAGAAGGTGGGGAGCGGGGGAGAGAAGGTGGGGAGCGGGGGAGGGGACGGAGCGGGAGGGGACGGAGCGGGGAGGGGGAGTGGGGGGAGCGGGGAGAAGAGGAAGACAGGGAACTAGCGGGGAAGGGAGTAAAGTCAAAGCTAAGCCGGACACGGCGAAGACAAGGACGCGGGGTAGCGGGTAGCGCTGCGCATCGACACTAAAAAACCCCAACCCCTCCCCAAAAAACCAAAAAAGCCCAGGGGTGAAAAAAAAACACAGCGGAGAAAGAACGCACTCTTATTCCTCTGCTTCTTGATCTCCCACTCGCGCGTGAGGTCCTTCTCCTCCTTCCACGCGATGTCGCTCCCGACGGCGCGGTCGTAGACGAAGTCGCCGCCGTAGCCGACCTAACGAGGGAGGGGTGTTAATGTGAGCGAGCGTATGAGGGGGGAGGGAGGGAGAGCGAGCAGAAGAGGGGGTGAGCATTAGTGGGAGCGAGCGCTAGCATGAGGGGGGGAGGGGGTGGGTAGAAAGGAAGGAGGGTGGGTGGGGTGGGGGTGGGGCGAGCGAGCGTTAGCATGGGGGGGAAGAGGGAGTGAGTATAGGAAGGATGAGCGGGGGTAGGAGTGAGTGTGAGCGTAAGGGTAAGTAGGAGAGAGCGGGGGTAGGAGTAGAGTTAGGGGGGGGAGGGGGAGAGTGGGCGGAAAGCGCAGGACAGAGGGATGGGAGGGAGGGTGAGCGGGATGGGGGAGCGAGCGAGCGAAGCAAGCAAAGAAGCGGGATGAGGGCAAGGGAGCGGGGGTGGAGCGAAGGAAAAAAAGCACACACCTCCTCCTGATAGATATACGTCTTACTCAGCGTCTCGTTCGAGAAGAACGCGTTCCTCGCCGCGTCCCAGTGGAAGGTGATCGTGAAGCCTGGTTTGCCTGCGAATTCCCCTGTGTGCGGTATTGTTAGTTTTTCTTGTCGTTTTTTGAGGGCTCGAGGGAAGAGCAAGAGAACACAGGGCTCGAGCAAAAGAACACAGGGATGAAAACCACCCACCCTCCTCGCCCAAATACTCCAACGTCACATCAGTCAGACACGTGAGCGCCTCGGCGTCGCGCTCCGTGATGAGCTCCGCGAGGCCGGGGTGGTTGCGCAGCGCCGTGAGCCAGAAGTCGGGGATGCCGGTTGGGTCGGGGGTGCCGTCGGTGGTGGCTGCGATTAGGTTAGTTATCGGATGAAAAGAAAACGAAGGAGAGAAAAAAGGAAAAAAGATAGTATGATAGAACAGCAAAGAAGGAAATAAGGAAGGAAGCAAGGAAGCAGAAGGAGGGAAGGAAGGAAGAAGAAAGGAAAGAAGTAAGGAAAAGAAAGAAAAAGACGGAAACAGAAGGGAAAAGGAAAAGCAAAGCAACGCACCCTCATCGCCCTCGGGCAACGCAACATAGTCCTCGTCGTCCTTTAGACTCTGCGCCTCGCCGGCAGAGATCTCGGCGGGGGTGGGCGCGGCGGCGCCGGAGATGATCGCGTGGCGTCTGGCGTAGAGCGGTTTTTGGAGGTTTAGGTACTGTTGGTTGGGTTGGCTAGTTAGTAAGGGACGAATAAGTGAGGGAGGGGGAGAAACGAGAAGAAACGCAAGGGCGGAATGGACGCGAAGGCACGCGGCAAGCGAATACCACGAGGCACGTAAACGAACGACCCCAGGAAATGGTCACCCCACAAATCGGCGCAAAATCGCTGCACGTCGCCCAAGGTCCCCCTCCAGAAATCGCGAAAAATCGCAGCACGTCGTCCAGACCACGAAACCCGCCACATCGGCCCCATCCGCCCGAACCAAGCCAAATAAAAAACAGAAACAGCCCACCCACCTTCCTCTCCAACTCCAAACACTCCCTCTTATACTGATTCTGCAGCTCCGTCTGCTCCACCTGAATCCCCTTCAGACCCTCAACACGCCGCTTGGTCGCCACCGGCAGCGCCTCGATGTACCCGCTCGACCTGCCGACGAGATCCGCGAGCCGCCCGTGCACCATCCCGAGCATCGCGGTCTGCAGCCCCGCGCTGCCCATAGCGGTGATCTCCTCGCCCGCCTCTTCCGTGATGTCGGGAACCGTGGGCCGCGAGAGACCCGATGAGATGGGCGCGTGCTGCGCGGGCGTGTTGACGGGCGTGGGCGCCGAGATGTTCGACGACGGCATGGGCATTGAGGACGACATCGTGGTCAGAGGCAAATTTTCGGGGCGACAGCGGAGTTTGAATCGACCATGTGGCCTCAGCCCGGCGGAGACGGGGTCCGGGATCCCGGGTCCGTACGATGAGCCGGTACACCACCGTGCCGGATTGACATCGGAATGATATCAGTCCTTAACTTCATAAGACGTCAGCTGCAGACTTCAGTTGGGTGTCTTGAATATATCAGAACGGTATCCATTCAGCCAATCATTTCCAAGTCTGGCTGACATATAGACTTCAGAACGGTGTCGGTGGGTCGACATCGAAACGAGTTGGTTCACTTTTCATTCCACCATCAGCTTAACTGAGATCCAAGTCATCATGGAGGCCATTTCTTCATCCAGAGAACACCAAAAGATAAATGATAGGTAAGAAAATTCAAATTTCTAACTACGGCACAAAAACTG
Source organism: Mycena haematopus (assembly GCA_029281435.1). NCBI lineage: Eukaryota > Fungi > Basidiomycota > Agaricomycetes > Agaricales > Mycenaceae > Mycena > Mycena haematopus. The sequence continues at coordinate 132,635 of JARJCV010000015.1, read as the reverse complement.
TTTAATTACCATCTCACCATCCGCGTTGCCCATGCGACTTCAACGGCATGGTGCGAACCATCCTCCAACTCCTCGAGCAGCATGTGGGTCATTAATAATGAGCATGGTGAACTGCAGGCCCAAAGTCAGTGCGCATACACAACATCAGCAGTGGCAAACAACATACTGTAAGAATGGGCGCCCCAAGCTCATAGCCAATCAATGTCGTGCATTTGTAGATGCCCATAGAAAAAGTACGTGTTGTGGCATTTGGGACCGTTGACTCGGTTGAGGCATTGAGGAAGCTTGAATGAGAATCCAGAATAACCGTACGAGAAACTTGAAGTCTTGCATAGTTGAGGTGAGTTGAGGTGACTTGCAAAGGCTTGAGAATAGTTGAGGCAGCTCCAGGGCGGTCAGAGAGCCTTTCAGGCTGTTTGCAGAATGCGCCAAGATTGAGCTATCCAGTCGGGGGAAATAGTAGGCCAAAGCTCAGGACTATCTTGAGACTATCTTGAGGAGTGAGCTGATTGCTTGAGAAGGAAAGAGAGATGGAGGGCGGGTAAGGAGGCCACGGCGCGATGGTGGCAGGACGAAAGTGACTTGGTGATGTGACCATACATCAAATCACGCAGTATCAACACCACGTGCCTCGGAGTTTGAATGACTTGTCCTTGATTTCGTCCGACTTGGACCGGACGAAAAAAATTACCTGTCTTGTTTTCTTACTATTTTACAAAAGTTAAGCCGGTTGTGCCAGCGGTGGCGACCTCATCCCAAAACACCAAAGTGCAATCGTCTTGGCACAGCGATTCTGTCTCACATACAATGGCCATATGGGAAATCAGGCCGAAATCGGCACAAGAGTTCAAAATGATACCAAAACAAACTTGAGAAATACATTTTTTAGATGTTGCTCAGATATCGAGACAGAGACATCGGACCGACGAATATCTGATATCGTCATGAAGTCTATACAATATATCAGATTGATTTATAGCCCATACATCATACTGATTTCCTTCTGGGTTGGTGGTGTAGTTCCCGTCCCTTCCTGGGTGAATTCAACTTATCTGAAACTTGGTGTTCGCAAGCTGAGCTTCACTGAAATGAAAAACGGGGGAAAATCATGGAAAATCCGCTTTCATAATTCTCGTGGTCGCGTCGGCGTCGGTGCTGAGAGCGATCCCGAGAATCTGCGCGTCAACAAGAAAATAACGAATCAATGCTACATACCATCAGCGTTAGCCATTTCATGCGCGAGTTGGATGCGCACATTGAGCAGCGCGCGCTGAACTGCTCGGCGACTCATGAGTGATCGAAAATGAAGATGTGTTAGAAATTGAAGAAGAGTGCAGCGTACTTAGGGGTCTTTTAGCGAGCGTCTTGAAGGAGGGATTTCAGTCTAGCTGTGTTGGCGGCTGATTGATGAGTCAAGAATATGGCATCCGAATCTCGGTCTCACTATTGTCGCGCGAAGATATTACTGCGTCTCTTTCCGAGTCCTGACTCCGTGCCGATGGAGCTCAATGCGGAGAGCCAGCGTATCTCTAGACTTTGCGGCGTTCCATCCATATAAACCGGAGCTGCATTTGGAGAGCGCGAAATCGTTACGGCGAAGAGGATATTATGAGAGTGGATTTGGTGACAGTAGGTTTGCGGTCGACAGCAGTCTGTGTTTCGTGAGCCGCGGGTCATGACCACGGCGTGCTGCTTGCGCCTTTACGAGCTGTTCTCGCCGTCCAACGAAGTGTTCAGACGGTTTCTTTTGACAAGAGCTGGCCATATATATATTCTAATAAGTATTTGTCGTCATATTAGTATTGCAATCATCCATTTAAACTGTCGCGCACCGTTCTGGGAGGGCCAATTTTTGGTCCTAGGATTTGTTTTGGTTGTCAAGTTCGTTGCGGTAGGTGTCGTTAAGCAAAAAAAGAAAAAGAAAAAAGAGCAGCAAGCCGAAGGATTTGTATGTGCAGGCCGCGAAACTGAGTGATTCGATGGAAAGTTTCGGTTATAATGGAGTCCAGCAATGAAGAAACAGGTCTAAACAGATACTTAGATGCAAGTATGAGCTTCGGGTAGAAATAAGGCAGACAGCGAGAAAGAATGGCGTGAATTTGACGAGCTGCGTAGGGTACAAAGGAATGCCGACGCCGGGTTATGGGGACATTGTGAGGCATACACGAATATGGAAAAGACCGAAATCTCATAGAATCCGTTGACGCGAGGTAGCGACGGTGGTTGGACGGTGGGCAGACGCGGAAGAACGCGCGGCTGCGACGCGAGAGGTCACAATGTGACCCGTGACAGCGTCATAACTAGCCCCAACCACGACAGTGCGCTTCAGCATTGAGCAGGACTGCCTAAGTACTTGTTGCTCTCTCATTGCGAACTATGCGAGAAAATCAAAGGCTTCGTCGTTCTTTGGGAGGCACGGCTAGCGCTCAAACAACGCTCAAATACTCTGATTCTTTCTAGAACCAAAGATCTCACTTTCTACCTTCCCGGTCCGGATAATATCTCGGCGTATCTTCGAATTCTCTCACAAAAACCACTGGTACGACGCGAAACTCCTCCAAGGTTCCTATGTTCGTCAAACGAGGATGTACTTATTACGGATCCAAAGGCTGTCGTTCGCACGCTGCAGTTTTTTTGGGAAGCCGTGCATATTCCTGGCAACGTATTTCCCTCGAACTGCAAAATCTCTTCGTTGTGGAAGCCAAGCCCAAGATATTTAAAATTTTCTTGGCAACTGAATTGTTACGCGATGTGCCATCTGATGCTGTTCACAGATGCCGTCCTTCTCACGCATACTGTATATACTCTTCCTCCTCCATGCTCATCCAAGGCATCGTCTCCGCGCTCCTGCTTTCCCTTGCCCCCACTGGTTAGCCCTCCGACCAACCAACCCTTCCCAAATACTCTTACTTACTAACCCCCGTGCAGCATCCGCGCAGACACTGTACACCGTCTCAGAGGGAACCCAGTTCAATCCCTGGGCCAATGCAACCATCTCCGTCTCCGCAATCGGAACGGGCAGCGATGGCGGCACCACATACGTCGAAGTCGCCACCGCCATTCCGAGCTTCTATGTCACCCAAGTGGAGCCTAACGGGCAAACACTCGCCGCACCCGTAACCGTGGGTGTCGAGCCCTTCACCAGTAAGTCCTGTGCGATCCTGCACGCCACAATCACGAATGTTTATCGCCCTCAGTGACCTTCGTCGAAGACGCGACGGGCTTCCGCGAGAGCGGCGTCGGGGCGGCTATCAGCGTCGCAGAGACGTGCACATTCGGGCCAGACGCGCGCGGGACTTGTGTCGACCACATCGTGTTCGAGCTCCAATCGTCCACCACGGTCCTCACCGTTTCGGGAAGCGTCGTCCCATTTTACACACTTGCTGCTTCGGCGACCGCGCCGGCGAATGCAGCTGTTCAGAACACGGTCTTCTCATCTTTGGGCGGTGTGTGCATAGGCTTCGTCGTCGGCCTCCTATGTTCCTTGTAGGCGTGGCCTCTGTATGAGCATCGAACAGATTGCGATGATGTACATCCTTGCGGACACTATCTGCCATCTATGTCGAACCCGCGAAAAAAAAGACGTCGGCGGCCGAAGCGACTCTGGCTTGCTGACACCTCATTCCTCTTGTTGCTCTGACGCTTCAAGAGTTATTCAGCTTACACTGGTCTCAACGGCCGTTAACACCACTACTATCTGTATCCACCGCGGAGAGCGCATCACAATCAGGGATATTGAGACTCGGGCCCGTGGACGTAGTGGAAAACGTAGCAGACTTGGTGAACGATGAGGAGGACGTCGAGGACGCCATGACGCGTAGTCTTCGATAGCAATAGCAGTGTGCACATATGAGCGGAACGCTGGCGGCGCAGTGTTGCTAAGCCTAAGTGAGGTCATCGAGAGAAGCATCCAGGTAACTTAGATAGACGCCGGATCTGGACAGAGCGGGAACAAACACTGAACAACATTCATCAACACTCTGTCCGCAACTACTATGGTCGCCAAAAAGAAAGCCCCACCTTCCGTGCCCTATGACTGGGAGTACTATAACTGGCTCTGGACCCACTGTGAGGCCCCGCCTCCTGGCCCACCCCCTTATGCGGTATGCGATCTTCTTTCTAAATCCCCGTACGAATAGCTAAACCCCTTGCAGTTTCTTCACTATTCCTTCCCAGATAAACCTGTCGACCCTGTCGACCTCGATACCTTGTCGCGCGACGATCTTGTTGCATATTGCACTCCTTCCGCGCCCCGCGCACCAGCCGTGCCGTGCTCACAACCGCCGCACATCCTCACCCTCGACCCCTTCAAAAGAGTAGCTGGCTACTATGCTTGCGTCTTCTTCGGGAAATGGGCGATCGAGGGAGAGCCGCCTTCCGACGTCGTCTTCAAGACCTATCCCGTCAAGGATTTCAAGTTCCTGATCAACGAACTCGACGTATACACCGCAATCGCTCATCTGGCGCCCATCGTCCCCACTTTACTTGTCATCCTCAAACCCTCGTCAGAGGACGAAGAATGGGGAGGGCTGCTTCTCGAAAATGCCGGAACCGTGCTTGCCGATCATAATACCTACTGGCAAAACTTGGGTCTGTCACTTCAGGAGAGGTAGATGATCGATATCCGTCTTTCTGATCTTACTTAGTTTATAGGATTCTGCTGTACGAGACTCTCTGCCAGCTCCACTCTGCAGGCATCATCCACGGCGATGTTACACCGAGGAATGTTGTTCGTCGCCCCGGTGGCGCCTTCTGCTTTGTGGACTTTGAGCGATCCACGCTGAACCACAGTTGTCCCGGCGAGACCTGCCAGGAACTTGCAGAGTTGCACAACAAACTGGATTTATGAATGAAATTTCCGCTTTCAAGTTCTACATGTGCACGTGTTTCTTGCCTATGAGTCAATGTTCGTAATTATTTATTTCGGAATGCTCACGAATGATATGTGGCGGCCTTTCCTTGGGCTCCACACGCCACATCAAACAGCTCTAGGAAGATCCGTCGTTTCCAACACTGGAGTCACCTTTGCCGACGGTGTCAACGTATTCTTGAGCAGTGGCCAGCTGAGCCACTACATTGTTTCGTAACGCGCATATATCTGAACCTGTTTTAGACATTCAGCCTGGCCTCGCAACAGCATAGTACATATCGTTTGAATGGTTTGATTCACACAATACTATTCTTATTTCTCACATCTCTTTTTTCTTATCCGATTTTTCTCACATTCAATCCGATTTCTCACGTTCAATGAATGAGAAATCGGATAAGAATGTTATCATGTGGATGCTTTTGTGGGTGCATTGTGGGCGTTGTCCAAAATATGTTTATAAATGACGGGCAGACTGCTGTAAATCTACGGCCCCACTTTCTGCGGAGCCAGACCGTATCTCGAAGGAAGTTCTGCTAGGCTACTGCTTAACGCTACATGGCTGGTGCTTGGACCCCCCCGGCGCCTTTAACCCCCCGAAACCAGCCAACTCAGAGAGCTCCCTTCACTCAAGGATATACCTATGGCGACCTCTCGAGCCTGATTTTGCCCCGGTTTACCGACAATTCAGTTAGTGGCGCCACCGCACCCTACTCAAATGCACTGCCTTCGGCAGCGGCGCCGGCCTTCGTCCTACACGACCCCGACCTCGAGACGGATCTCTTGCAATGGTTCGAGGTCCTGATGAGTACTACTCCGGACCGCAATCCTGCGAGCCACACGAACCCCATTATCCGTTACAGGCAAACTCTGTGGCATGCTTTCACAGCTGGGATGCCATCTTGACCCACGCCATGACCCCTTGCGTAAACGAGAGCTGGGTGGAATCTTATGCCACCAATATCATGAACCTCCTCAGTTGCCTCATCCAGGGTATCTGGCCGAATGCGAGGGTGGCCGAATGGCCAGTCACCTCGGAGTTTTCGCAGCAGGGTGATCGCCACCTTGTGACCGCTTCCATCCAGCAATATCATACCCAACAAGGACCAGGCTGTGCACTGGTCGCCCAACTTGCTTTTGCCGGCGAGTGGAAGACTGAAAGAGTCCTCAGACACCACCTCGACCTAATGCTCAACGACAATACCCTGCCGAGGACGCAAGCGCATGGCGGAGATAGTATTTTGAAGAAGGTGGTGGTTCGTCTGCTGCCATTTCCCCCCACTATCTGATTTCTCGGAACAGCTCGGTCTCCATATGGACAGCACTTCTTCTCAGTGCCAGGACCGCAACCAAGAGCTTGCGGCCGTCTTGCCTGTAGTACCATCTGTTAACGTTCAATACGGTATTGTGTTCACTGGCCGAACCTGCGTAGTAGGCCAGGCAGGCGAGTTTTTGCCCCTAATTCCGTGCGGTCTTTTACATATGATGATCTCCCTACAGTATTCGGTCCAACCCCTGCAAATTTTGCGACTTTCAACGGGTTGGCTATCTGCTCAGTGGCCATCGCGCCTGGCCCGCCATCCGACGAGGTGCCCGAGTCTTTTGTGGCTCTCATGCTTGGTATGATTTATGCATGCAGAAACGTAAGTGGCAGACGAAACCTTGAGGGTATAAACGGTCGAGTCGATCGCCTATTATTGGACTACATGCCAATCTTCAGGGCCCTCCAAAAGCAAGGACGGCTACGAAATGAACCTGGCACCCCAGGCATGCTGAATCTTCCCGGGCCACCCCCGCCGCCGCCCGGGCCCAGCGGTAGTTCTGGGCGGCAAGGATCGGGAGGGGCCCGGGGCCAACCACGCGGTTCCTACCCCTCGGGTAGCGGAACAGGGTCCGGCGTAACTGGCCAAGGATATCCCTCTAGCGGCCGATATGGAAGCGGGTATTCCCTGCAACAGATGCAACAAGTGGTAAGGTTCCTTCACGCATTTGCATACTACTAGCGCCTCTAATAAGTTGCAGCTCCACTACGTCCTGTCATGGGGGCCAGGACGTTCTCCTCCCCATATTGCAGAATTGCACCAGAGTCTGGTCGCCTGCCGCAATCGGTCCCCTATCTTTGACCTGGAGGCGACTAAATCAGTATCACTTGTTGATCTGAACGTTGCCACAAATTCGAAGTCTGCTTCCCTCACCCGCCAGCCCTTCAGCAAGCAAGAGGGCAGCGTCGCCTGCGTGTACCATGGAACAGTGTGTAGTTTTGCAACCTTGTGTCGTTTTTATGACCTACTCTGTCAGGGGATTTACCATTCTCATTCGAATCGGAGAGCTTGGCCCCCATGCGGCTCCTGCTCATCTGGCGATCATCATTCCACTCCTCTACACCTTCTCCAACAGCAACTCCCAATCGTCGGCCGGGTTGCTCGAAGGTGATGGCAAGCCGTTGTCTAGGAACAGTAAGAGTCAGACGGGCTCGGGCGCAGGCGACCTTTTGATAAAGTGGGAGCCTCAACTGCGTGACTGCGTTCCGGTACTGACTTGCCTTTCTTCTATGTAGGCTTCTCTCCAGTGCTATCAATGAGATGCACACGACGGGCTCTCCGAAGGATGTCGTTCATCTTCTCCGTGGTGCTCGATGTTTCTATGTTGTCGATGGGGTTCAAGCCACCTTGGGTCGCCTCGTGTTTTGAAGTAGTATACATGTTTACGCGATATTAGGGTCCAATGAATCTCGATGTATCTTTTTGTTTGTCGAGCCCTGAGCCACTGGCAGCGAGCTCCAGACTTGCTCAAGACGGCTCTGTCTCTGGACCGGATCTCAAATGAGCTGGGTGATCTACGATTCTACGGCCGACAAAGGCATCTCCTCAGGTGAAATTGATAAGCTGTGGGGGTGAAAGGAGGACTAGACCTGAGCAAGTCTGTTTATAATCGAAGATTGTTAACGCGACGACAAAAGTTTGGCAGTTCCGGTGAAAATCAAACACCCCCTTGCGTTACTGTACCCAGATGTTCAGGTGGCACTTGCGCTCATCAAAATTAGCGGAACTCTGGATGATGTGTCCACGATCCGCGAGGTCTATAGTATCCGTGATTCTGATCTTCAGAAAATCACGCCAGGTAGACTATGGAGGCGGAAACGACCCTAATGATGTCCTTCCTTGTGGACGCTGTTCTCATCCGAATTTTTCCTTTTTTTTTTTTTTTCTTTTGGAGCATTTCTAGTAATACTACTCAGTCTGCAATGCATTCCAAGCGTATCCGCTAATTTGATTGGGTTTATCCAATGTAGCCGGGGAAGTAATCCAGGAGGAAATGCCGTTACGCACGGGTGTCAAACCTTGTGTGGGACTCTGGCCGAGTTGTTTTAACCAACTCCATTCTTGCGAGAAACAGGCCGTATACCCACTAAAACCCCCTTTATTTTAGTCCAATCATCCGGCAAGGAGTCTTCATCGAATAAAGTGCCGCTCCAAGTTTCTAGAACCAGTTGTTTTCTGATGGCGAGGTCGCCGAACCTGGCTTTGTTAATAGTGAGCAGCCTATCTTGTTTCAGAGCAGCATTAATAGCCGACACCCATCGGTTATGGATTTCTTGTTCAGAGAGGAAGGTATGTGTCTGTAACACTCGTTCATTTCTCAGATTCCAGAGCAATTTCATCGCAACGGATATCACAATAGCAAAGAATCGATTTTTGGCGGGTATATTTCCTTTCGTTGATTTGAAACGTGCGAGGGCACATCCCAAGAGGAGTCCCCGGATTTCGGTAATTCGACTATTTCGCCGATCAACCTGCAACGCTACTCTCACCTAAATTATTCACGAGCACCATAAAAAAGTCTTGGCTAGGTCTGAGTGACCGCGAACGTTCGAACACGGGAAATTGCTAGTCTCTGTAGACAGACGACGCTCGTACCTCGTAGGTAATTGCATGCACTCCACATTTTGAGGCGGCTGTTTTAGCCTCAAGTTTAGTGATGAGTTTACGGCTCAAATACCTCTTCAATTCCTCTCATTCTCAAGTCGGCACGCCTGTTTTCAGTGGGGTTCAACAGCGATTTGATTATATCCTCGCTCAGGGTATTCGGGCAAGCTATGTTCTCACTTCCATCCCATCCCATAGCAGCCTTCACCACTCAATAACCTCATTGAAATACTTCTTGATCAACTCCTCGTAGTACGGCCTGAGCTTCGCAACATCCACCGGATCGTCGCTTTTACTATACAAATCGTACGGGTTGAACGCACGGACGGCTGCGAGCGCCTTGTCGTCCGAGGCGTTCGTGAGGTGTGTGTATGCGCCCTCGCGGTGCCAGCTGTGGGGCGGTGGTGTTAGCGGAAACGGGAGGGAGCAGGGCCGGGGCGTAGAGGGGCGGGGGTAGATGAGACTCACGGATAGAAGCTGTGGTACCGGATCATCGCAAGGCCCTCTTCGGGGAGTGAGGATTGCTCCTTGAGGATGTGGTACAGGTACTGCGAAACAAAACGGCGCTTCAGCTCGGTGGAGACAAAGCACGGTGACAACAAGAAGGAAGGAGCGAAGTTACCTCATCGTGCCCCCACGAGAGCATAACATTGTCGAGCCCGCAATGAGGTTTGTACACCCCATATTCGGTGGAATACACCGCGTCCGTGCTGTCCGGGTTGCCCGCGAAGGTCTCGGAGAGGACAATCTTGTCGGAGAACGCACAACCCACGACGAAGGTGTCCTGTGGATGGGGGCGCCGTAAGTAGCATGCGGGAAAAGATCGAGCTCTGGTTACATACACCGACGACATCCCATTGCCCCCTGTGAATTTAATGTATTCGAATGAAATTAGGTACGAAAAGCGAAACACACTCGGATCCAAAGACGTAGAGCAGCTTGCCGAGGTCGTGCACGAGACCGGTCACTTGCATCCAGTCAGGCTTGCCGTCCCTGCGGATGGCCTCAGCAGTTTGCAGGAGATGTTCGATTTGCGAAAGCTCTGTCTGCTCATATATAGCAACCGGAATGAATGTGAGTGTCAGAATGGTCACGATGGAGAATGTACGCGACGGACGTCGGGATCCGAATCGTCTACTAGTGTATTGAGTTTTTCCATCGCCTCCCAGATGCCTGCGCAGATTTGTGTCCGTCAGAATGAATTGCTGTTCTGAAAATTTAATTGACGCATACCCATTCTAGCGCGGACATTCTTGCGCATGTTAACCCGCATCTTGATATTGAACTCCACGGTTTGTTTCTCTGCGCGTATCAGACGCGGGCTCCGAGGAGCAGGGAGCTATAAGATCCGAACCGTGCTGCTCCTTGTAAAAGTCCTTGACGCGATCGCAGGCTTCCTCGTACTGGCGAAACTGCGTCTTATCTTTCTCCTCGTCGAATTTTGATGCATCGTCCCAGCCATTGCCCTTCAATATATTGACTGTAATTGAAATTTGACCCAGCGTAAGCTTACTGGGCAAGCACAAGAGATTACACTACCACCTTGGTCCACAGAATCTGAAACGGTGTCAAAGTCGTCAGGCATTCGCATCCTGAAGGCTGAAGTCTAAACGGGATGGGGGAATGACGGAGCAGGGTCAGAGTTGGGGGGGCGTTTTATAATTGTTCGCGTACAAGGTCCGAAGTCCGATGGTCACGCACCCAGGGACGAAATCATAATGATTGTCGGAGTTTCCCGAATCCCGCCACACTGCATCCGAGACTCCGAGTGTATGTATAGAGAACGTTCCAAGCTGTGGAATGGCGGCGGCTTGAGCTCTGAAAAATAGGGAAAAATATATGTTTCTGTGAAGCTGCAATGCAAGCGATGATGGATGACCATGAGCAGCATGCACTGGCCGTATTTCCACTTGGAAGGATTCGAGTTTTAGCACAGCGCGTACAAGCGAGGTTCAAGATCTGAATAATTCCGATGTATTCTCAGTGCGCCAGTCATATTTTGCGCGATATTCTTGTGAAGTTGAACCAAAGTTGAACCGACCTGCCCGATATGGATCCATCAGTTGAAGGTTCTTCGGCTATCACCGACACAACACTGACATAAGTACCGATTGGTGATGTGTGTTTACTTAGTTGAACTCGGGTGGCGCGGATACCAGGACGTCTGAAACAGGAAGTTAAACCACCGAATGAGGCACCCCCAGTGTTTCTTTTACACAAGATGCCTTTATCGGCCGTAGATCTGATCACCCAGCTCATACGAGATCCGATCCAGAGACAGAGCCGTCTTGACTCGGAGCAAGTCTTGTGTAGTGATGCCCAGGGCCCGGCTTGGCCTGAAAGCCCCGGCTTGGGCCTGGCTTGGGTGGGCTCGGGCTCAGAATTTTGCAAGCCCAAGCCCAAGCCCTCAAACAGGGCTTGGCCGGGCCGGGCTTGGGCTTGGGCCCGGGCTTTTGAGCTACTTGGTGCTTTGTGCCCTATGTACAGTTTCAAGTCAAATAACTCTGCACATATACTGTGAGAACATCCCTTCTTCAAGATTGGGGTATTTCTGACCATTCAAACTGGGTTTAGATGTAGATTGGGTTCTTGGTACAAGCTTAAATTATTTTGTAACTCCCGAGAATAGGTAACGAAGCCGGAAATACCTGGAGGTGGGGTTTTTTCACATAAAATATCAGCCAGAAAAATTCTCCTCACAGTTGGCAGCTTTTATTTCAGGTTTATAGCATTTACATCCAAGGTATGTAGGCCCGGGCTTGAGGGCCCGGCCTGGCTTGAGATTTTTGAAGCCCAAGCCCTAGGCCCCCCGAAGCCTGCTGTCGGGCTTGGCTTGGCCTGGCCTGAGCGGGCCGGGCTTGGCGGGCTTGAGGGCTTCAGGCCGGGCCCTGGGCATCACTAGTCTTGTGCTCGCCAGTGACCCAGCGCTCGGCCGACGACGACGACAAACAAAAAGAAATATCGATATTCTGATTCATTGGATCCTGATATTGCGTACTAATCATGAATACTGCTTCAAAACACGAGGCGGCCCAAGGTGGCTTGAACCCCATCGACAACACAGAAACACCGAGCATCGCGGAGAAGGCGAACAACATCCTTCGGAGAGCCCGTCGTGTGCATCTCGTTGATAGCGCTAGAGAGCTCCCACTTGATCAAAAGATTGCCCGAGCCCGAGCCCGTCTGACTCGTAGTGTTCCTAGACAACGGGTTGCCATCACCTTCAAGCAACCCCGCCGACGATTGAGAGTTGCTGTTGGAGACGGTGTAGAGGGGTGGAATAATGATCGCCAGATGGGCAGGATCCGCATTCGCGCCAAGGTCTCCTAGTCGAACGAGAATGGTAAATCCCCTGAGGCTGTCAGGTTCAGAGTAGGTCATAAAAACGACGCAAGGTAGCCAAAGTACACACTTTCCATGGTACACGCGGACGACGCTGCTCTCGTGCTTGCTGAAAGGCTGGCGGGTGAGAAAAGCAGACTTAGAATTCGTGGCAACGTTCAGATCAACAAGTGATACTGATTTAGTCCCTTCCAGGTCAAAGATAGGGGTCGGATTGCGGCGGGCGGCCAGACGCCGGTGCAATTTTGCGATATGGGGAGGAGAACGTCCTGGCCCCCATGACAGGACGTAGTGGAGCTGCAACTTATTAGAGGCGCTAGGGATGTGCAAATGCGTGAAGGAAACCTTACCACTTGTCGCATCTGTTGCAGGGAATACCCGCTTCCATATCTGCCGCTAGAGGGATATCCTTGACCAGTTACACCGGACCCTGTCCCGCTGCCCGAGGGGTAGGGACCGCGTTGTGGGCCCCGGGCCCCTCCCGATCTCTGCCGCCCAGAACTACCGCTGGGTGGTGCGCCAGGCGGCGGCGGGGGTGGCCCGGGAGGGCGCGGCATGCCTGGGGAGCCAGGTTCTGGTCGTAAACGGCGATCTTTTTGCAGAGTACGGAAGATCGGTATGTAGTCCGCAAACATGCGATCGACCTGACCGTTTATACCCGCAAGGTTTCGTCTGCCACTTACGCATGTACACGCATAAATCATACCAAGCATGAGAGCGACAAAAGACTTCGGCCCCTCATCGAATTGCGGGCCACCCGCGACGGCCAACGAGCAGATGGCCATCCCGTTGACAGTTGCAAGATTTACAGGGGTCGGACCGATTACTGTGGGGAGATTATCATATGTAAAAAGATCGCACAGAATTGTAGGCAAAACTCGCCTGCCTGGGCTACCACGCAGGTTGCGCCGGTAAACACAATACCGTATTCAACATTTACAGACGATACTACAGGCACAACGGCCGCCAACGTTTGGTTGCGCTCCTGGCACTGTGTATGAGTGCTTTCTATATGGAGACCGAGCTGTCCCAGAAATCAGATAGTGGGGGAAGTGGCAGCAGAAGAACCACCACCTTCTTCAAAATACTGTCTCCGTCATGCGCTTGCGCTGCCGGCAGATCATGGTCCTCAATCATGTCGGAGAGGTGGTGTTGGAGGACTGTTTCAGTCTTCCACTCGCCGGAAAAAGCAAGGTGGGCGGGCAGAGCACGGCGTTGTTGGCCTTGCGTGGTCTGATATGACTGGAGGAAAGCGGTAACAATGTGGCAATCACCGCGCTGCGAAAACTCCGCGACAACGGGCCATTCGGCAACCCTCGCAGTTGGCCAGATACCCTGGATGAGGCAACTGAGGAGGTCCATAATCTTGGTGGCATAAGCTTCCACCCAGCTCTCGTTCAGGCAAGGGGTCATGGCGTGGGTCAAGATGACATCCCAGCTGTGAAAGCATGCCGGAGGAGTTGGCCGGTGACGTATAATGGGCCCGTTCATGGGGCTTGGAGGCTGGCGGTTCGGAATAGCACTCATCATCACCTCGAACCATTGGAAGAGATCCGTCTCGAGCTCGGGATCGTGGAGGACAAAGGCCGGCGCCTCTGACGATGGCTGTGCATTTGAGTAGCGTGCGGTGGCGCTACTAGTTGAGTCATCGGTAAAGTCGGGCAAAATGAGGTTTGCGAGGTCGCCATAGGTATAACCTTGAGTGAAGGGAGCTCTCTGAGATAGCCGGTTTCGGGGAGTCGAAGGCTCCGGGGGGGTCCAAGCACCAGCCATGTAGCGTTAAGCAGTAGTACAACTTCTTCGAGATACGGTCTGGCTCCGCGGAAACTTGTGAGGCTGTAGATCTGCAGCAGTCGGCCCCTCCTTTATATACATATTTTGGACAACGCCCACAATGCACCCACAAAAGCATCCAGCGGGCCACATCATGATTACGATCAATAACTGTGAGAAATCGGATAAGGATGTGAGAAGAATCGGATAAGGAAAAAAAACGTGAGACATCGGATGGCGTATGGCTTATGTCTGGGCAAAGAATCAAGTTTTCAAGTTGAAAAAAAAAAGAAGAAAAAAGGAGAGAGACCTCGTAAGACCTGTTCGTGTCCGATTCTGAACACCGTCTGTGCCGAAGCTCCTCTAGAGCGAAGGGAGAAAATGAGGTGAACAAACCATCAAGACGCTCGGGAAGCCTCGGCACGTACAAGCGCTCCCAGTAACCCAGTTCCACACCAGTGTGACTGTGTGACACCTCTCACGACATCCCAATTTGGGAACCCTGTCGTGACAGTCTACTAGCGACTGTCTGGCAGTGTCTAGAAACTATCACAGCACCGCCCCCATCATTCTTCTTTCCGTAGTTCTCCCGGCCACTAGTACTTATATTCTAGTATATCGGTTCCACAGAGACTACTGTACTATTTCGGTCAATTCTCGTGTCACGCGTCACAGGGCCGAAAATTTGCGAATTTTTTTCGAAAAGTCACGGTCACCGGCAGGATTTTCGAATATGCTAAAGAAGTCACAAAATCAGCGGAAATTGCTCAAAAAATCCATTTTCCGCTCGCGCACCTATCTTGTGTCGAAATGTTGCTCAGTCCACTTCTTCGGACCTAATACAGTTCAATCTACCTCTTACAAGCTCAATTCACCTCAACACCTTGTCAATACCACTGTTTTTCAGCTCACAAACTGAATTTCCTTCAGTGTACCTGAGCAGCATTCTCAAAAATTCTGCCCTGCACTCAGGGGCATGGGTCAAAGTATCCACAAGGAAGAGGTATTGTTTGCCATCAGTTATCGAGCATTTTCGAAATTTTTTAGGTGTCACAGCCCCTCAGCCCATTTTCGAAATCTCAGGTTCGAATCGGCCGGTCACAGGTCACATGCTGTGAGAATTGACCGAAATAGTACAGTACCGGAAATGATGTATATCAAGACCCGATGTACGGTGACTCCAGTGTTGGAAGGAAGGAAGGAAGATTACACGGCACGGACGACCGGGCTTCCTAAGTAGAGCTGTCTGATGTGGCGTGTGGAGCGCAAGAAAAGACCGTGTCATTTGACTCATTTCATTCGTGAGCATTCCGAAAGGGAGTCGCATTGTAATTACAAACATTGACTCATGGGCAGAAACACATGTAGAAAGTAGAAAATTCGTCATAAACCCAGCTTGTTGTGCAACTCTGCAAGTTCTTTGCAGGTCGGGCCTGGGCAACTGTGGTTCAGCGTGGATCGCTCAAAATCCACAAAGCAGAAGGCGCCGCCGGGGCGACGAACGATATTCCTTTGTGCAACATCGCCGTGGATGATGCCCGCAGAGTGGAGCTGGCAGAGAGTCTCGTAGAGCTGATTCCTATAAACTGGGTGAGCTCAGAAAGACGAATAATGATCATCTACCTCTCCTGAAGTGACAGGCCCAAGTTTTGCCAGTGGGTATTGTCCTTGGCAAGCACGGTGCCGGCATTTTCGAGAAGCAGCCCTCCCCATTCTTCGTCCTCTGACGAGGGTTTGAGGACGACAAGTAAAGTAGGGACGATGGGCGCCAGATGAGCGATTGCGGTATATACATCGAGTTCGTGGATCAGGAGGTTGAAATCCTTGACGGGATAGGTCTTAAAGACGACGTCGGAAGGCGGCTCTTCCGCGATCGCCCATTTCCCGTAGAAGACGCAAGCATGGTTGCCAGCTACTTTTTTATAGGGGTCGAGGGTGAGGATGTGTGGCGGTTGTGAGGACGGCACGGCAGATGCGCGGGACGCGGAAGGAGTGCAATACGCAACAAGATCGTCGCGCGACAAGGCATCGAGGTCGACAGGGTTGACAGGTCTATCTGGGCGGGAATAGTGGAGAAACTGCAAGGGGTTTAGCTGTTTGTACGGGGATTTGGGAAGATCGCATACCGCATAAGGGGGTGGGCCAGGAGGCGGTAGTTCATAGTGGTTCCAGTACGAGTCATAGTGCTCCCAGTCATACGGTACGGAAGGTGGGGTTGACTTTTTCTTTTTGGCGACCATCGTAGTTGCGGACAGAGTGTTGATGAATGTTGTTCAGTGTTTGTTCCCGCTGTCTGACCAAGTTTCTCGATTCTTTCTCGAGATGCACTCGTCGTCACTCTCGCTGCTTCTTTCAACGACGCAGAATAGCGATACCATGGCGTTCATCTAGACCGCATCGTCCTTATCGCACCGTCTCGGAACTCGCATCACGCCCTCATCTGTGTCCTCGGATTTGCTGTATCTCTGCCCGCCGGAGCAATACTGGCGCGCTATTTTCGAACGTCCCGACCCTGGTGGTACAAGGGACATTGGATTACTCAGGTTGGGATAGGTGAGGGCTTAGTCCTCCCCGTCTTCGTAAGGTGCTAAATTCATGCCTATCTCAGCAGGACCCATCATTGTGCTCGGCGTTAGTCTAGGCTTCATAGTCAGTGGCCAAATTGGAAAGACGCCTGGCGATGACCACAAGGCATGTCTGTCTCCCACTTTTATTCAAAAGCCGACTAAACGCGACCCAAGAACCTCGGCTACGCCGTATTCTTTTTGTACGTTGGGCAGTGCCAGATCGGCGCCGTCATCCACTTTTTCAAGCCCAAGAATGCCAAACGGCGTCCGATACAGAATCATTTCCACGCCATCCTCGGGCTCACAACCTTAGCTTTGGGGATGTATCAGATTCGTACGGGATACGCCGAGGAGTGGCCTAAATTCGCGAGCTTGGGCCCAGTGTCGAGTGCTGTCGATGTTTTGTGGATTCTGTGGTGCATCGTGCGTGGTGTTTCGCAGAGATCTTTGCGGCTTCTCATGGAGCTATTCTCAGCTGCTGGTTGGCGTATATGCAGTTGGACTTGTGTATATCCGCAAACAATATGCTCAGGAATCCGCGGGGCGCAGGCAGGCGGAGACGGCGTACGTTGCAAGCAGCACCCGCCCCAGTTATAATATGGATATCATGTCGAGGAAACCAGGTCAAAGCGTCACCGTGTAACAAACCGACGGACTTGGAAACTCTGTCATATGGTATCCAGTTAATACTTTACATGAATTAGAATACATCCGCTCTAGGGAGTCTAACTTTCCTCGTCGCCATGATTTGTACTGGGGGCTCGAAATGCCAACGTACTTAGCGTTATTTCGGTCATCCCTGCTGCTCGAAGGTTGTTCGTGGACGGCTGTGTGACACTTGCGACATTGTTCTGGACGTCCGATCCTTTGCCAAGGAGCCAGGTGAACTGTAGCAACCCAACCATGTTCAAATTTGCGTCGATACCCGTCTCTTGGGGCCATCGAATCAGATAGAGTGAGATGCAAAGCAGCCCGACCGAACACAAAAGACCCGCGAGTAGTTGCGGTTCGTTTATCTAGTGACTCCGTAAGAAAGAACCACACTAAACAAACGATACGGTACTTACCGTGAGCTGAGCGTTAGGGTCATAGATAGTGACATTGACCGTCGCTCCGAAGACTTTGCCCTCTGTGAAATCAAGTGCTGTGCTAGGGAAATTGGCGTCTAATATATAACTTTCAGCGCACGTATCTGCATGACAACTTCGTCACATACCACCCCAGAATACGGCCGCGGTGAGGTCCTCCAGGACATTCTCCAAGTCAGATAGATTCACGGTGGTATTACCCGACGTAGAAGAAGCCTCGCTAAGTGGTCGAATTTGAAGTCTGTCGTTGACATATCTGCAATCGAACTAAGGGAAATATCATGGAAACAATTTGGGCGCTTACTTCTCGACAATGGTCAGATAGTCCTTCATCTGGCATTGCTGGTTGCTGTCAGGCCACTGATGAGGATCATCGCAGGTAGTTGCGATGATGGACGAAACGCTGGTATCAAGAAATATTGACGCCCATGATTGTACGAGGACATCACCGCTCCTCGTCGGCGGGATCCAAGGTGACCAAACACGATATGTTTCCCGAGGGTTGGCATCGATAGACTCGCGGGTGATATTTTTCCATACTGCATCGAGATTGATACTCGTCAACGATGATACGAGCGAACAAGCGACCACGACAGGATCGAAGCTAAGCGGACGACCGCCTGTCTCCGACCAATCCGACGACACTATAAAAAAGACGATGAGCTGTGATTCCGCCGCGCACGGTGGTTGCGTACGAGGACTGAACGGCGGGTTAACGGCGAACGTGCTCGCGTTATTTCCCTCGCTGTCGGTGATGTTGACACTCGCGACTAGAAGCAACGTCTGCGACTAGCTTATCGTTCAGTTCGGGACGATGTGGTAAGAATTGAAATGCAGACATACAGCGAAATTCGGATCTTGCACCGTATACTCCTGAGGAATGAATCGGATGCCGTATGGAGTGAAAGCTCGTAACGGGTTGTATTTGCCATCCGTGACGTTGCGCACTGGCGTTCTGAGGAACCAAGAAGTCACGTTTCCGGGACCCACTTGTTCCACTCCTGCCAAATTTCCGCACGTAACATTGAAAACGGTGGCATTTGGGACTTGGAATTCCTGGGCCAGAGGTCGGTCATCGAAGGGCATGTAAGCCTGGTAAATCTGTGTTGGCGTGTCGAAAAGAATGTTTCCATAAAGACCCGCCGTCGCATTGACCTTCTGCAAGAGAGGTAGAGTCGGCAAGACAGAGATTGCATCCGAAAGACCCGATGGCCCTATTTCCGCAGAGTAATACTGGGGCCGAGAACTGTCGAGATTGGCGTAGCCCGCCGAGGTTTTATTGGAAGTGGCCAACGACAGCAAGGAAGGCGTCGTGATATGAAGGGCTGACACTCCAAATATATACAGGCCAATGAAAAACAAGCCTGAAAACGCTGTCTGAAGACGACGCTGGCTGTAGAGCGTACTGAATGCCGAGCCGAGTCCTGACCAAGCCGCCTGCTTGTCGTGGAAGGCCGTGAATGTCTGCCGGATATCCAAGTTTCTCCGCAGAGACAACTGCTGCATAAGATAGACAAGAGCGGCCAAATAGAGCTACGGCCGGCGTAAGTGAAATACCAATGAAACACCGTCCCGTGTTGCACTTACCACAGCGAATGCTTGCGACACGTCGACGATCGCAACAGACAGCATGTTCGACTGCGTTCCGAGGGGAACGCTGATTCTGTTTTCGTATTTGTTCGGAAAGTGGACGACCGCAAGCATCAAGTGAATGATGACCAGTACGATATGCAGCCCAATCGCAAGGAGGTACATTGTCCGAGGTTCCTTTAAGGAACGCTTTGGCGACTTTGCAACGGTCTTGCCGGCAGTTTCTTCGGCCTTCGCGAACAGAGAATCTGTAGATTCTGTACTCGCGCTGGCTGTATGAGTCATGCCGACCATTGCAGAGTACGCCACAGGAGAACGAAAGGTGTGAGTAGAGACTTGCAGTGTCGGATGAGCAGGCAGTACTGCCGAGCCTCTGCTCGGGTGATTTGGTGTTACCTGGAGACGACATTTACATCACAAGGCTGTGGTAATAGCAGATAAAGTCTCTCTTTTTCCTGCGAACCCTCAGCGATTCGGCGGGCGGAATTCACCAGGAGAGGACCGGCATGGCAACGTGATGAAGATTGTCGCGACTCGCGAGTGGAAAATTTGATAAGATAACGCGAGCAATTCGGAACTTCAGCAGCAGGAAGCTGAGGATACCCACAATTATGGAGATATGTAGTTGGGTTTAATTGAGGGAAATCGGCGCCAAGGGTGGCTGGCGTCTGCAGGCCGGAAAGCCAAATAGTCGATCACAAGTGTACACTGTGCTCTCTCTTCAAGTGCTCCTCATCCCTAATTGTGCCTAGCTTGTGTTCCATATCAGCAACGTCTCTCGCCGTCTGCAGCGCCGACGACGAGCATCAGATCCAGCGGCGGCAAATGATAACCGGCCTACACGTGTCACCAGGCTTTACTTAGCTCTCCCCAAATCTTTGCTTGGACACCCTAATCTGAATACTATTGCGATTACTATAGAAGACTACGCGCCATGGCGTCCTCGACGTCCTCCTCATCGTTCACCAAGTCTGCCATGTTCTCCTCCACGTCTACGGGCTCGAGTCTTAATATCCCTGATACTGGTGCGCTCTCAGCGGTGCATACAGATAATAGTGGTATTAACGGCACTGTATAGGCAGCGCGGAACCACTGTACCAGGTCAAGCTGCTTTCCGCGCTTCGGAATGGTGTGTCCACTTCTCAATACGAATGCAATGCGAACGGAGAGCTCTGACACGAAGCACACAGGCGACCCGGCGCTTATCCACCCTTTCCTCGCCGAAATCGGCAAGGAGAAGCGCAAGAGCGCGGGCACAGGCGCGGACCAACAGCGCACTGGTGGTACCAGCAACGGCGATCTGGACACGGGCGCGGCGGCGCTGCATTTGGCCATTCGGTGTGCTTCGCGTGAGTGCTGCTCTTCATAAATTACGTTTGCGGTCAGGGATGCGAAGAGGGGAGGAGATGCTCGGAGCGAGATTCGTATTGGAGATTGGTATCGGAGGTGTATGGGGCGGCGGTTCCGAGCGGTGGCCTCGGTTCGCCAGTTCCCACTGTGATGAGCCGGCTGTGTGTGTGCGCGCTCTGTCGTCACTAGGATGGGCGTTCTTCGGGTGCTGGGCATTCATCGTCACCAATCCGACTGCTTCGCTTGGGACTACAGTCTGCGCTAGTTTCGAGTGCCGGCCGAGATTCGCCGTCTAGATGTGTGTGAGGCGGATGTGCCCCAGGGTATTGGCCTCGGGGACCTACACCTCAGCGTGCGGACCCCGTAAGCGATGCCTCTGCACTCCGCACTCAAGTCGCCGGCGCGCGCATCCTTTCGCCTACTTTCTCGCTCTGTTTCGTCTGCATCTCATTATCCCATTACTCACTACCCCTTCCCAGTCGATACTGTAACCCTCCTCCTCTCGCACCGTGCCATCTCCCCTAATGGCGTCCATCCACCCGGATCCGGCACCACACCCCTCCACCTCGCCGCCGCCCTCGGGCGTGCGGACGTCGTCAACCTCTTATTAGAGCAGGAGGCAATCGACGATACGCTTCTCGATGCGGGCGGGCGCACAGCAAGGGAGTGTGCACGGGGGAAGGAGGTGTTGCGGGTCTTCGACGACTCGGTCGCGTTCCTTAACGCGTCGTACCGCTCCCTACTGCGATCCTACATCCTTTCGCCTTTTCCCGCCTCGCACCACCACGCGCACTCAAACTCAAACTCCAACTCGACGTCCGCAGCAAACTCGCCGTTGATCTCCTCTGCGTCTTCGCCGCTCTCCTCTGCGCACGCTTCGCCGCAGCTAGCGCTGGCCGGTACGGGAGCGGCGTGGCAGGCGGGACAGGCGGGCCAGCCTCCACCGGCCCTGCTTGCGCTGTTGAGTTCGCCGAGGGCAAGGCATTTGGATTTGGGATATTTGGACGACGCGAGTGGGAAGACGTTGGTATGTCTTTCTCCCTTTCTACTTTTTGTCTCGCATCCTCGCATACTGATGCGCGTTCGCTCCAGCTCCACGAAGCCGCGCGCAGACGGGACCTTCGCCTCCTCGAGCTTGCCGTGCGCGCTGGTGCAGACGTCTATGTCCGCGATCGGCGGGGGCGGCTTCCCGGACAGGGCGGTGGGGGCCCGGACGGGGGTGGTGGGGGTGGGGGTGTGCTGAATAAGGGCGGGAAGGGAGGAAAGGGCGACGGGGAGGTAAAGGCGTTTTTGAGGCAGTGTGAGTTCAGCTTCTTGATTGATCACCTTGTGGTTTTCCGACCTCGATCTCACGCATCCCTCCTCCCTCCTTTTTGAATATCTCACACTCACCTCACGCCCTAGTGACCAACCAAGATGCCGCGCTCCTCAACCCCGCGCCGCCGTCCTCCGCCCCGGTTATGCGCGGCTATCTCAACAAATACACGAATGTTGCCAAGGGGTGGAATACGCGGTGGTTTGTGCTGAAGGAGGGGGTGATGAGCTGTGAGTGTTGCCCGTTTCGTTTTGGTTTCTTTTGGCATGGTTTGGGAAGAGCCTGGTCTTCTGGGCGTTGCTGGCTACGACTCCGCGCTTCCGATGCACAACGAGCGTTTTATGCGCCGAGGATTTCATTGCTTCCGCCTTATCCTTACTCTTACTTCCCATCCACCTCATGGACCCGTTAACTAACATAATTTTTTCCAGACTACCGGAATCAAGATGACGAGGCCTTCGCCTCGCGTGGATCCATTGCAGTGAAGAACTGCATCCTCAAGCCGCCCACACACGCAGCAGGGACTCGCTTTGAAGTTCACTCCGGAGCAGCGGGGCGTGGGGGCGAGAAGTGGTGCGTTGCTCTTCTCTTATCTATCACATATGAGCGACTCGAGCTGACACGCTTGCGCAGGTACGTCAAGGCGAGCCACCCAGGCGAAGCTGGGCGCTGGGTCACGGCGATCTCTGCGTCCATCGCGTGGGTGAAGGCACGCGAGAACGACCCCGGCAACGAAAGCGACAGCCGGGCTTCTACCACTGGTGGAAACGCGAGCGGGGCCGCGAGCATCATGAGCACCAGTGGGAGTGTCAGCGCTGGTGGGGGCGGCGGCGGGCGGCAGCGGCTCGTCAGCGTGCTGCGCAAGAGCACGGGAGGCAGCGCCGCTGGCAGCGTGCGGAGCAGTCACCCTGGGACGGCGGGCGGTGCGCAGAGTGAGGCCGACTCTGTTCGGAGCGAGTTCGGTCCTACGGGAGGGAATGGGGATGGGAATGGCGGGAGCGGGGAGGCGAGTCCGCGGCCCGGGGAGTCGGACGCGGACGGTGATAATATGGACGCGGACGGGGAGGATGAAGACGACGACGATGGGTTTGAGGACTCGAGCGCGAGCGCGTCGATTCAAACGAACCGCGTTGCGGCGCCGCACGAGGCGACGTTCGAGTTGCTTGGGAACAGCGCGACCGCGCAGCTTGAGTTCGTGCTGGGGCTCGTCGGGCCTGGTGTGGCGCAGGATGTGCTGCGGGACGGGCTACAGCTGGTCGGCGACTACGTAGCGGTGGCGCGCGAGCGGGACGCGTGGTGGAGGAGGAAGCTGAGTCGCGCGCGGACAAAGCAGAGCGCGTGGGAGCGGAGTCTGGCGAGCGCGGTGCGGGAGGGAGAGGCGCTTGAGAGGGAGCTGAGGCTGCGAAGTCGGAAACGTGGAAGTCGCTTCTTTGATGCCGGCGAGGCCCAGGCGCTTGCGGGTCTCGGTGGCAGTGGTCCGGGTGGGACGCTCAGGGGAAGAGGCAAGCGCGCGAGCGTATTGGCGACAGCAACGGTGGCGGAAGGTCGTGAAGAGGAGAGCGCTGATAGTGCTGTCTTGGTGAGCTCTCCGGTGTCGCACGATGAGCCCACGCCTACACGTGTGGACTCCACTTCTACTGCTCCGGCACCGATAGCTATATCCCCACCAGCTCCACCCGTGCGCTCCGTCACTGCGGAAACGCTCGTACCTCCCACGGCTACCTCATCCACCTTTGGTGGTCGCTCGTATACCAGTTACGGCGACGCTGACTCGATGATCGACACGGACGAGGAGGACGAATTTTTCGATGCGATTGAGGCGAATAATATCCCGAACCTCGTCGTACCCGACGGGCTCAAATCGCCGACGCACTCGGAGCTTTCGCTGCCCCATGTGGTGAACATCGAGCCATACGCGGGGTATCAGCACCTTCGGCAGCGGCTGCTGCTCACGAACGAACGGCCAAGCACGAGTCTATGGAGTGTGCTCAAGCATAGCATCGGGAAGGACTTGACGAAGATCAGTTTCCCTGTGTTCTTCAATGAGCCAACGAGCATGCTGCAGCGGATGGTAAGCACGTTCCGTGGTCGTTTCTATGCTGTGCTAACGATGACGACAGGCCGAAGATATGGAATTCTCGGAATGCCGTGAGTAAACTTATCCAGAGTTTGGATCGCATTGACAATGCTACAGTGGACGTTGCTGCTAAGGAGCGAGATGCGCATCGACGACTGGCATTCGTTGCTGCTTTCGCCATGTCGAACTACTCGTCGACTATCGGGCGTATCGCGAAGCCTTTCAACCCCATGCTGGTGCGTTTCCCGAGTACTTTTCCGCCTGACGGGCCCTGAGACGAGCTCTAGGGTGAAACCTTTGAGTATGTACGAATCGACAAAGAGTACCGCTACCTCTCTGAGCAAGTGAGCCACCACCCGCCCATATCGGCGTGTATGGCCGAGTCCCCGTATTGGAAGTACTTCGGGGAGGTGAGTTGTCCAGCTGGTGTTGATATGTCTGGACACTGACCGCCTGGAATTTAGGTCGACGCGCAAAATAAGTTCATGGGCAAGTCGTTTGAGATAAGACCGACAGGAGTGGCACACGCCGAGCTGCTTCTACCCGCCGAATTCGCGCCTTCTTATCCTAAAGCCCCGAGTCCGTTCGATAGCAAGGTGCGCGAGCACTATAGCTGGAAGAAGGTTACGACGAATGTCTCTGGCTTCATCCTCGGGTCGCCGACGATAGACCACTACGGGGACATGGTGGTACGTGCCTAGCCTCGACCTTTCCGCGTGTTCCTCGCTTATCACACCTTGGGCAGGTTACAAATCATCGCACGAAGGATACGTGTGTGCTCACATTCAAACCGCGAGGGTGGCGCGGCAAGGATGCGTACGAGATCTCGGGGCGCATTATGGACGCCAACGGGCGTATGTCGTACGAGATCTCCGGTCGATGGAATTCGCAACTCATCGCGCGGCAAATCGGCGCAGGGAGTGGGACGCTCCACCCCGACCTCAGCGTCAGCAGCCTCAACTCGCCATCTGCGACACCCGAGTACATCCTCCTCTGGCGGAATTCGGAGAAGCCGGAGGGCTCGCCGTTTAACCTGACGCCGTTTGCGATCACGCTGAACGACTGCCCGAAGGACACACTCAAACCGTATCTGTGCCCGACGGACTGCCGCTTGCGGCCCGACCAGCGCGCGTTCGAGATGGGCAAGTACGAGATTGCGAATGGGCTGAAGAACGATCAGGAAGAGAAGCAGCGCGCAACGCGCAAGCTGCGAGAGATAGGCGAGCTGCCGCCACACAAACCGCGGTGGTTCACGGCGGAGACGGACGGTGACACTGGAGAGCGTGTGTGGACGCCTTCCCGGCTGGAGGATGGGGCGATGGAGTATTGGGCGGAGCGTGAATTGGTTTGGAAAAAGGGCGGAAATCAGCCATGGACCGACGTTGCGCCCATATTTATAGAAGAACCGGATTTCATGCGTTAGTTTTGCTTGTTTTGCTTTTTTACACGCACATTTGTATAGCTTTAGGATTTATTATAATAACACCAGTATTATACCACGGATCAATGAACTGATATTGAGGCCAGCTCAAAACTCCTCCGAAGAGCTCATGCTCGTTCCTCTTTGCCGCACACCCCCGGTGCGGCGCGTACCGCCATCGTCCCTCGTATTAGTACCACGCTCCCCGTGCATCTTGGTACCGCCCTGTAGACGCAGCATGCCTCGCGACGTATTTCTATCCTCGGCTCCCGCCGCAGGCAGCAAACGGGGTGAAGAGCAGGAGCACGGTATAGGAGCCGGTCGACCTCAGGCTGCTGTGCGCCGACTGGGGCATAGAGTGATTGAGTTTTAGATGTCGACGTCGGACTGCGCACGCATGGAATCCGCGGTGACTCTCCGCTACGGGAACCGCACTTCGTCACCTCAGCCTTTGCGCTCAGGTATTCAGGCGTCGTCGGCCCATGCTCGTCATTATCATTTGACTTTTTACGCTATTGGCACCTCCACCACTGTTCTTAAATTTGTGCATCGCGTCAGAATACGGGCATGCGATGATTTTTTGTGACTCGCAGCCAGTGTCTGATGACAAGGGGAATGTGGAATTGGAAAACAGATGATATGTCGGTAGGGCAGGAGGGGAGAAGCAATGGCAGAATACAGTACGAGAAACGTCGAAATATCGAGATAGAATCCAAGAAGGTGAAACTTGAAGGATCGAATATCAGAGACCAATAGCGTTCGACGATTGGAAGAGGAGGGAGAGGAGGCAGGGCGTTACAGGAGCCTCAGCCTTGTCCCGCCGCGCGCACACCGCCGCAGAAGTGGAGCTTTGATACGTCGGTCAATGAGCACCCTTCGGCGTCCTCCTAGAGTTAGGGCTTGTCAATGGGGCCGCAGATATAGTCCAGAGCTGAAAGCAAAGACAATTATTTGCTGACGCCCAGGGTAAGCAAATGAACTGAAGATGGCACACCATCTATCTCTCCTGAACTCCGTTTTTCCACAAACTCTTCAGCCCGCGACCAATAATCGATTCCCGTATGCGCCCCCACAATCCAATCCTTGGTGTGCTTGCATTCCATCACCACAAACCGTTTGTCGTGAGCCAGCTCTTCATTGTTAGCAATAGCGGTGCGAATTAACCTAGACGGATTGAGCACGACCAGGACTCGCAATGACTTGCATCTGCGGAGCGCTGGAAGCAAGAAATCGATGGGTTCATATATACAGCTGAACGCGAGGCGGGACAGATGCGGGATGAGGGCAAGATCCGGTATTTGGGAACCGAAGTGCAGGATCTCGAGGCGTGTCAGCCTCGAAAAAAGCCGATGGGTGAGGTCGCAAGGTCCACCCGGGCCATAGAGAACGCACTTCAGACGCTTCAAGGGTAAACCCGAGATTGAGGCAAACTGTTTTGGCCACAGATGCGTATAAATCGAGAGATTTTCAGTTTGGGGGCAGGCAGACAGCAGGGTTATTCTATCGTCCTTGCTGCCGACCTGGATGGAGAGATTGCGAACTGCGTCGCCGGGAAAATTCCCGGAGTGGATCATGTCGAGCAGAGTGCTGATGTGGAAGAAGGGATAGCCCTCTGGAATGTCGGCCTGACGCTCGCACACTGAAATCGTTCTATACAGCAGTGGTCTAACCCTATAGACGCCGTTCAACGAAATCAGGAAGAAAATTGACGTCCAATGCAACTAACAAATCCTTTACACGCCGGGCAACCAGCATGAAAGTTCTCATTGACGCGGGGTGGATGTCCGCTGCCATTTCGAATATCATTTGCTCCAACTCAATGGGAAATCGAGGTTCATTTGGGTCGGTATTCCGCGTAGCAGGAAGAGTTTGGCGCGCAGGGAAGAAAGGGTTCGTTGGCGGAGGAAATTTCAGGAAAAGAGTTCGGCTGGTCTGAAATGTGCCAACATTGCCAAATACGTGCCTTTCGTCTCCTGCCACCACAATGTAACCTCCGCTTTTGCGATAAGAGCCATAACATGCATAACAGTTTACTTCCTGAGCTTGGGCCCTTCGTGTTGCCAGTCGTACCGGGGAGAAATCTGCCGTCCGTCCTTGGAGCATCCCATTCATCATCTTCAGTTGGGCATTTTGCGATGCCAGGATATCTTGGAGCGCAACACAAAAGAAATAGGTTTTGGATGCGCTCAAGATCTAAGGGCTTCCGGCAGCGGCCTGGAGAGCAAACAACTCGGAGCGGCCATCGAATAATGCTGTCTCCATAGAGCTCTACAGTCGACAACTAAATAGTGTTGACCGGAATTCGCGGAAGTAGAAGTTACTAGTATGGCAGGTGAACTGCTGCTTCGCTGTTCCTCTTTCTGCGCCTCTGCTACTTATCCATATTCTCCGCCTCTCATTCCGGGTGCGCCTCGTTCGTGTCCTTTTCGCAATCCGCGCACTCGCATTCGCCCTGCCTTCATTCCACTCCATCCTTCTTGCGTTCCGATCTGCTCGAGTCCTTCCTAAGTCTTTGACTTCTTTTTCCCCCGGTGATCAGGGCTATGCTGTCCTGTGCGCCTACTGTGCCTATGGCCATCGCTCTCGTGGTCGCCTCTCTTGTTTGCCCCGAAGCGTTCCGTCCAGACGCTGACGTCCTATTGGATGGACATGGTTAATGACGCAATGCGCGGAGGAGGCAGGGCGTTACAGGAGTCTCAATCTTGTCCCGCCGCCGCAAAAGTGGAACTTTGATACGTCAGTCAATGAGCATCCTTCGTCGTCCTCTTAGAGTTGGGGCTTGTCGATGGGGCCGCAGATATACTCCAAAGCTGAAAGCAAAGACGACAATTATTTACTGGCCCAGAGTAGGCGAATTGAAGGCGACAGACCATCTATCTCTCCTGACCTCCGTTTTTCGACAAACTCTTCAGCCCGCGACCAATAATCGATTCCCGTGTGCGCACCAACAATCCAATCCTCGGTGTACTTGCATTCCATTACCACAAACCGTTTGTCGTGGGTCAGCTCTTGATGGTCAGCAATAGCGGTGCGAATTAACCCAGATGGATTGAGCACGACCAGGACGCGTAATGATTTGCATGTGCTGAGTGCTCGAGACAAGAAACCGATAGGTTGGTATACAAAGCTGAACGCGAGGTGGGACAGATGCGGGATGAGGGCAAGATCCGGTATTTGGGATCTGAAGCGCAGGATCTCGAGGTGTGTCAGCCTCGAAAAAAGCCGATGGGTGAGGTCGCATGGTCCAGCCGGGCCATAAAGAACGTCCAGGTTGCAGGTCAGACGCTTCAAGGGTAAAGCCGAGATTGAGGCAAACTGATCTGGCCACAAATGCGTATAAATCCAGAGATTTTCGATTTGGGGGCAGGCAGAGAGCAGAGTTTTTCTATCGTCCTTGTTGCCGACCTGGATGAAGAGATTGCGAACTGTGTCGCCGGGAAATATCCCAGAGTGGATCATGTCGAGAAGAGTGCTGATGCGGAAGAACGGATGGCCCTCTGGAATGTCGGTCTGGCGCCCGCACACTGGAATCGTTCTATACAGCAGTGGTCTGACCCTACAGACGCCATTCAACGAAATGCAGGAAAATTGACGTCAAATGCAGCGAACCATTCCTTTACACGCCGGGCAACCAGCATAAAAGTTATAATTGACAAGGGGCGGATGTCCGCCGCCATTTCGAATATCACTCGCTCCAACTCGACGGGAAATCGGCATTCATTTGACTCGGGATTCTGCATTTCAGGAAGAGTTTGACGCTGAGAAGCAAGAAAGGGCTCGTTGGCGTAGGCTCGTTTCAGTCTCTGGTCTACCGGGCGTGAAATCTGAAGACAGTCGTTCAGATCACTAGAGCGTTAGCGAAGAGTTCGGTGCTGGTCAAGTGAGTCTGACAACATTGCCAAATACGTCCCTTGTCTCCTGCCACCACAGACAACGCTTTTGCGATAGGAGCCACAACAGTTTACTTCCTGAGCTTGGGCGCTTCGTGTTTAAGCCAGTCGTACCGGGGAGAAACCTGCTGTCCGTCCTTGGAGCATCTCATTGGACATTGATCTTCTTGAGTTGGTTGCGATGCGGCCGATGCCATTATATCCCGCATATATCTTGGAGAAGAAATAGGTTTTGGATGCGCTCAAGATCTACGGGCTTCCGGCAACGGCCTGGAGAGCAGACACCTCGGAGCGGATATCAAGTCTCTTTACTTTCGTACATCCGCCATCTGGACCTGGGTCCGAGTTACTGTATGGGCCTGTAGGGATGCGACGGCCCAACGACCGTGACATCGCCCAACAGAGGGGGGCGACGCGACAGAGTCGGGGGTGACCGTGACCGTCGCCAACTCAGGCGACGCGAGCACATTGTTTTGCAATTTTTCCCCTGTTTTTCGTTGATGTCACGCCGACCTCTTGGCGACCGACCTTTTAGTGACAGTGACCCGCCTCGACGGCGGCGACGCGACGGGCCCTCCGTGACCGTGACCGTCGCCCCCCTACAGGCCCATACAGTAGTGGCCACAGCTCCGTGCTCGATTAATGCTGTCTCCACACAACTCTACAGTCGACAACTGTATAGCCTTGACTGGAATTCACGGAAGTAGAAGTATCGTTTTCGGGGACTGCTGTACTCTGCTCTTCCTCTTTTTGCGCCCTCCGCCCTCCGTATCCTCCGCCCCACACTCCGTGTGCGCCCCGTTCGCGTCCTTTTCGCCCTCCTTTCATTCCACTCCATCCTTGTTGTCTACGTACCGATCTGCCGTCCTTTTCTGAATCTCTGGCTTCTTTTTCCCCTGGTGATTGAGGCTATGCTGTCCTACGTGCTTACGGTGCCTATGGCCATCGCTCTTCGCGGTCGCCTCTCTAGTTTTCCCCCAAGCGTTCCATCCGGACGCTGACGCCCTATTGGATGGACATGGTTAATGACGCGATGCGCGGAGGTCGTCCACACGCGCGTTTTTCTGCCCCTAATGTTGTCTGCGGACGCGGATGCAGGTGTGCTCGGCGTGCCCTCGCCGACGGTGCCACAGCTCAATGCGGGGTCAATCGATTAACGTTAACCACAGCAACGGGCGGCAATAGCATGGCCGTTTAAGCGCTTCTGCGCCGGCTGCAGTGCCAGCACAGCTCTTAACAGCTCTTGCGCACATATAAAGATGATAGACCAGCGTTCAACACCCCAAACCTTCTCTCACTTTCCTCATCTGCCTCAGCGGCTTGTGGGCGATCCATGGGCCTGTGGTATCGCCGGCGTCACAAACGCCCGGCGGCCACGGTACATCCTGAGCATCAGGATGACGCGCCTGCAACGTTCCTTGCCCTATCCTCCGACGCAATCTGGATGTTTCTCGTGGCCCTCAGAGAATCCACCGACGTCTTCCCGCCGCTCAAGTCCGCTGTGGGTGCTGTGCTCGCTGTGTGGGACCTCGCCGATGTAAGTGCCTTTTGTTCCTTATAGCCGTATGCGTGTGGCTGACCATGACGCCCCGACAGCGAATCTCCGCATACGACAAGCACGCCCAGGCACTCGCATGGCGTGCGGCCAGCATCCTGTACGCGATGAACAGTGCCACTCGTGCGCGCAGTGCGGGCCCGATATCCCAAGGCATGCTCGACGCGGTCCTGCAATTCGAGGGGTATGTTGATAGGCCGCCTTCAGCTCCAGTCGCTGACCTGCGTCCCTACAGCATCCTGTGCGAGATCTGCGCCGCGATGGAACATGAAGCGCAGCTCAAGCTCGGGCCGCTGCGCCGTGTCCTGGGCCTGCAGCGCCGTGAGAGCCGCCTTGTGCGCTTCTCTGCTCAGCTGGACGCCGCCTCCGATGCGTTCAAGGTATGTCCAGCGATCTTATCCATCGTCCCTCTTGATTGAACCCTGTCTGTGTAGATTGGGTGCGCCGCTCGCGTCGAGGTGGCGGTGGCGAAGATCCAGGCGGACGTGGCGATTATTGCCACCTCCAGGGACGCATCGTCCCTCGCGCTCCAGCTCGAGCAATCTAATGTGCGCATCGCTTCTCCGCGCGGCCATACACTCACTGATGCCCTCTCCTCACCGACAGACTCGCCTCCGTGGCGAAGTGCGCGTCCTCCGGATTGTCGTTTTATTTGGCGTCTCCCCAGTATCTCATGGGTACCACTGCAGCTGTGCGTGTGCACTATAGCGCATGCAAATGCGCTATAGCTCATCTGCCTTGGTGCAAACCGTAGAGAGAAATCATCCCGGCCGGGGCCGGGTGGGCCGAGTTGTCCCGATAGCACGGCCATCCTTCCGCTTGCATTTGTTGCAAGCAAGCTTGCATTTGTTGCAAGGTCTGAAGCAACTGAGCAGTAGCTTCAAGTTCTCGATCTGTTCAAACTTCAGATCGAATTGACCGTCGGCGTTGACCGCGCGGTTTCGACCGTTAAGCGCGGGTTTTTGGCTATCGCGTAACGTGCACTTGCATGGTTCCTGTTCCCGCTTCGTCGTTTGCTGTTTAGATTACAGCATCACCAATCCTCTTGGGTTGAGGGCAGCCTAATAAAGGCAGTAATATGCCCAGGTGAGGGCTAAAACGGATTCCGCCGTACTGCCCATCGTACACCGGATTCCACTGGATCCCATTGGTGTATTTGCTATTCACTGGATTCCGCTGTAAATATGAATATATTTCATATGTTGCACTTGAAAGTATAGATATTCTAAGTATGTGTTCAGAGCCAAAAAAATCCGCCGAATTTCACTGGATTGACCCTCCAATCCATTGTATTCCACTGAATTTGAGATCTAATACAGGGAAATGTATGAGGTATGTCACACCGTATGTGGGCCTATTTGCTGTATTGCCCAACGGAATACAGCAACTTCCACCGATTTTTCAGTAAAAATACAATGAATGTCGGCGGAAACCAACACAATTCCACTGGAATTCACTGGTATCCGATGTATTCCAACGCTAACAACGAGGAGAGAGTTGAAGTATTAAACACCGAATTTGGCCAGGATGTCGGACCTCATTCATAGCAGAGGAAAATACTTAAATTCAGTGGAGACCTCTGTATCCATCCAAATAATTTGAAATTTATTGAAGAGGAATACACTGGAATTCGGTGGACTCTAGCAGATGGGTATGAGATGCTAAGAGTCATACTATGAGACAGCGGAAATACAGTGTACAATCTACGCGACCAACGGCAATCACTGATAGCCAACGGCACCGTTATCTCATCAATGATATCCGTTGGATTACTTGGAAGTCCGATGAATTCCGTTGTACACCGATGTACGCCGACGTCTATGACGTGATAGGAGTCACATTATTCATTTTGGGGGAAAAAAAATTGGGCCAGAAAGAAAAAATTGATCAAAACCTAGAATACCTTCATATAGTGTCTATGTGCACCAGCTGAGTGTGGGACGCAAATGTTTCAGGGAATAGGGCCATATTGGAAGTCTATCGGGCTAGGTTTAAGTACAATCGGGCCAATCGGCCGACTGTGCACAGCCACCTATGACTGATAAGATATCTGGAGAAGGGAACAGACTCCAGCACAAATCCCATAATTTGGTGTCATACGAGCCATTCAGCTGAAGTTGGGTACTTCATGTGCCAATTTGCACAAGGTGGAAAACCCGAATCCGGAGAAGATGGAGCAACCAGTTAGCAACGGCTTTAGAAGACCTAGCCGAAGTTGCCGAACTCATAAGTACGTGGTAGGAACCCAAAGACAAGTAATCTGAGGGTGAACTCAAAGCTCAAAAAAAAAGAGGGACAGAAGATTGGGTAAAAAAAAATTCAGAGATTTTATCAAGGATTTTATTGTAGCAGAATGAGAGATACAAATGATTTTCGCTCGCATACGCCAAGCGGCAGATGTGGCTGTGCCGATGTCATCACTGGACTGGCATGCCGAGACCTGGCACAACTTCGGCATGCAAGATCTGTGACTGATTGAGCTGAAAGTGGCCTGATAGGCTGCAGATATAGCCCTATTCCCTCAAGCATAGGTATCCTACACTCAGTCGGTGTATGTGGACACAGTATAAAGGTATTCTATAGGCTTTGATTTTTTTTTCTTCCCTCAAAGTTTTTTTTTTTCGAAATGAATAATGTGACGCCTATCACGTCATAGACGTCCGTTCAGGGTCCGGGCATAAAACTCAATAAGAGCCTGTTCGGATGGATAATTCTATTTGGCAACCCGGCTTCTTTGGCAACCCCCTGGCAGCCCCAAAGATTTTGGGGGGGTTGCCAAATAGAATCCGGCCGCCAAAACTCTGAGAAGATCGCGAATCAAATTCGATAATTGACGGCAATAGAGCGTTCAACGTTCAACCCTCTAGTTCTGGAAGCTCGGGCATTGACAAGAGTACTTGAGTATAGTAAAGAAGGTCACAGCCAGTGCTTATAAAATATTCAAGGAACATGGCACACAATCCTAGTAGTACAAAGCCTTTGTTCTCAGTGCATAGAACAATTTCTTATCCTAAGACCATCTTCATTCAACAGCCTAAGCAGAATGTGTGGGGTGAGTTGGAGGGCCTTCAGACAAGCCACACAAAAGTCAACCAAGTGTCTTTGCACAGCAGAAGTCTACCTGTCAATGGCACATAATCCTAGGAGTACAAAACTTTCATTTTCATGTATAGAACAGTATATCGTACTCAGATTAGCTTCATTTAACAGCCTGAGCAGAGTGTGAGGTGAATTGGCTGGCCTAGGATTAACGACGTTCAGAAAGGCCTGGCAGAGTGGCAGTTGAGACCGAGAAGCCATCGAGATCGCCGAAGATTAGATAGGTCAGCCGAAAGATTATCGCTTATCGGGGGCTGCCAAATAGAAAAACCTAATTGGCAACCCCAAACATGCTGGCAACCGGGTTGCCAAATAGAATTATCCTGTTCGGATCATCCTGAAAACTTCAGCTTTCAAAGTTTTGAGGATTTCGGCCCCGCGGCATTCGGTTATGGTTTGCGCTTGTCAACCCATCACTGATATCCGGAAATATTCCGACCCACATGATCATTATGTACCCCGATGGCGGAGTCCCCTTGCTCATTGTCCCCGTTCCCAACCACCTTTCTCAGGTCTTGATAGTGACCTGACCGATGGCGCACTGGGAATAGAATCAATATATGGGTCAGTAAATACATGTAGAGTGATTTCTGCTTCGAAATATTAGCTGGTACTCGTTATTGCAAACGGCGGGTGGCTTGGAAGGTCGGCGGGCGGCGGGCAACAACGAAGAAGGCCCTTATCAAATCATAGGTCCAGACAGGCCGAATCACGCTAGCAACAAGCGAGACAGCGGCCCAGCTGATCCAGCTTCCGTAAATCCTCGAAATTTTGAAAGTTGAAATTTTCAGGATGATCCGAACAGGCTCTAAAGGCAGCTATCGAATTTGAATTATTCAGAAGGGAAGGAAGGAAGATGTATAACTGCAGAGGTCCCCATCAGGAACAAGCAGGCACTGTACTGACATACAATGCGTTCATAATTGCTACAGTTGTCAACAGCTTACACATTGGGGGAAACATTTGATAGATCATTCATTTCGCTATACTGTACACAGTCACTACAGGCCAATTCTGATGATACGATAGCTGTACTCTGAGTGGTATAAGGTAAGGATTGTTCGTAAGGGTATTCGTTGGTCAATGAGCACTGTTGGTCGTCGTCCTAAAGTTGAAGCTTGTCAATGGGACCGCAGATATACCCCAAAGCTGAAAGTGAAGACACCAATTATTTGCTGAGGCCGAGGTAAGCAAACGAAGCATCTATCTCTCCCGACTTCCGTTTTTCTACAAAGTCTTCAGCCCGCGGCCAATAATCGATCCCCGGATGCGCACCAATAATCCAATGATTCCACTACCACAAACCGATTGTCGCGGGTCAGCTCTTTATGGTCTGCAATAGTTGTGCGAATTAACTCAGACGAATTGAGCACGACCAGGACCCGCAATGATTCACATGTGCTGGGCTGTGGGAGCAAGAAATCGATGGATCCGTACGTACATACAGCTGAACGCGAGGCAGGACAGGTGCGAGATGACGGCGAGATTGGGTATTTTGAAACTGAAATACGGGATCACGAAGTGTGGGAGGAGGGGATGATGGAACATCCGCACCCGTTGGCCGTCAATGTGATGCCGCCCGCCATTCGCATTTGCCTTCGCGGTGTCATGCGCGTGTGCGTCCCCACCACGCTCCCGTCCACCTCCATAGTCTTGCCTTCTCCCTCTTCCGTGACTCCCGGCATCCCATGAGCTAGGACCTGAGAGGCGGGAACGCGCGGCTCGTGCAGCAGTGCACGAGGGACACACGAACGGTCCTCGCACGGAAGAAGGGCGAGGTCGTCCTCGTGGCGTGCAGTGAGGTAACGGAGGATGGAGCGCACGATGGGCCTCGACGCGATTCCGTGTCGGGCGACCGCGACACTGACTTCAGAGCTGGTGAGGCGGGGGCCAGAAAGAGGAAGGCTAACGGTGGGAGGAGGGTGCGTGGTGCGTGTTGGTATCAATCGTACGTCCAGCGTGCGGGCGCGCTTGAGCCGAGGCATTGTCGAAATGTGGACCGAATGTCTACGGGATCTCCACCTGAACGAGGCGCCAGCAGGTGGGGTGGAGTCCAAACGGATGATAAGTCGAAAAATCCGGTACGCCCGGCTGCCCATCCCCACCTCCACCGTGCGGCATGCAGGGGCGACGTGGCGCTCGGGAAAGGGGTATCAGCTGAGAGGACCCTGTATAGTATAGCTCGAGTGCGTGGAGAGCAGCACTGGTTGTCAATTGACGCGCCATTGGACGACGACATTGCATCGCCTGCACCTGTCCACGTTCACGTCCAGTCCCCCGCAACACGCCTTGGTCGTCTTAGTCTTATCTTCTCCCCGTCTCTTGTCCTCCCCCTCTTCCCATCCTTCCATCCTCGTGCTTCCTTCCACCTCTCCCTACGCATCCTCATCCTCAGCACACCCACCCAGATGGGCAGCGCAGAAACGCCAAAGCGGAGAGGGAGTGTACGTCCTCGGTCGCCTTAGTCTTATCTTCTCTCCGTCCCCCGTCCCCTCTTCCCATCCTTCATTCCATGCTCTCCCTTTCCATCCTCGTCCTTCCCATCCTTCCATCCTCTCCCCTTCTAAGCCACGCATCCTCAGCACACCCACCCGGATGGGCAGCGCAGAAATGCGAAGAGGGAGATGACTCTGAGGTCCGTACATATGCGCGCTGACTCGGAGGATGTCGCAGCTCGTGCGGGTCCTCGAGACGACGGTACGATGAGGTTCTTTCACGAGGTCGCAAGGCAGACGACGGCTGCTGGCCATATGATATGGTAGGACAATCTAATTTATCTGTTGTCCGTCCGCAGACGACGAGACGGCCGGGAAGATGTAGGCTTCGGTTAAGGCGCGCGCGGCGGGTGAGTGAGGGTGTTGTGAAGAAGGCGCTTGCTTGGTTGTGGTCGTGGTCGTGGCGAAGGAGGGTGGATGTATGTCCGTGGTGCAGGATTCGTGCGTGCGGTCGCGCTGTACCCGATGCGCGTCGAGAAGAAACACAGAGAGAGAGAGCTTGCGTGAGAGGCTGTGGGTCCTCGAGACGACGGTGCGATGAGGTTCTTCCACGAGTCACAGAAGACAGACGACGGGGGTGGCTGGCCATACAGTATGCTAGGACAACTTTCTATCTGGTGCCCATCCGCACGGCTCTGAAGGGTAGCGGGGAAGGCGAGTGAGGGTCTTCTGAAGGGCCCCTGCCGATCGTGGGCGTGGTCGTGGCGAAGGAGGATGGATGGCTGCCCGTGGTGCAGGATTCATGCGTGCTACAGAGGTCGTGCGGCGCATGGAGGAGAGAGAGAGCATGAGGGGGTATTGATTGCGAGCGAGTCAATGTGCCGACGGGCGGGCTCGTGGTCGTGGCGAAGGAGGATGGATGTCCGTGTAAGATTCGTGCGTCGCGCTGCACCTGATCCGATGCGTGCGGAGAAGAAAGCGAGAGCGAGCGAACAGGGGCTTGCGAGGGTCCTCGCGCGTCAGTCAATGTGCCGACGGAAGACACCGGCGGGCTCGTGGATCAGGATTGGTAAAGACTCAGAGGTGAGCTCCATTCCGCACCGACACCGAGGTGGGGCCGTGAGCGTAAGCGAATGCTTCGTCGCCAGTGTCTGGTCTGGTCTGGTCTTGGGCCAGGCAGGGAGGCAGGGTGTAACTCGTGCGGAAGAGATGAGAGCACTGATCATCGTGTTGGTGTTTGAATTTTTTTGGCGGCCGGCTGACTGGGGGAAAGGGGGCGAGCGTGGGTGCGGTGATGCGGGGGGTGGGTGGGTGGCAGGGAGGGAGGGCGGAAGGGATTGAAGCGCGAGGGAAGGGAGGGGTGGGTGGAGAGGGAGCGCGAGAGGAAGAGAGAGAAGACGAGGATTTCGGCGGAACGGGAATTGAGCGAAGGACGTAGTAGTACCACTAACCCCGTCTCCAGGATCCCGCTGCGGTCGCACCCCTCCTCCGCGCCTCGCCTGCGCTCTATAGCAGGGATCTCGGAACGCCTCATTCGAGTCCGGGCACCTCCCGTTCTCGATACCCACTGCGACTCGTCCACCCCACAGACCCCGCACTCGAGACGGAGGTGCTCAGCCTCACTCCTCACCGTTAACAAGGGCAAAGAAAGAAAGAAAGAAGGGAAGACTCTACTCACATCGACTATCAGCATCTCCTGCTCCCGCAGGCTGCACATCGTCTCCGTCATCCCAGCCGTGCGCGCTGCGATGAGGCGGTGTCAGTCAGTCCCGAATCGAAGGACGATGAGGCGGAAATGAAACGGGCGTGTTCTATTCTGTGGGTCCATATGCGGGGTCGAAGAGACGGGGCAGGGGGTGTAGACTGAACCTGGATGAATTAGTTAGTATGGTATCGATGCGATTGTCGAGACGTACTGTTACGCCCGCTTCGTTTGCCAGTGGTCGCGATGCGCAGGACGACGGCGGAATCCTGGATCTCTGCGTCGTCGTCCTCGTGCCCATCCCCGTCAGCCGGCGTGACCTCCGCCAGACATGGGTCGTCCCGCGCGAGGACTCCGCAGTCCGCAATGACTATAGCTACAGGCGCAACGAGCACGTCTTCCGACGAAACCTCGCTGTTTCCGATCTGCCGCACGACGGACTGACCCTTGATCAATGATCACCTCGCCGTAGACGTCGAGATGAGGCGTGGCCTCCGTGGTGATGAAGAACTGGGAGCCGTTGGTGTTCGGGCCAGAATTGGCCATCGGGAGGAACGGCTTCGAATGCTTCGCGGGAAAGCCCTGATGCTCGCTCCAGAGTCTGGGCAAACGAAAACTCATCAGCGAGCGCTGAGGATAAAGAGGATGCGGCGCCGTACACCATCGCGTAGGTCTTACGCGCGTCTGAAATTCAATAACTTGTCAGAATACGAACACAAAAAAGACAGGGACGCACCAAAATGGCCTCGGCCATGGCCCTCCTCCTCCGTCGCACCCTCTATCTTGCGTTGTGCTCCACGCCCTGGTCCACATCCCCATACACGCTCGGCAGCTCGAGCTCCATGTCAGACAGCGCATCCAGCAGGTCCATGTACCCGCGCGTCAGGTTTTCAAACATGAGCTGCTTGAAAAACTTGGTTTCGACGGTGGAGAACCACTATTGCGCAGACATACTACGTCCACCGCGGCCACTGTGACTTGCTCCTGGATCTCCGCTAGGTCATTCCATAACCCGCAGGCCGATCTGCGGTCCAGCGTGTGGTTCGCGAGACGACTGGGACATGGACGTTGTGAGCACATTGTTCGGCCGTCGATCACCGAAGCCGGTTCGCGTAATCCCGCTCTTTGTCTTCCGCCCTCATTTCGCAGCCTTCTCTCTGGCCCTAATCTTCCCGGAAATCCCTGTTGGCGCAGACCATCTTGCCCACTCGGAGGTTCAAGATCCTACAGCCGCGCCGATTTCCACGTAGTCCGCCCCAAACACGCATATTTTCTAGGCTGCTTGATCATGATCGTCTAGACTCTAAACTCGACTCGACGTCGGCTGGTTTTGGCCGGTGTGGGACTTGAGCGGTTCAATTGAAACATAAATATCTTGCTGTCAGTCTGGTATATATATAAGATCGTTGAACGTTCTCATTGACGGCGTCGGCAACACCATGGCTCCCGCTCGCTTCATTTCCCTCATTCTTGCTACGATCTATCTCACCCTACATGCTAAAGCTCAGGTGCCCGTGTACGACTCAATATTCTCCATTGTCTTTCTCTCACAATATTTCTTTCAGGCCCGGGCAAAGTTTGACTTTTAATACTGCAATCCCAACTGGTAAGCGCATACAAAGGTCCAGTTTCTGCTCGCTGATATGAGTTCCACCCAGGCCCCGTCGGCGGCTGCCTCACCGCCTCGAGCAACGCCGACGGCGCACCAGTAATAATCCAGGACTGCCCCGTGTTCGACGCGCCAACTGCGTCCAACACCTGGGTCGCCGCAGCCGGCGTAGGAAAGCCCGGCGCACTCAAGATCTTCGGAGACAAGGTACGTATATTTAGATCCCGCGTTTCCACAATTAGCTCAATTCAACTCAATGCACTCCCGCAGTGTTTGGACGCAACAAATGGGGTAGATGAGAATGGAACGAAACTTCAGATCTGGACGTGCGCTCCTGGGAACACCAGTACGTCCTCCTTGCCTTTATTTTATTTTTGTTGGTCTTCCTACTAAGACAAATTTTCCGTAGACCAGGAGTGGGTTTCAGCGGGCTCCGATCCAGGGACACCGCAGATTGTTTGGGCCGGAAATAATAAGGTCCGATCTCCATGCATTTCAACATCCAAACGTGAATAAATCCTATCAACAGTGCGTTGATGTAACGAATGGAAATGTTACGAACGGGAACGTTGTACGTATCCCGCTGCGTCTGCCGCATACACCCTTACTACCTTTCGTTCCCGCAGCTGCAAATCTGGGACTGCGACGCGTCTTTCGACAATTCGAACCAGAACTGGGGAATCGCACTCACAACACAGCCCAAATCGTGCGTCTCATCCCGTCCTTCTAAACTTAAGTAATAACTTATTTCCATACAGCGTCTCCCTCTCCCTCGCCTCCTTCCCCTCCCTCTGCATCGCCTCTTCCGCAAACGCCCCCTCGGCCCCCGTGACCATCGAGCCCTGCTCCGCCTCCCCCACACAGACCTGGCTCGGCTCCGGCGTCGGCCCACTCGCATCCGCGCAAAACAGCACCTTGTGTCTCGCGCCGAGCGGGGACGCGCTAGGCGCGGGGACGAGGCTCGTGTTGAGCGCGTGCTCGCAGAGCGACCCGGCGAGTGCGTGGGATCTCGATTGGCAGGCGGGGAGGATCGAGAATGTGGCGGCGGAGGATATGGTGGGTTCTGTTCTGTTCCATTCTGTTCTGTTTTGGATGAGCGGATACTAATATGTACCTTTTGATCTCAGTGCGTCGACCTCACCGATGGGAATCAGACTCCGGGGACGCAGGTGAGCTTACATTACGCGCCAACTCTGTGAAGGCTGGCATCTGATTCAATTTGTTTTTCAGCTCCAGATCTGGAACTGCACCGCGGGTAACACAAACCAGGATTGGGTCGCTAGCTTCAATTTCTGA
Source organism: Mycena haematopus (assembly GCA_029281435.1). Lineage (NCBI taxonomy): Eukaryota > Fungi > Basidiomycota > Agaricomycetes > Agaricales > Mycenaceae > Mycena > Mycena haematopus. The sequence continues at coordinate 91,734 of JARJCV010000015.1, read as the reverse complement.
GGCCCAGCCCACGCAAGAGATCGACTTCCTTGAACTATGTTACTGTAGTTTGATGCTCCCTGTTTACTGGACATTATCTACCTCAATTCTGTGGAATTCATGCATAGGCCAGTGAGTGGAGGACATTGACTGGGAACGAGCACTAGCCTTTTAACCAGTCTTGCCTAGTGCCCGTTCGCACCAAAATGCAACCCCGGATATCCGGGTACTTAAACATTCGCGCTGCTTGTGTCGTCAACGAAGCCCGCTGGCCAGCTGGTGTGGTAGTGGTTCCATTCAAATGTGGTACTGGAGAGTGTAGATCCGTCCCAGCGGGAAACTCGGGTAAGCCCCGTCCGCGGGCCTGGGGATCGAACCCAGAGCTGCAGTGTCCATCATCTGAGCGCTATCACGAGGTTGCATTTTAGAGCACTAGCCATGGTGGTCGGCAACGCAGTGCCAAATTCAAACTCCGACAGATGCTTGGGCGATGGTCAGGGCAGATTCTGCCTCACACATGTCCCGGACACACAAGTTCATATGGAGAAATATGACGGCCTGAGGGAACTATTCAGCCTGACTGAAGTGGATTTTTTGTCTATCCTCTAGATTTGCCTGAACAAATATTTCCAAGCAAAGAATCACGAATTTCTCTCTTCTGGAGAGAGTACTTCAAATTCGACTTCAGTTGTTTTCATATAGTATATTTATAACATATATATGCGGCGGAACTTTGACCAGATACAAGGCCTGGAGGCCAGAATTTCTAGGAGGCCGCCAAAGTCTCAACATGCCATCTCTCATTTCTATTGATAGTAAAGTCACAATTTTTGGCTCAGGCGACACCTTTCAGATGTAGATAATACCTTGACATGAATTCGCCATCTTCCAACCCCGGTGCATGGTGTTATGAGGCAAAGAGAAAGGGAATAGGGGCAATTTCCAAATGCGGCAATACCGGTTTTCACATCACTGATTTCCGGCAGGGTTGCCGACCACCACTAGCCATTCAACCAGGCTAGTTAAATGGCTGGTGCTCGTTCCCACTCATTGTAGTTCTTCCCGTTGATGATACGCGTGATTATTGCCCTCATTTTACAACGCCTACCGCTGTGATTGCGGCTGTGTGTTCTCTTGTTCCGCTTTTTTTTTTGGTGGAACGTTTTGTGTTTTCCACATTAGGCAATGTGGTTCACCTTTGGATTTTCTTAATTCGTTGAGTGCAATTCATCCGCAGTCTGGTATGTTGGGTGAGTCCTTCTGTTCTGCGTTATCACATTCGGGCTTCGACACTGTCACGGCAAGCATGTCCGAACCTTTGCATGTTGAACGTGATCAATCAAACCGTGCGAATTGTTCAAGTTGGGTGATCCCCGTGAATCAGGTAACTCCGTAATCGACTGAATCAGAGGCGGTGCTTGTGACAGTGACTCGTCAAAGTCGCGGCCTCCTTGCGGCTTTTCCACCCAGCTTCCACTCTTTCTGTCTGCACGACGCACCATGGCTACAACTACGAACCCCAAGTTCTGTTACGATTCCGTTGGCACAGGCTGCAAGTCTGGCAAAGCCTGTCGGTTGCGGCACGACATTTTAAAATGCTCTTGCGGGCTTGTTCTCCTCGCAAGCAAGATTGGCCCTCACTTGGCTGGTAAACGGCACGAATTACTTGGAAATGTGACTCGGAGGCAGGCCGACCAGGCGAATGAACCTGTGGTAAACCTTCGCCAGAATCGACGTCGGCCAGGGGTAGGCAAATTTTACTCGTTCCTTGCCCCTCCTCTGAATTCCGTGCTGCCACTCAAGGTGGTTGCGCATGGGCCGGCCCCAGGTTCCCCCGAACCCATTTTGGCGCCGGAGTTTACTCCCTGCGACCATTGCGGTAGGCAGGTCCCCGCGGCGGAGCGAGCATCTCACAAAAAACGGCACGCCGAGATGCGCAAAAAGCTGTTTTCCGATGCTCATGCCATGGCTGCTGAGGCTGAAGAGGACAAAAACGCGGTCACCGTGTCTCACAAGGAGGGCATTGATTTTGGGGTCGTTGGACCGGACGATTCTGCTGTCTATATCGACCTCACGGTTCTCAAGATCGGGGCCCAATCCCGCATCGTATTGGAGACCATTTCTATTCGCGCGGACGACTCAAAGTCAGTGTTTGTCAAAAGATCACGCATTCGTTTTCTCAATTGATCATGGTTGTTAAAGGTTTTCCACAAATTTGGTAGGGAAATCGAGATGGGTGAAGCACGAGGAAGCCCGAACGCTTTCCGTGGAGTTTCATCCGTCGTTCGATGGCGAGTACACAGATGTTCTGGAACTCGTCTTTCTGGACACATCGACGAGACAGCGGTTCCTGATTACGCGCAAACTCTGTGCCGTCGTCGGTTCCAAAGAGGATCATCAACGGCTCAAACCCAAATCTGCGTACTCTCGTCGCAAGCCGGCGCCGTTCCAATTCGACGGGCCCATCGTGCGTAGTCTCCGCCCTCCGACGTGGGGACCCTCCAACTGGACCGCCCGGCTCCCCGCATTCGACCCACCCGCAGATTTAATCCAGGTTGCGTTCGGCTCGCACTCGGGCTCGAGTACAAAGACGGTTCTACAAGCAGTAAAACAATTCTTGCCCTCAACCTTCACGCTGAATACATACGCACAACACTTCCAAGTGATGTTGTATATCGAAGGGGAGCAGATGAAGTTCGTTTCGATCAAACACATTTCACCCATATTCTTGACCGATTTTTAGGCGGGATCTCGAGATGTATGCTATGACGGACGCCGAGATTAGACCCAACCCTCCGCGATACGAGTTAGTGCTTTGTTCGCTGCTCGTCAAGACGCTCATTCCAGCGTAGTGTCGAAGTGCAAGGTCTTGAAGAGGGTCGTCCCTGCGTCATTGTAGGCGACTTCGTCCTAGTAAAGTTCGTCTCTTTGTGTCTCGATGTCAGAACAAAACCTCAAAGTGCTTGTCAGACATACCGGTGCCGACGGCTCGTGGTTCGAAGGACGCGTCCACAAAGTTCACCAAAATCGCCTCAGTCTGCGTTTCGACGACAGATTCAGCACCTACAAGGGAACCAAGTTTGACGTGAAATTCACGTTGAACCGCTTGCCCCATCGAAGAATGCATCATGCATTAACCAATCCTTTCAAGGAATCGCGCATTGTCTTCCCTCGAGCGGAACACCTTCGACGGAACCAAAGAGTCTCGGCCTTGCAGCGGAATAGTATTTCGCCTGTGAATCGCCGTATTGTAGAGGACCCCGAGCAGTTTGAAACGGTTGTCGCGATCGTACACCAACCTCTGGGAAGTCCTCCGTTTGTCGTCTTCGGGCCGTGCGTCGTTTATTCATTCATCCGGCATAGTTGAATTGACTAAGAAATGTGTTTTCAGTCCCGGGACAGGTAAAACTGTGACGATCGTGGAAGCAATCCACCAACTACTGCTTCGGGATTCTGAGGCCTGCATTCTTGCCTGTGCACCAAGCAACTCGGCAGCGGACCTCATCGCCCGCAAGCTCATGTTCCTCGGGACAGCGCAGCTCTTCAGACTGAATTCTCTTTCGCGTAAATACGAGGAGCTTCCGGCGGAACTTCGCAAGTTCTCTGCAGTAAACGACAACTTGACGTTCGTGTTCCCGCCGGTCGAAGACCTGCGGAAATATCGTGTTGTGGTGTCGACCTGCCTTTCGGGAGGGGTGCCTGCGAGCCTTGGGCTCAGACGGGGCCACTTCAGCCACATTTTCTGCGATGAAGCTGGCCAGGCTACGTATGTCACTATATCTAGACTTTCGTCTGCGTTCTGATCGTGACAAAGGGAACCCGAAGTCATGCTGCCGATCAAGAGCATCGCAGATTCGTCCACCAATATTGTGCTGGCGGGGGACAACAAGCAGCTCGGGCCCATCGTTCATTCCTGGATAGCACAGTCTCTTGGGCTTAAAGTCAGCTACCTGGCGCGCATCATGCACCGTGAGCTATATAGTCTGGACCCACAGACCACAATGGGTGGAAGTGGGATTACGTACGCCTCCTTTCCGTGGTGCCTCCTTCGACTGATCTTTGCTTTCTTAGTATCGTAAAATTGGTAAATAATTTTAGATCGCATCCTGCGATATTGGAGTTCTCCAACCACCAATTTTACGACGACGAGCTCATACCGTGCGGAAATCCGATCCTCACACGGAGTCTTGAAAAATGCGATGAGCTGCCGACCAAGATGTTTCCCCTCATATTCCACGGGATCCAGGGCAAGGACGACCGAGAAGGATCGTCGCCTTCGTTCTTTAACATTGGGGAAGCTACTCTGGTCAAAAAATATGTGACTTCGCTTGTCGGCAATAGGAAACTCCGGATCCGTGAGTGGTTTCATTACATGGGAGCGCCGCTTTTTTTGAACTTTGATATAGGGCCCGAGGAAATCGGTGTTATCACCCCTTACCACGCCCAACGATGCAAAATTAAGGACCTTCTCAATCGGGATCCTAATTTACGAGGTATAACTGTGGGGAGTGTGGAAGAATTCCAAGGTGATTCCCTTCATCTTCCAGATAAATGCCTCAGCGCTAACCATAAGCCGCACGAACTACAGGACAGGTATGCTGCTTTACATTGACGCGAACATATTCTGAACGATAGAATCTAGGAACGCCGAGTGATTATCATGTCAACCGTGCGCAGCAACACAAATTATATCGAGTCCGATATTCGGCGGACCCTGGGCTTCGTTGCAAACCCTCAGCGATTTAACGGTGAGAGTGCACGGTTATAATTGCGACTTCGCGTGCGACTTCATTTCTTCCAGTGGCCATTACTCGAGCTCAGGCGCTCCTCATTGTCATCGGAAACCCCGATATTCTGGCGCTCGATCCACTGTGGCGCGCTTTCTTGAATTATGTGCATTCCCGAGGAGGCTGGAAAGGCAAAGCCATGTCGTGGAACGACGATGATCCCATCGTTCCTGTATCAACTGGGTACGAGGCGGACGCGAAAAGGAAGGCTGAAGGCGACGCGGAAGAAATGATGGCCCGGCTCAAGTCGCTAATTGTCCAGAAGAATGAAGGGTCGGAGTTCGACTTCGGCATTTCTGATAGTGAGTTGGACACAGGGCCGGATGGAGCGGTTCGATGGGACGCAGATTGATCGTAACGCTTGGATTTAAACAATGTAACAGTGCGACATTTTTTGGTTTATAGAAGCAATTCAGCAGCACCATTGCCCAAGTTCATGCGTCGGTATTAGGTAAAACGAACTTGAAATAAGATGATACAGGGTGTCATAATACAAGTAACTGCAAACGTTCAACATACATTAGCTCGTAAGAATTCGGAAAGACAGGATTTGGAAAGTCTCAATCCTTCAACTTGATGCTGCAAAAATACACATCAGAACATGGGTACGCACAATGTTATCGGTTACACACCTCGAACTGGAGATGACAGCATCTGCAACAGAAACAACCTTGGAGGGGCCAGACGCCGGGCACGTCACGTTCGCGGCGCGCTTTGATAGAGCTTGGGACCGAGGGCGATACATTTCGGCGCTATATTCAGAGTCTGACAATAGCATGGATTGCAGATCACGTCGGCTCGTTGAGTTCGATGATTGGGTACCGAAGCATTTCTGTATTGAATGAGCCACTGCTTTCAACACGAGTCGAAAGCGATCTCACCTTGAAGAAGTCGAAATTCTTGGTGAAGAGATTGAGCTGCGAATAAATGTCAGCGAGTTTGTCCGAGCAGTCCTCCCTATGCCCTACATTTGGTGAAACGTCGAAGATTTTGAAGAGTTGGTTAGCGGTGGGGATATCTACGCCAGCATTTATGGACAGTCCAGCGCCGACATCGACACACCCATCGAGGCCAGATGAAGTCGTGTTCGTAACTGCCACGCCTGAGGTCGAGACGCCACCGCTGACACCAGCGGATGCGTGGAGGGAAACCTGGACCGTTGAACTTGTGTCAAAGTCTATGGAGAGCTGAGCCGTAGCCAGACCACCAATTGCATCAATCCCGAAATCGAAGCCTGGGATAATGTGCGCCGTGATTGAGGCATCGGAGGAAAGGGCAGGTGCGACAGAAAAATTCAGCGCTACAAGGGACGAGTGAATACATGCATTCGAGTGAGCGGGACACATACGGCTGTTATTTGGCGTGAACTGACCACTGTTGGTGTTGTAGGGATCGGGCGGATAGAAGAATTTCGCGCCAGAGACACAGTACGAGAGATCCACGGTCAAGTCGAGGTTAACGTCTAAGTTGGCTACGACTTGCCCCTGGACTTTGAATGAAGGGCCAATGGTTAAGATCCTGTCGCAGGTCATCTTGATGTACATTTCTGGAAGGCAAAGTGCATACCCGGGGAAACTGAGGCCTTGATTGGTTCGATGTTAGCGGTAGCAGCGGTTATAGAGGGGATGAAAACGGCCAACCTGGGATTCCCACTTCAAATAGATCCACCTGTCCACTGTCTACCGTGCCCTGCAGCGACGTGAGCTACAACAGTTCGTTCAAGAACGCACGAAACGTACTGAGGCTGAGCCTTGCAGCGACAGCGTCCCTTCTAAATCCGCATCGAGTCCCACCACGATGCCGAATTTGGTGAAATTTGCCGGCGTCTAGCGTGAAGAGTATGAGTGAATCGGTGACGAGGAACGAGAAAACGTACCAATGTACCCACGGCAGTAACAGCAAGAGTAGCATTTGCTACCATGCACGCGTTGATTGACCCGGATACCGACGCCTCGAAGGCCGGGATCTTCCCCACAGCCGGACACGATAACTTCTCGTCGAAGAGCGGGAAAGGCTTTTTGAAATTGACTTCGGGAAGCTTCTGCATCAAACTCTGCGCAGTCGTGTTAGTGCTGTGATATAGGACGGCGATAATAAGCGCTGTTCACCTGGTTGAACGAATTGAATTCTGTCGAACCCGCGAGAATTAAAGCGCCATTTCAAGTGACTGAAGAGATCGTACCTTGAAAGGCCTGCTGGAGAACAGAGATAACGGAGCGGTCTGTTACGGTCCTCGGAGCTCTGGCGAAGCGGCTGCGGCGCTGGGGCACAGAAGTCTCCGGAACGGAGGCTGTAAGCCCATGTATTGCGAAATTTATAGGCCCAGCCCTATGAGATGGCGAGTCAAGACTAGACCTGTGATAATAGATCCACGCTCACTGAGAGAGATCTACCGAATTGAAATCTGCATCGATGCTCAGCCCTTTCACCTGCGGAAGCTCCCCGTCGCGGCGGCGGAGCTTGCTGGCAAGTTCAGGGGGCAGGGTTTGATTCTGATGCACCCAGTCGCGCGTGACGCGCGCAAACGCGCTCTGTCCGCACTGGAAAGCATTCAGCCATTGAGCAAGGTGGAATTTGTTCAGAGTGAGCCACATACGTTTTCCGGTAGGCGCACAAGTTTCCCGACACTACCGGTATTTTGCGTTAAGTGCGGGCAACCCGAGGTATCCGAACAGACTATGCGCAAGTCTTGCTGCATAGCACCCTTCTCGCAGTCAAGAATGGTCCAACCCGCGGCTGGAGTGATGTCCGAAATTGCGTCCGGGGCACCCCACTTTGAATAATATATTAGACATGCTTGCTTCCGCGGAATGAGATTCCACGTACTATTCGCAGCGTTCCGGAGACCTGAGAAGAGGCGGGAATGTCGTACGAGCAGTGGCCGTCAAAACACGGAGTCGACCTGAGTATTTCGATGAGACAAAGTAGTAGGGCGACTCGGAGGTGACATAGACAACTCACCAGTTGTTAGCAGCGCGGGCCCAGCCTGCATAGAAGAGCAAGAAAGCAAGAGTAAGTGCAAGCGCCGGACGCGACATTGAGACAGAGCCCACTGGGCGCAAAGAAAAGGAATGGACAAGGCTTGACGGTGGTCTTCTACGAGTAGCAGCTCAGTAGCTAGGACATCTACCAATGTCGCGATCGCAAGCTGATGGCGCTGTCTAGGTGACGATTGACGACGACCACCTGATCATCAGCTACCTTTCGACCGCAAAAGGGAATTGCAGGCAGCAATGATCTCAGGATCCCTCTTGATCAATACGCTTTTTCTGGTTCGAGGCCCACACGGGCGCTGTGTCGTTGCACAGTTGACTGCTTCTAGCAGCCCAACGAAAGGTCGCTCGACGATGTCGAACGATTGTACATTAGATCCAGTGGCGATCCCATACTAATGATCCTACGAGAGTGGAAGCCAGAACGATAGTACTCAAGTAAGCATGGACGACCATGCCTAAAGGCGAACCATTCTCCTTGTTCTGGACAGGACCCTGTGGAAGTCCTGTCGAAGTTGGAACGGTAGTGGAAAGCGACAAATGGCCTGGCGTAGCGGATCCCGTCGCAACAATCTGCACTGCACATACGGGTGAGCCCTCTTTGGCGTCGAATGACAGTGAGAAAACGAACCTTTATTGCACAATTGAATGAGCAGTCCTTGTGCCTGTGGCGAAGCGAAAGGGCTACATTCCGCGTCAAGACACTGCGTCAGGTCCTCTTGAAGCTGCGCTGATGCACAAACGCAATTCACATCATCTCTGGGGAAAATCTTTCAATAATCAGCGAACTTGAAAAGGAAGAAGTGACCAAACATCGGGCAGCTGTTAGCAGCGGCTGCATCCTCGAAGCAAGTTTCCATGCAGGGGTCCAGCCCAGCAGTACTGCTAGGTAGCACAATGCCCGACACAGTGGGTGTAGCGCTCGAAGACCGTGATTGTGCTGCGACCGAAAGAGCGGCGGAAAGAACCAAAAGGGTGTTCCAGAACACCATGCTAGCGAAGAGCACAGAAAAAAATGGCACAAGCCCAAGAGATGCAAGCCGTTGAAGCCCAAGAAAGTTTTTTTGACAATGATTGTTGCCATCGATATCGCTGTGACGGTTGCCCGGCTCAGTTCAGTCAGAGCACAGCAGTAAGTACAGAAAGGCAATGGCATTCATGGGCCACAAATTATGCCATCAGAGCAACCAGACGAAGACCAAATGAAATGAGAATAGAAAATGCAGACGCTAAAAGGGTGGCGTCATCGTTTGTTCCATCACGTGCAGGTTATTTATATCACCAACTCAGATAGGGACCGGTCCGGGTAGGGAGTACATATATACTCTGTACACCCATGACTTCCGAGCCGTTTCGAACCCGAGACAAAATATTTGACTACCGTTACGGTCCTCTAAAATTTGGGCTTCTTCTCCAAAGTCCTAGACAAGTTATAGGCGGCCGAAATCAGAGTTACGTGGCTGGAGAATGTTGAGCATAACAAGTACACGTGCATTGGACCAGAGCACCCACGTAAATCCTTGAACGGCATTTCCGAGCCTGTTGTACCATCTCAAAAGCGAATGCTGAAAGCATAAACGGCACCTTACCCTTCGCCGGCCTCGGAGATCTCCTCCGTGCACAAGCCGACATGATTGAGATACAGGAGGAAGTCCTGTTTGGGAGTAAGTAGGACGACACATACGACTTTGAAGGCTCTTTTCAGCAAACCTCGAACATGGAGACAGCCCTGCGCAACATCGGCTGATCATACTCGCCCGCGCGCGTCAGTGCTTCGACACACCTTGATCGTGGCAAGAGATCAAGCTAGAATTCAATGATAAGCGAGTAAGACGCACCATAATGTGCACAAGCAGAACGTTCCCTCCTCTCCTCCTACACCGTCATCGGATTTCGTCACATCGTAGCGGAAGACCAAATTCTGAGTGAAATGAGAAAAGGAAGCAGAAGGTAGAAGCTAACCAACATTCGCAGTCAATCCTCCGCGCTGAGGAGTTTTCAAAATCTGCCTGAGAGTATTGACGAAACGTGGGTCGCTCTACAAGTTTGGTGGATGAAAGGAGATGATGCATGCATTTTGGCTGATAACACGTACGGGCTGAATGAAGAAAACGAGCGGCATGATGAGCACCGCCGAATCAAGGACATCGGTCTCCTCGTAGCTCTGTCCAAAGACTTTCAAGTCCTTGTCAAAGGCCTTGTTCATGATTTCTTCGTAAATAGAATCACGGGCCGTGAGCCATTCGTTCCGATGAGGGCACGGAAGCGAGCGTTTATCGGCCAAACGCAGACCTAATTATTATTATCGGGGAAAATGTTGCAGCCCACGGGCTATCATTTGGGCTTACCGCGATCAATGGCAACCCTTCATTGATGTCGAGTCAACAGAAAACTAAGATGGACTGAAGAAACGAACCAGAGCATGACCTGTTACATATGAACATGTATTTCGTTGGTACGGTGTAGACTCGGAACCCACCTTGGAATACTGAGGCGGAGATCGTAAGCACCACACGTTTCAAAACAAAGAATTACTACTGACCGTAAAGTGCCGTTTCTTGTTGCGAACCTCCCTATTTTTACCCAACGTCATGCGCGTAGAGATGTAGAAAATATGCATACCAAATTGAGCTGCAATGAAGAGGAAGTTGAGGATCACATTAAATCGGATGCACAACAACGCACAGATCAGGAAGATGCCAGTTGGCCACGACGTCTACTGGGATCAGTATTCGCTACGAAGAGAAATGTTCGAAAACCTACAGTCGACACTATAAAAGAAAAGTTGAATTGGAGTGGAAAGCAACAAATATACGATACTAACAGCTCTCTGACGAGGACCCTAGGTTATTTAATTAGCCGAGATCATCCGAATACAAAAGCCACAAACCAGGTATCGTAGGACTACACCCAGGAATCTTATCAATACGAGCCAGTCGATGAACATAAAGGTAACGAACCAGAGGCTTTCCAAACTATGATTGTTTTTCACTTGTTAGTCACACCACCAAGGTAGCGAGAAATACTTGCCTTCTGTCCGAGGTAGATACAATCCATTCTGAAAAACGATCAACGGAATAAGAGAGACCGTCCGGCACTGAGGACGAGGAGTGCATACAGCTCGCCATATATGTCCTGGTTCGTGTCCATCAAAATCAAGTGTCCTGAACGCGAACGATGAACTCACCAACTGAAGATGATCTGCTGCGCCGTTTCCAATGCTATGAAAGATCATGTCAGCTTACATTCAATTACGACAGTTCTCAAGCCCACCGAACAGGCTTCGACCCTTTATGTCCATCGAGGTGCGTGAGCTCGAGTTCTTCCAGATCTTTCCCACCTGAGCATCCTTGGCGTTAGAATTCCGAGGAAGAAGATGAGAGAGAACGCGAACCATGTATAGTGTACATGATCTGTAAGCTACCATCCGGGTTTTTGTGCCTCAGGCGCTCGAATATGAACTCCATGTATGCTGTCACAAAGTGGGTCCTCGGTATGCACTGTGATCAAAAGGAATCTGGACTGACCATCGGCCTCCCTGGTGAACCCCAGGCGAAGCAACGCATACAATGTGAAGGATGAATCACGGATCCACGATGCCCTGTAACAATGATAATGGGACAGATTACACATGTATCTTGATATATGACCAACCGGTAATCCCTATGATTCAGCGGCATTGAGCTCCGTGAGTTGTAACGTCCGGGGGCAGACACACCAATTCCTTGTTCCACCGATAAACTCTGTAGATAAGTAAGAAAAAAAAGAAGGCGCTTGCCATCGCGCGACGAACCCGGAAGGCTGAAAGTCGGGCTCGCCACAATGGCACCGGTGGGTTCAAAAATGAGGAGCTTGAGTGCAAGAGCACTCCTGTGAACAGATTCTTTCCAAGATCCGGTGTATGACGATTGGCGGATCCAATCGTTCCAGTACTTGTTGGTCGCCTAATTTTTATGCATGTCAGCACTCGTTTGTCTGAACGGCCAGTCGATCGAATAAATTACAGTCAGCAAAGCATGTACGAGGTCCTAGAAGCGATGCGAATATTAGCGGAATAGCGGGAACCAACGTGGTGACTACCTTCGTCAAGACAGGATCATCCGATGAAGGTGGCGAGTTCGGAGCAGGCGGCGTGCGCAACACGAAGGTCACACATTGTCCCTCCTCCAGTGTCATTTCGGCCTGAACGCCAAGCCCAAGATGGCCCTTCTGAGATAAATCGAGCAAATCGAAATTGATGACCGGAGAAGCGACGTTTGGTGTGGTGCTCTCGGGCACGTACCGTAGATCTAGTGCCAAGGCGTCGCTCTGAAACACGGCTTTGGTGGTGGATTCAGGAGAGCCAGACGGGACTACAGAAGTAGTGTGTTTGGAGCGTGCGTAATTGAACGCTGGGGCGCATTCCATTAAGAGCGGCATCACGCCACGAATGACCTGCGGGAAGATAAGCATCGATTTCAGTCGCAGACCAAGATCGATACCTCAACGCGACGAATCAGCCACGGAAGAAGGGGCTTTTTGGTGGTCGGAAGGAGGACTGTCTGACGAGGAAGAAAGTCTGAAAATAATATGTTAGATCAACGGTCTAAACAGTGACGAAATCCGGCCGACGTAGTCGGAAGCCCGAAAAACGCCGGGAAGGAGAGCACGTTGGCGGCATGCGAATCGCTGACCAGTAATGCAGACGACGCCTCCTTCATTCATGAACTTGGTTTGAAGCACCTTAATTGACCTGCATGAGCCCCAAAGAAGCATGGTAGAGTAACGAGCAAACATTAGAGCTCGGATAATAGTTTTGTTTCGTCGTAAATGGGACTCTCGGGCTGATTGAGAAGTGACCGCCCTTGTTCTTGTCCAGGATACGGGCGAAGACAGACGGTGAATCGAAATGGGGAATGCAATAGCTTTCGACTATCCAATTCAGCATGGGATGCGGGAAGAAGGCAAAACACACACTTGATCCGTCGATGCTGACGAGTGCAGCGGTGTGCAGGTTACCGATCCTGGGTCGTATCAGCCGCAGCTCAAACGAGACAAGGGTGCGACCTACAGTCCATGGTCAGCAATGGCAATGTAGTCTCGATTGAGTGCGGATGTGGGTTTGTGCTGGTTCATCGTTGTGGTAAGTAGATCGAAGCAAGGGCTGTCGCAATGTCAGCTGATGCGGTAACAACACTACACATGGACACAGCCGCTGTGATCGAAGTTTCAAAGAACTCTCACAGCTCCCGGTGGCAGCCGCGAGCCAAGTCACACCGGAAAAGGAAAAATTTCAGTGAGGTTAGAAAGGCTACGTGAATGTAGTACTATCTGTTTCAAATTTAATTTTACTGAAAGTCCGATAGCGCTGTGTAAGTCAGCCTGTGTTAAATAACAGAAAGTTTCTCACGTGTTATTAACACGTTATTAACATTTCTCACATCGGGGAGCTGGAGGTGGATGTAATTAATTGGTGAGAAACTCGGAAACTGTCTCAATCCTTCGGCCCACCATTAATCAACTTCAACGTGAACAAGAATCGAATTGAGTGCTATGATATGCATTGTGCTATCCAAAAATCCATAAGTAGATGTGTGGCCCAAACTTCTAGTCTGCTATGGAAGAATATATTCAGCTGGACGGTTCGGCATGGGCGGAGCTGTTAGAACCTTCGAATCTGAAGTACTCAGGCCAGCCATCCACCTTGAGGACCTTCTTAGCGAATTTCTAACCTATCTCACGCGTTATTTTCGATTTTAACAGGTAAATTACAGGTATTTTAACACCTGTTACGTCATGTTAAAATACCTGTAATTTACAGGCCAATGTTAGATAACAATGGGCCTGTTTCAATCTCACATTTCTCACGTAATGTTATATTAAACTTACACAGCGCTAAAGTCCGATTTTCCGAATTTGTGAAAGAGGAGTTGAAAGATGTGCTTTCGGAGTCCCTTTCAGAACTGGTGAAATACGTACTTTCATAAGACCACGAAAGCAGTACTAGTGATGAAAGCTCAACTTTCAACACACCTTTCAAAGCCCCTGAAGATGGTTCTTTCAGGAACTTGAACAAAGGAAGACAAAGCAAGAAACCCTGAAAATACCTCTTTCTGATTTTATGAAAGGTACATTGAAAGTTGAACTTTCATCACTGCTTTCATGGCCTTATGAAAGTACATATTTCAGGATTTCTGAAAGGTACTCTGAAAGTACATCTTTCAGTTTGTCTTTCACAAATTCTGAAAATCGGACTTTCAGTAAAGTTAATTCTGAAACAGACAGTACTCCATTCACGTAGCCTTTCTAACCTCACTGAAATTTTTCCTTTTCCGGTGTGAGTTGAAGTCATATAATTCATTTGACAATCTGAAACGATCTCCATGCACTCTTGGTCTTCGCAGAGCCGCTTGCGAGGCTTCCTGAGCCTCTTCGACCGAGTATAAGTACCCGACGCGTCCCAAGAAAGTAGACGCCTTCTTGAACTCCTATGGAATGATTGGGCAGTGGTGGGTCGAATCTCAGTACAATGAATGACGTTAATGACAGCCTCGTATGCGGACTGTACTGTACAGTTTTTTTTCCGTTTCTTTGTATGAGTGGTTATATAAGGGTGACGGGCATGTCACATTGACATAAAGGGGCTATTCCATGGTTTTCGTGACCTCGCTGCGGCGAGTTCGCTCTCAAAGGAAGCCACCAATGACAAGTCATAAACACATATTAACACTGGGATATAGGTTTGCACAACACTAGTGTATTGTGCCAGAGGCTGTAAGCTGGTTGAAGCACAAGCTCGGAGAGTACGGTCACGTGGTTGTGGTTCAATTGTTGAAAAAAAAAAAACGACTTCCAACGAGTTCGGTCGCAGCAGACATCGCAGCACCAGCACCCGGAACCATCCATCATAACACAAGTAACACTGCGGAGATGCGTTTGTTTTACCGCAGATGAAAGGGCTTTGTATAAAGTATTCGAGGTTCAAGCCGTTTTCCAAGGGATTTTACTCACATGTAAAATAGCTTTGTCTTTATCCCTTTGTTAAATGATTCCTGTTTATCGCGGTAAAACAGTTCTCTCACCAAACGCGTAGTGGGAGATGTGTTTTACAAACACAAAGACGGATAGATATAACAAAGGTATAATTTGGTCATATTTTACCGGAATTTTCCCCTCGATAAAAGCAGTAGAAAAAGAGCTTGGACCTCAAATACTTTTTACAAGGCCGTTTTACCTGCAGTAAGACAAACACATCTCCGCAGTGTAAGCGATATGCCGCTGACTTCTGGAAAACAGTGGGCTTGATTTACGGATTGCCGAGTTTTCTCTGGGGTTCAGCGGGAAGTTCAACCACAATTGTGAGACTCTCGTTATTAGTAATTCTTCGTGCAGAGACGAACATAGAAGAGGTGTTTGACGCGCCAAACACGGTCTATGCAAGCGAGACACGACGCGTCGCGTCTTCCCGTTTTGGCTCCTTTGTCCTCTACATATATATAGACTCTTTGATCATTTACTTTCTTCGTCCTCATCTTCTACCTACACTCACACAGCTCGATAGACCAATTTTTCTGTTTCTCCCACCCTTACCGCTTTCCCTCTCTGTAGTTTTCTGTAGTTCATGTTCTTCGCCGTAGGCCGGCTCGAGCGCGGTCCCTCACGGGCCGAGCGAGAGAGCTCTGGCGACCAATCGATTCTCGTTTGTCCCCAAACACTCTCCCTCTCTCCCACGACGAGCAAGGCATAGAGGGAAATAACCGATTTTCAGGTGCTGTCCAGCGAATTCGTCAGGCTCAGGCTTCATATAAATTTTAAAATTGGCATCCCCAAGCAGCGCAGCGTTCGAGTGGGACTGGTTCTACGCTGCGATTTCCCTATATACCGAAAAGAATTTGGTTGTCGAAGGTATTAAATTAAAAATAAATAACGGTTAAAGAGTGTTATGGATCCGAGTAGGCCTTTGTCAACAAAAATAATGAGTATGGCAGTTAGAGCGTTGTGATGCTGGTGTGGTCACGTCAGTATCAAACCAGAAGTCGAAAAAGATAGAACAAGCGATGATAGCGTACCTGCTGGCAGGGACGGGCTCGTCGACGGCACTGACGAGGTTCGCAATAGCAGCGGGGCAGCCGAGATCAGCACGGCGCGTGAGACTGGACTCAAGGATCTGGCGCTCGGTGACTTCGCGGCGAGTGGCATCGCTGCCAAGGCATTTCTTGAAAAGGTCGAATTGCTTGGAGAATAAGTTCTCCTGATTCCCGGAGCGGAAAACGATCAGGATGAGGACAAAATGGGTGACAAGCGATTATACCTTGGTCGACGGGTCGAACAATCCGAAGAAGTCGGCGGATGCGCTGGCGTTCACATCAAAGCCGGCACCGATATCGACGCAGCCGTTGACGCTCCCGCTCGCAGACGCCGCACTACCGGTGCTGACCCCAGCGTTTGCGGAGGCGTCCAAAGTGAGTGTGGCGGACGCATGGGCATCCAACACCAACGATACAGTAGCCTGTCCCAAACCTCCCAATGCGTTGACGCCAAAGTCGATGCTAGGGATGACGTGTCCAGTGAGAACAGCCTTGCTAGAAACGTTGGGTGCAACGGATAGGCTGAGGGCTGCAAGCTGGATTTAGTCAGGCGAATGGCAAGAAAAATAGTACGCACGACTGTCCCCAGGAGTGAAGGATCCGCCCGACGTGACTGAAGATGCCGGTGGGAAGAAGAGCTTGGGAAGAGCAAAGAATAAGAGACATAGTGGGAACGCGACGCAAACTGACCTTGGCGTTAGCGACGTTGTAGTCCAAGGTGACTTTCGCGTTGGCCTGGATGTCCAAGTTCGCAATACCTTGAACGCCAATTTTGAAAGTCGGGCCGATGGTCAGGAGCTATGCAAGGTCAGACTGATGTCGTCGAGTGGCAAAAACTTGAACGCACTCCAGGGAAGTCGAGGCCTTTTGTATATCCAAGTCAGAACGTGTGGAAAAGAAAGGCGGCGGAACAAACCGGGAATCCCTTGTTCGAAAACTGGAATAACTCCACTGTCAATTGAACCCTGAAGATGATGAGATGTCTGTTCTATTCTACTCTTGAAAGGTTATGCCTCACAGATGCAGATCCCGCGAACGTCATGGTGCCAGTAAGATCCGCATTCAGGGTTGCGAAAACACCGAATGCGGACATAGTGGGAGGGATGAGAGTCCCGACGGCGCTCATGCCCAAACTTATCACTGCGTGGGCTTTGGCCTCGACATCCACCGATACTGACGCGCTGACTGCGGGGGGTCCCGGGCAAGAAATGGATTGCGAGAACACGTTCAGTTGCTTGTCCAAGTCAATGGCTGTGGCTGTCAAAAAACGTAGTAGGGTAAAGATGCGATAACTCACGGGGCAGTGACTTGGTGAGGTTGTCATCAAAGTCGTTGAATTCTTTGGACCATCTGATGAGAGGAAATGGAAGCACGAGGAGGAGTGTACGTACTGTCGAATGCGCTCTCAATGAAGCTGAAGAGGCCGCGATCCTGAAGACGGCTTCTACGACGAGGTGCAGCCGGCGGAGGTGTAACCGTGAGGTTTCCAATCTGTCCAGGGATGGTGGTTCCCGAAATTGCGATGTTAACGCCGTTACTTTCGAAAAGAGGTTAGGCTCAAATAGATGGGCACATCGCTCGTTACTCACGCTGTGGGATCGGCAGCAGCAAAATCGGTGTCAAGGGTGAGCCCTTGAACAAGCGGGGCGTCTTGACGGCGAGACAGCTGGCTCGCCACATCATCAGGGAGAGATTGGTCTTCGTGGATCCAGCTGGCAGCCACGCGGGCGAATGCGTTCGCGCCACACTAACACAAGGTTGGTTTCGAAGAGAGGTGATCCTGAATAATGCTTACGTTCTGGGGAAGACGGACAACAGTGTCAATTGGCCCAGATCCTTGGAAAATGTGGCCACAGCTATCGGCATCGCCAGTGCAGACGAGTCTTATATCCTATTTATTTGAGGTCAGATCTCTTTTCTTGGCTAAAAAAAATTCGGAAATCTCAGACCTGAGAAATCGCGGTTGAGTCGCAGTCCAGGATCGTCCATCCGGCCGCGGTTGTGATATCAGAGATGGCGGTTGTTTCCGAAGACCAGACGCGCATGGTGCCAGAAACATTGGACGACTCGGGAAGGTCATAGAAGCATTCGCCTTGGAGGCAGGGCTATAAGGAAGTTCAGTTGTTTCCCGACCCTCAAGCTGGACAAGTACGCACCACACTCCAGTCATTATTTTGGGCCAGAACGGATGAAACAAGAGCGAAGAAAAGGGCTGTAGAAAACATGGCACCGCTAGGATGGCTGAAAAAGAAAGACGGTAGAAAATGAACGAGGAGGAGCAGAAGAACGAAGGGAAAAACTGGGGCTGATCATCTGTGCAGGTCGTCTTAAAGTGTCGGCTGATCACGCCGATCGCTGTGATCTCATCATTATGATGTGATCGCCATGCGATTTGATCATTGACATTTGAAGGCTTGGCGTCGCTTGAGGACGCCAAGGTTGATGGCGGATGAGTTTTTCCTTCAGTTCCTATCCCAACCAGCCGAAACAATGGACCTCCTCACATGTGTCTCTTGACGTATATTTTCTTGGTATTGTCGAACGAGAAACCTTCAAAAAACGAACGCAAAAAAAAACCCTATTCACAACAATATGCGACCGAAAAAGCTCAACAAGCGGTACTTTGTTCTACAGGCTGAGTAGCCTCATTCTCGCGAGGCCGTGAGACGCCGGACTCACCTATCAAACTAAACTTCTGCGCCCTACTTACTCGCTTGGGCCGAAGCTGCACGGGCTTGCTTCGAACCTCCAGTTCGCTCATTTCACCTTGATACTAAGTAAAGAGTAAGCGCACACAGCGGACGGCCGAAGACGACCAAACTCACGCTGCCGACTTGATAGTTTCATCCACCAAAGACGCCGGCGCCCCCACGTTTGCGGCAGGGCACGAGAGCCCAGCACGTCGCTTAAGAGACGACTGACGCGCCACCCGGGATGCCGAGAACATGGATCGCTTCCGTGTCGCTTGGTCCCCAAACGATTTCTGTGTGCCATACGCGAAGATAAGGAGAGCTAACTCCGGAAAAGGATTGAAGACATACTTGGAAAAGGACGAAGTTTTTGGAAAACAGCGTGTCGTTCTCGTTGTCGTTGAACAGCCCGAAGAAATCCCCCTGGACGCCGGCTGTGATCGCTATGCCCGCGTCGACCTAGACGAGGAAAACCAATCAGTGGGAGTTACCTCCATTCGCCAATCATCTGGACGCACTTCAAAAGAACCACCGAAGCTAGACGAGACGTCTGCTCGACCGTAAGCCATCGCTGCCTTGGTCTGCATAGCGTGCGCTGCTGAACTGGTCGTATGCATCATGGCCTTGGTCGAAGTTGTGTCGTGCATCATCTTCTTCGAGGTGGTGTCGTGCATCATCTTCTTCGTCGAAGTGTTGTCGTGCATCATCTTCTTCGTCGAAGTGCTGTCGTGCATCATCTTCTTCGAAGTAGTGTCGTGCATCATCTTGCCAGAGTCCGTGGTCGTGTGCATCGAGTTCTCCGAAGTCGAGGTCGTCGTATACGCGTTCGAGCTATCTGTGTTGGTATTGCCGGACCCATTGAGATCAATGCTCGTCTGCACGCTCGCAGACCCGTCCAGCGACAGCTGCAACGACAAACTCGCATCGAACGCAAGGTCAACCTCCGCCTTCGCGACGTCGCCGAAAGCCGATATACCAAAGTTCAGCGCGGGAATCAGGTGAACCGCGACCGTGCCCGTTGCCGTTACGTCAGGGCTCGCGGATACCGATAACGCTGTATACCTAGTCAGTTCCTACGTCTATGGAGAAAGATATAAAGAGAAGAACATACGTGTGTCCCCGATGGAAAAGGCATTGCCATTGGGCGCGCTGCCAGACCCAGGAGGGAAGCTCAGCTGCGCGTTGTTGATTTGCAGGTTGATTTCGGTCTGCATATCTAAATTGACGTCCAGGTTCGCCGTCGCCTGAGCGTTAACCTAGAAGAAACAAGCTGAACAAGGAGGGAAAGAACATAAATCAAATGAAAGACCGCACGGTGAAAGTAGGGCCGACGGACAAAATGCCGGGGATGTCGAGGCCAAGAATCGGCAATGATAACAGTTCAATTTGGCCCGAATCCACGGATCCCTGGGAAAGATAAGTCCAGGCCGTTGCCGTGTTCAAGAAAACTCACCGCGACGTCTGCAGTCAGCGACAAAGTGCCCGTTACATTGCCATTCAGGGTGGCAAGAAGAGCCAACTGGGTGAGCTGAAGACACCTGTCAGTCTGTGCACAAGTGAAAGAAGAAGAATGTTTCACGAACCGTAGGGGGAACAATCGTGCCCGTCGCTACTACGCCCACAGACGCGACTGCATTTACGTTGCCGTCCAAATCGGCGCTAGCCTGTCGAATTGGTCTTTCCTATCATTATCGCGTCTGTTATGAGGATGAGGTGCTTGCCTCAGCTGTTACTGGGCCACACTGGATCGACTGATTGAAGAGGTTGATAGATTTATCAAGAGTCAGGGGGGGTAGGTCGATGGTTTGATTGAGATTGACGGCGTTCCCTGAAATGTCTGGGGGCAAGATCAGACATTAAAGTTAGGGGGAGCGCCGAGCAAAAGGCGTACCGGAAAGAGCGCTTTGTACGAAACCAGAGAGGCTGCGCTGGGAGAGACGGGTTGACCGTCTCGAGGGGGGGATTTGGATCGTCCCAGATGCGCCGGGAACATTGGCTCCCTGAATTGCGATGTTGACTTGGCCAGTCCTGGGTGAGATTGAGAACGGGAAGAAGAGAAAGAACAAAACAACGCACTTGGAATAATCCACCGAGCCAAAGTCAGTGTCCAGAGCCAAAGCTTGAACCTGCGGCTGCGTCCCGTCTCGGCGCACGAGGCGTGCAGCAATCGAGGACGGGATCGACTGGTCCTCGGAAACCCACGCTTTGGCGACTCGCGCAAAAGCACTGCTTCCACACTATTTTGACGGAAAAAATAAGAAAAGCGAAAGGATGTTGAACAAGCACGCACGTTTTCTGGTAACCGGACGATCTTATTCACTGCGCCGGTGTTCTGAGATAAATGGCTGCAGTTCGAGTCCGCCGCGTCGCTGGTGCAAACCAACCGAATGCTTTGGTTCAATGCGTTCGCGTCACAGTCCAGAATCTCCCAGTTTGCGGCCGTAGTAATGTCAGTGATAGCATCCTGGGAGCCCCACTAGATACCGAGCAACCAGTTAACATTACAACGGCCTTCGCGATAGATTAGGAGTTCCCATACGATTGTCACGGTGCCAGATGCAGTGGAACCATTAGTGGCCGGGAGGTCTTGAGCGAGTCAGTTTTTCTGTCAAGAAATGAGAGAGAAGACGCACCGTACGAGCATTCGCCGGTAATACATGGTACGCTCCAGTCATTCGCGGCATTAACCGCTGCAAAGAGGGGCACAATCACCAAGAAAGAGGAAAGCATTTCCGAAATGAATGGACGGAGGATAAAGGCCAACCGGGGCGGAATGAACGAACGAAAAGAGAGGGTGCAGAAGACGAAAAAACTGCGGGAGAGGAAGGGGAACGAAAGAAAGCACGGTAAGGTGGTCCATCACAGATCGACTATTATTGACAGCATCTCCAGACTATCTCCGGTCGCGACTCGCGACAGTCTCGTCGCGAAGCACCTAGGCCTGATCGATGTATGAGAGAATCTGTCGCTTGCGTACCCACCTGCACCTGCCTGCAATGGCAAGTGCCAGTGGCAGGATTTTAGGCGTTACTTAGGACAACCAGAGAGCCAAAGTAATGTTGTTCGCGGAGTAGGAAAAAACACACGAGATCTCGAGATTGACGCGCGAGATCTTCGGATCTTCCGGTAATCAAGTACTTACGCCGCGGGAGCAACACACGCAAACAAACGCGTCTTCATGTCTCCGAGTCCCTGGCACACCGGAATTACGGCCGCGTATGAAGAGGCCACCAAGGGCTACGGAGAAAGCGGCATACCTATCGGCTCCGTTCTCATCGACCAAAACGGCGCGATCCTCGGAAAGGGGCACAATCAAAGAATCCAGAAATCGTCACCGACGCTGCACGCCGAAATCGCAGCCCTCGAGGATGCTGGACGACAAAAGGCCGAGGTCTATCGCACTGCAACTTTGGTACGTTATCCGTATCGTTTATTATTACCTTCCTTTTTTCACGAGAATGTCCAGTACACGACTTTGAGGTGACAAGACTTTCTTCCTGCAATGATAGTATTTTACTATCATAGGTACAAAATTCAGTCCATGCAGTATGTGCACAGGCGCAGTCCTGCTGTACAAATTACAGCGTGTCGTTATCGGAGAGAATGTCAACTTCAAAGGGGATGAAGATCTGTTGCGGGCTCGGGGAGTCGACGTAGTCGTCTTAGACGACGAGGAGTGTAAAAAGTTGATGCGGCGCTTCATTGAAGAGAGGCCCGAGGTAATTACTTCATCATTTCGGCCTGTAACAGGGTTGATCCTGTGTGTGGTAGGAATGGAATGAAGACATCGGAGAAGCGACTTGAATGCCTGTTTCGGGAGCTGTGAAAGAAATTATATTTCTCTTCGCAGTATTCGGATGTTGACGAAATCTTTCTACAGGACGAAAGCCGAGTCGATCGAGACCACATAGAACAATGCAGGACACCACCCAAATATACTCCGTTCAGCCAATTCTTGGCTGCGGACTCACATGCACTCTTGAAGTCGTAAACATCTCTGTCAATTCAAAAAATATTGTGCTACACTGCGAAATTCCGAGCACATACAAAAAATGCTCAGTAGTCTGTCTTGAAACAGCGAGCCTTATGTTCGTTCTTCCAATGCCATGTCTGACACTCCTTCCCGCAATAACGCACCGTCTTGCACTTGGAGCACGCAAGCTCTGGGTCCTCCGCGCACATATCGCGGCCTGCACACATGTCCAGCTGCCCATCCAGATAACTCTGCGTCGAACTAAGGTAGTGCGCCCCTGGCATCATCTCAATTGCGCCCAGAATCCCCCGAAGCCTCTCCATCTCCACGAACTGCGGCACGATGCGTGTGTTTTCCGAGCGTTGGGGAATGAGCGAGTCGAGCGCGGTGGCCAGAGAGGTGCGGACGGCTGCGTCGACGGAGGCCTTGCCGTCGTCCCCGAGCGCGGGGTCGCACCAGAACAGGGTATGGATGATGAGCGTGCAGTGCTCCCCGGGCCCCGCGGGAGGCTTCCAGGTGGTGCCCTGTACGAACGCGCGCGCTATGATAGTGGGGAGATCCTTCGCGGCGGTCGCATTGCGCAAGAACTTGCGGAAGTACGGCTCTTCCTTCGGGTCCGGGAGAAGACTCAGGATGCGGATAGCAGTTGAGAGGGCTTGCTTCTGTGTTACGGGTGAGAAGCTGCGGAGGGACGATGCGATGTCGGTTAGGTGGTGCGCGGCGAAGGCACTCCAAAAAATTGAGATGGCTTTGGGGGGGAGAACCGACATGGCATTGAGCTTTCATTCAGATGAGTAAATAGTCTGTCTAAGACTGATTGGATGAAAGGGAATGCAGACCTGAGCTTGGACCTCGTTTTGCTCGGATTCGGGCAGGTCTGTGTCGGCGGGAAGAGGTGAAGCAGCCTTTAGATGTGCGTTGGACGCGAGCATATCGGCCAGCGCTACAGCTTCTGATAAAAATTCGGACAGCTTATAATCGCGGCCATTGAAGGCGATTGTTTTGGATGAAGGGGGCATAGCAAAAAAGTGTAGTCCGGATAAATTGCTTCGACCCCATGACCTACAGTTAGTATTTCATTCAATTCGTAGTCACGCATCACACCAGATCACACACTGTTTTTTTATTGCGGCAATAATTTTTTCTCGGGATTTTAATTGCATCATTTTTTCCGAATCGAGTACGAAATACTTCCAATCGTGACGTCATGCGTTGATCCGGTCCTCTCCTCTCACCACGATGTGCTACGACTCGGAGGCTCTCTTAGCGTTCAAGCTGCGAAGACGAGTGTGTTGGCCGCGCTTGCTCTCTTTCGGATATTTGCATTCGAGCCCACGCTTCTCGCATTGCCTGCTTCATCGGTGAGCAAATTTTCGTGGAATCGTATGAGCGACGTACTCGCACGGCCGATCCTTCGTCTCGTCCACTGGCTTCGGTACACACGCAATCTTCCTCGATCTACAAAAGAAACACGCCAACGTCTGTTTCTTAGGCCCAATCTGTTTGATTTCCGTGATCTTGAACGTTTGAGGCCAGCGATGGCCCTCGGGATACAGATACCCAGGGAACGTCTCGCCGTGCCCCTCTGTTGGGACCACGGGGAACGGCGAATCCTCTCGATCTGTAGCGACGAATGTATCGTTCATGCTCACGAAACCTTGCACCGCAGTTGCAGCGGGCAGATGCACACGCGGTGGGTTGTTCACCATCTTTGGGAACTGAGACCGGGAAGGCTGTGGCTGGGTGCTTGACGATTGAGCGGCGAACTTGGGTCGTACATGTTCGCCGGGATCCTTCGTATGATACGAAGGATGATAAGCACTCTGCGAAGCATGCCAGGAATACCGATCATCGTGGCTTGCAGAAGTAGGTGCTTCGAGCACTCTATAACTTCGACTGGGTCCCGGATGATGCCCATGTCTGGTGTCGGACGGGGCCAAAATCTGGTGCTCAGGCTGTACGAACAACTTGACGTTCTCAACAGCAACATTGTGGGCCTGGAACGACAACTCTTCTGTGACTGGCCACGGCGAAGAACAGTGATTGATTTCGGAACCGTGGGCCGGGTAATGTCGTGCGCCCACAGAGGTATAGTCGTCGCGATAATGTGCCTGCAAAGACCAGGTAAGTAATGGACCCCAAAAGGAGAATATGTACTGATGACCTGCACGTCCATGCGTGGGGCGGAATGGTCGAAGGTATTCACAGGCAACGAGTTATTAAACCCAGAATTGTAATGGGACAGTTGGACTGGCGCGTGAACCGCCAGGGAGGCCGTCGCTGAACTCTTGGAATCGTACGACGAATGCATTGGCCTGAAGTCGCTGTTTAGCCACGCGACTAAACAACATTGTCCATTGATTGGCTTGCTTACCATTCAGTTCTATAGGGATGGTGGAACGCATTTCCGGTGGAAGGGTCGCCCATCTGATACTTGGAGACGGATATGACTTCAAGTGAGTGGTTCTAGGTTCCAACCAGCGAAGATTGGGAACCAAATTTCGCCTCCTCATATTTATGTCGGCATTTCGAACTCCGTCTCTGCGCGTTGATCAAATACGTTGCATGCATCGAACATGGACCCACAGAGATAATCAACTGGGGTGTAAACAACGAGATGACTCGAACGGTAATGCTCGCAGCCGTGCATATCTCCGCGTCGTGAGATACATACCCAATTGCAGTGAGCTTTTCATCCTGCATTAGGCAATATATAATATCGACGCGCCTAGTTTATTCAGCCGTGCGATCCGGGACCCACTAACCTGCTCGCCAGTCAAACGTCCAGTGTCGGTGGTTGGCCCACGAAGTCAGGCGATCAGGGCGCTAACACCATCAAAGTTCTCGGCCACGGAGAGTTTGCAGGGGTTTTCTCGGGCATTTTGGCCATTATATCAGTCCGTCCAATTTGAATTCCATCGCAAACAATTACTATAAATTGGATGAGACCCTACAGGAACCTCAATTTCTGCATCATCAAGTCCGTTGAATTTCGTAATACGAAGTTCTGTCTTTATAGCGCTGTGTACAGCTTGGTGAATCAGAGTGACTCACTCCGACTCACTCTGATCTACCACTCCCTGCGAGGACGACGGATCCGGTACCAGACGTACTGTGCGCTAGCGGCTAATTCGGTTTCAGTTTCTTTGTGAGTTGAATTCCTGGGTGACCTTCATTTTCTTCATCGAACTAATTCCCACAATTCCTGTCGTTTCATTTCAGGTGCCCTCATTTCAGAGTCGACGAAAGGCCGTTGAAACATTTGTATGTCTTGTTACCATGTCATACCGCAGTTTACTCATTTAGGCACTGGTTGTGCAGGTTCATCATGATCTCCAATATTACATGTTCCGATTTATTTGAATATGAATCCGTGTCCAATTTCTTTTGCACTATTCGCTGTACTTCTTCCACTCCGGCGGCCTGTGGAACATATCAAACTTACTTCTTTGTACAGCCACAAGGTTGAATATGTTTTGACGTTCGGCCCGCTTCGCCGACCGCTATTTCTCTTAAGCGGCGCGGTGTAGACTCCCACATTGTCAGCGCCACCCTTTCCAGCTTCCCTTCTGTTGCCTTCGCATCGGGTTCATCGATCTTGGGGATCATGTTGTCTGCTGGCCATTTGATTTGGATATCTTGTCGCCCCTTATTCCGTCTGTGAGCGACATGTATCTTCAAAGCACGTTTTTCGTGCGACTAACAGTTTGGGGGCTTGAAAGCATCATCTGCGCTGGGTTTGGATTCGCGATCACGAAAGCGGACATATTTCCCGCTGTCGCTGCACGGGGCACAGGCCAGATCCTGCTGGTAGTACATCCCCTTCTCCGACCTTGTAGAGGCTAATCGATTCGGATATTTCAAGAATATAACACTCCCCAGTTTGATGTTCTCCAAGATTGTGCCAGCATTCACGTCTCAAAACATCAGTGCATTGGGTGCTGTGTGATACGCTGCCTGTCAAGGCGCCAACTGAACTTTTTCAGGTCCACTCGTCCTCGTGGCATTACTGTACGAGGGGATCGGCATTATATTGGCGTGGCTGATTAGCCAGATATTCTGGGTACCGCACAGGTTCCGGTAATGCATCCTTTTAATATTATGAGCTGAATGTTTTGTCTGATCCGACGCAGATGGGGCATACTAGTTGCGGGCGGATGGGGAAATTACGGCGACATTCGTGAGTTACAAAATAACTGAGAGGGCCTTGTTCTCATATTTCAATTTTCAGCAACCGCGGTCGTTATGAGTATTACTGGCGCCGCCCCATTTAACGGAACAACTGATCAGACACTGAGTGTGGCATATATTTCGGGATTTCTCCTCGTTTATATGTTAACGTTCTTTCCCCTGGGAGGCAGCCATCTCGTTGGACTGGACTACGTCGGTCCAGACATTGAACCTGAAGAGGTTCAGGAAGCTGCCCACCGCCGCCGTAAACTCATATTTATGGCATGGCCAATGAAGGCGGTGCGACTTCTGCGACGACGACATACTCCGCAGTTCGAAGAGTCCGAACCCGAAAAGCCTGAACGACCGCGTGTCACATCCAAACAGGTTTCTTTCGATCGGGATATTCCACCAGGTGGCGGCACGTTCCTACCTCATTCACAGGGCTGGCACTCGGGGCTGACGTCCCCTGCACTCACGGCTACTGCTGTGGAAGATGTATTGTACCCCGGCGATGACCGGCCCTCGGTCCCGATAGTCCCGACCTTGGACTTGCCTGCGACGGTGCGCTCGCCATCGATCCGGCGCCGTAAAACAATATACGCCAACATCAAACCTTTTCTACGAAATCTCTTCATGCCGGGATCTATCTCCATCATCGTTTCCTTCGTGATCGCCTTAGTTCCCCAGCTCAAGGCGCTGTTCGTAGAGGTTGATGGGACCCACATTCCACCTGCACCTGATGGCGACCCGCCGCTGGCATTTATCTTTGACACAGCGTCGTTCATCGGGGCTGCATCTGTGCCTATGGGCCTTGTTTGTCTGGGCTCCGCGTTGGCGCGCCTCACCATACCGCGCGGCGCATGGAGGTCCCTTCCTTCCGGTGCTATCTTGGGCCTCGCGATTGGGAAGACACTTATTTCGCCCGTCCTTGGCGTCCTTATCTGCAACGGCCTCATCAGTGCAAATATCATTTCCAGGGACGACAAGGTCCTCCAGTTTGTCTGCATATTTTTCTCGTGCCTCCCTACGTCAACAACACAGGTGCGGTGGCTGGCAACTGCGCTGATTGCAACCAAATTTCTCATTGCCCCACTAGGTCTTCATTACCCAAGTATACAGTGGTACAGGGAGCGCTGAACACCTATCTGCTTTCCTGATTCCCCAGTATATCCTGATGTTGCCTGCCATGACTGGTCTCACAGCATACACCCTTCGCACTCTTTTCTGATCCTCGTTTCCCCATCCTATCGCATCCGGCCTGTGTCTAGTACTCACAGCCACTAGAATTCCCAGACCCGTATGTGCCAATATATATATATTTGAACACACTACTTCCCTCTCTTTATAAAATTACGCCTGTCCGTCTGAAGCCTTTTTGTAGTCCGCCGTATAAAATCACGGGCTTTTACCCGTGATGCTTATTTCGACACCATCACCAACCAGCTCCCGAAACGCGTCGAGGACATCCGCCGGAGGTGCCCGGGAGGGGTGTCCGACAAGATGAAATTGGATGCGGCGTGTCGAAACCGCACGAACGAGCGTTCTCCAAGCGGAGGAGGAAATACGAATGTAACTGGCAGTATGGATGGTGAGACTGCGAAGATTGGGGAGCAGGGAAGGGGAGTCGGCCAAAGCGGCGGATAAATGCTCCACACTTTGTGTGTCCGGTCTCCACATTTCGAATCTCGCGAGGCTGGGAATAAGATGGAAGCATTCGTGCAGCTCAATCGAGTTCGGAGTAGGATGATGTTGATAGCCCATGACCAGTTCTTGGAGTGGGGGCGTTGATCGCTTCATGAAACTGAGAAGATCGCCCGCAGAGACGGAGTACATTGGCAGGGAGAGCGCTTCGAGGGCGGGGAGGGACAGAAATTTAAGAATGACGTCATCGAACCCGTCGCGGTCATACTCCCAGTCTCCAAACGTCAACCGACGCAGAGATGGAAGCACTGGATTTTCGCCCGTGACGGAGCCATGCAGCGGGACGCAATTGAAGACACATTCGACGAGATTGGGTGCTAGACGCAGCAGTTCGAAGATTTGGTCAGCGAAGCCCCTTCGCTCGATGTAAAAACGAATCGTCAGGTGCTCAAGCAACGGCAGGGGTCGCGGGATCGTGCTACGGAAGACGTCAATACCTCTCCCGTCGTACTGGTCGTCGTCCGATATTTCTAGGCGCTTCAACCGCGCCGCCTGTCGCCATATCACGGCAGAGACGGTGGAGTCCCACTTGCTCAAGTCTCCCCGAAATGACACGGACAAGGGGCGATTACGTGCACGCTGAAACCAAATCGGCAGGAGTTGTGTCAGGCCCTGGTTGCAGGGGAAGTAGATCTCAATGGCGCTCCACAGATCGGGTGTCGAGAGCGCAATGGCAGACCAAGTGTTGCAGATGTTTAGAAGGAGAGTAGGGGCACGATCTGCTGTAGGTTCATGGAAGGGGGACAGAGATTGGAGAAAAATCTCTGAGCAAATCTCGAGGGGAAGACTCGCGATGGGATCGAGCACAGTGTTGAGCTGGCGCTGAAGCAGGCTTTTATCGCGCTCCAGCTTCTTTATGAGGTTATCAATCTCCATTATGCGTGCACGAAGCTCCTGGGCGGGCATTTGGGAGGTCGGTCTCACTGATCTTCGAATGCCACCCAGTCAGAACATTTCAAAACGGTTTCGGAGACTTGGTTTGAACTCACCTATGAGACGGAATGTGCGCTACAGGATTCCTGAAACCAATATTACTGGCACGTTCGTTTGTTGCGCTGATGGGTCGTGGTGGAAGACAAAAGGTTTCGATCAATCATCGCCAGACACACATGCAAACAAAAGTGTCCGATTTCTCAAAGATACGCCGAAACGATCCAAAAATCCATGATTTCTGAAGTTCTAACGCTTTCAACCCAGATTTCAGCCCGCATGGCTTCAGGTGACTGAATACTTTTGTGCCGCCCAGACATCCCCACCGGCAACCATCGGAGCACCAAAACCTTCCGGCGGACTTCCAAGTCGGCTATCTCGGCAACGGCTATCGGACATTGAATACTTTGATCCGGCTGTTGACTCTTGAGTTGAGTATGAAGATTCTGGACATTTCAAGCAAATTTCTACCCTCTTTCTTAGAGTAGGCTAACCGGATTCATACAATGACTTAAGTTATTCACTTTCGAAATATGAATATGATAGTGAATGATACGCTACAACACGTTGGACAGTTGGACTTGGACGAGGTGTTGGATGTACCTGTAGGTAAACCTCCCAGTCTCTCCAAAGTCCCACACTTTAGGCTGTTGCCACTGGACCTCAGCTTAACATAAAGCCTTGCCTAGCCTTGGCCTAGTCATCACCTCAGCAGGCGTACAATAATGAGCCATAGCGCAGTGAATTGAATGCCCAGTTCCGTCCCCATGTCAACCTTCCTTACAACTGCCGTACATTCGTAATGATCAGTTCCTAGTCTACACATTGAGGGAGTATGATGGTATATGTCTGATAGTACATGTCGTGGCACACCGCCGTTCGGCGACCAACAACGAGATCCAGTTTCGCCTACTATTCATCTGTTATAACTCACACGCCAGCTTTTGGGGCCACCGGCGTTGGAACCACTTCTTTATCACATCTTCCGCCGCCTTCTGGTTTGTGTTCTCAAGGTCGTCATTGATACACAGGAGCGCGACGTTCTTCTGCCGGTCGGTGCTGTGCAGCAGGCGCTCCGTTTGCACCGCGCTTTTCATGCCCATGAATGTCGTTGGCGTGTCGCCGAGAACGTATGCGTAGCGCATCAGCAGTCGTACTGCGAAGGCGCGCGGATCTTTTGGCAAGGGAGGTGCAGTCGTTGGTAGATCGAGCGGGAGGATGATGGGATCGGATGGGGAGTGCGTCGCTGTGGAAGACGGTGCAGGCAGGAACACGTCGAGACCGCTCCTGGCGTTGTGGATGAGCGCGGCGATGACTAGAAAAAGAGAAAAATTATAGACAAATATTATAATGAATGTTTGATGCGTACTGTTGTCACCGCACGCAGTGTCACTCTGCAGAAAGCGGCGGAACATGTCCCATGCCTGTTCGGTGTCCTCGTCGATGCAGTCCCGGTTCATGTCAATTCGTCTTGCGAGGGAATGGAAGTTGGCGCTATATCCGTCCATGGATACTATATCGAACCCTCGGTCAAAATCAACACCAGGGTAAAAGTTCAAAGCACACGTACCCCAGGAATACGTGGTGTCGCCTTCCGTCTGCGGATCGACTGCACGAGGCGGCTGCAGTCCCGCCATCAGGAGGTTCACCTCCACATCGTTGGACGTCCGCCGTTTTGCCTGCTCCAAAGACAAAATATCTGCGCTCCCGCCTAGCTCTTCCCACATCTTCCTCTTCTGCTCGGGGCCCAGTGTGCCGGAGTGCCCGCCCCATTTACCAACGACCCAGGACCACAACAGCGCTTCACGGTGCCGCTCGATCACATAATGTGTCGCTATGAAGATGGTATTGACCTCGTATTCATTAGGAACCTTGTGCGACCCGCGGAACTGCGATAGCGGCGTTGCAGCGAAGTACTCTCCGAAGGCCAGGGACACCTCGTGCATGAGCGGAAGGGAAAGTGCGCGCGCGTTATGTTGCATGTAGGGGCGCCTGCGGGTCCCGAAGCGCTGGTCTTGGAAGCGGTGTGAAAATCAAACAAAGAAATTGAAATTCTGAAAGCGGCACTTACTCAGGAGGTATGCACTCCAGCCTAGGGACCTCCACTCCCCGCCGCCATCAGCATGGCCAGTGGAATCACCGGCAACGAGGAGATTTGGATCCATGCGGAACACTGGTCCATACAACGTAGTATGGAAGGCCGACGGCGGGAGAGGGAGTAACATGAACTGATCGTCGTTCAACGCAACACTACATTTTGTTAGTGGATATTGAGGACGAATAAGGGGGCGCACATAGCATCAGAAACTATTTCCGGATCGAGGTGAGGAAGCTGTGATTCCACAGCATGGCTGGATAGGGTTATATTTAGATTCGCTTCAGTTAAGCTAGCGGACTAGTACCTGTTAAAACTCGGGAGAACTTTATCTAGCCAGTCAGTTGCGTTATTAGCCTGCAAGGTAACGCCAGGCCTCCCCGTTAAACGAAAAAGTTGAGTGTCTAAAAATGTATCCCTAAGGTCCGTATCCAACGTCAAGCAAAAAATAGAACGTACCGTGCTGTAACCGGATGGGTGGCTGCGTTTCAGGGTCAGGGCAGCCGTAGAATGCGCACTCGATGTCCAGCCACTGAGGGACCAGCCCTAAGCGGCGCTCATGTCCCGACGCCGTGGGCTCCGAAATATCGGCCGTAACGATGTGCCAGGTGCTATTCCGCCAGCTCGCGGTCGCATTTCGTGCTGCACGAAGGGAGTATCGGAGCTCGTCGTGCTCCCGAAACCGGGCCTCATTCGCCCAGTATTTCGTAGACTTTAATAGAGCCTGGCGCGCCTTTTGGTGCAAGGGGTCTCTGAAAGACATGTGAAGATCAGAGATGATTAGGATGGGTGGGGGCGACGCACGAGCCATTGACCCAGACATAGACCAGGTCGATTCGCGAGTCTTGCACCATGTTGTAGCGACAGGGGTCTTGCCACAGGCCTGTGGCTACCCATTTATCCAGGCACTCGTCGGAGAGGGCACGATGCGCTCTGATGGGTCGCACCGTTTGGTCTACGAGAACATCTTCTGGGGATGGGGCGAAAAATGGGTGGTACACCGTGGCGTCAATGATTTCGGGTACCGGTTCTATGAGTTCGGGTATTGGTGCATCGAGCTCGACTTCGAGTTCCTCAGGCTGCTCGACATCGACTTCGAGTTCCGCCTGTTCAGAAACTGGGATGAAGGTATTTGGAGTGAGGGTCGATCTCCAAGGCCGTTGGATAGTGAGGAACCCGATAGACGTCAGAGATAGGACGACGATTAATAGTATCGCGGTACACCGGACTGGATTATAGAGCAGGTCGCGCCACGAGGAGTGCTTTCCCCCGAGAGGCTTGTAAAGGTATAATGAGCGAGTGGCCATGACGAAGCGACGGCGAGGGATCTGCATTATTGAGACCCGTCAGCTACCGGAGTGGCTTCGGAAATACAGCACGTACTCAGTAGAGGAATTAAATCAGGTCGTGTGCCTCCAGTTTATGAGTAGTGTGGTTATTCACGACAGAGAGCGACGAATTGTCGGGATAAAGGGGAAATGGCACACGACCGGCGGAAAGAACGGAAAGGGATAAGAAAAGGATAAGAACTCGCAAAGGCGCTGCGCAGCCGATGGGAAGGACAAAACACATCTATCAATAGCCTATTAAAAGCGCGTCTGTCGATCATCATCATTAAGTAGGTTAAAAATACATCTTTTGACCAAGGCTTCAGTTCATATTCTTATGTAAGTCTTGGGAGCTTTGTATGTGCCTTCATGCTTGAGCAGAGCTCACACTGAGTCACAGCGCTCACCACCACTGTGCACCACAGACTGCATCAGTGATCACACCATATTTGCATCTACTGCCGTTCTTCCGTGTTACGCGAGTGCCAGCGCACTCGGCAATCGTCGGTGTGACATTTAAATATCCTGGCTATCTTTGGGACACTATTTTAGAAGCGAATCATAAGACTGCCAGGGAGCTCCTTACACAGCGGAATGTTCGACGTATAGGCTCTCCACCCACTTTCTGTAAGGCTCCACATTCTCCCGGAATCGCCGCGGAGACATAAATACAGGTCGTGTGCTTTGGTAGTTCACTTGATGTAATTTGATTTGATAGATGCAGAGTAGATTGGCTCAATGACTGTGACGGGGTTGATGCGTCGTCCCGCTCCGCAGATATCCAAGCCGATATCCAAGATATCGGATCCATAGGCGCAAGATTACGAGAATTGCCTTTTCCGACGGCGCGGACGTAGTGATGTGGTGCGGTGATGGCAGCTTTCACCGCCACCGAAGGCCAAGAGCGCCAAGAATTGAACTTGGCGATCACTCGCTGTTTGGGAAGTCCCGGAGGCGTTTGTCTCTCCCAGGACCTGAAGACGTTTTCTTACGAGCGCGCAAATCCGACTATTCAGGTTCGGGCCGCCAGTCGTTTCCACAAGCCTCCACGTGATAGAACCAACAGGAGTCGTCGTCTTTTTTTAGTGCCGTGAGGTATGTATGGGATATTTTGATTCGTTTCTACTTACATCGTAACCTTTCCCTCAAAATTTATCCACATTCCGCGGTTTGTAAAAGTCCTGATGGACGAGCTCTATCTGAGGTCCGTACTCGGCCTTGCACGGCGTTGTCAGGACGACCCAGAGTACCTGTCTGTCTATTTATAATCTTGCTTTGTATCACCTTTATTCAGCACCAAGCAGACAGTGAAGAGAAGAATTACTTCAGGGCGCCTCACCCCTTTCCTTTTATTTCGAATCGCAGTCCACGAATTACTGAAAGACAGAAATAGCCGGTCTTACTTTGTAAAAGAGACAGGGCAACCGTTAGCCCTGGTTATTCAGAATATTCTCGTCCCACATGACGTTTGGTTTATAATTAGTTTCTGACATCCATCGCTGAAACACACGCGGTACGTCCGAATCTTCTTATTCGGAAAATTCAAAATCCGTCGAGCTGTCTAGGTCTCACAAATGAGCAAGGCTCGGGAAATTACCGAGTTTCCGACATGGACCTCATGTGTTAGACTGACGTTGACCACGAATCCATGGATCTAATATTATCGGGGAAGAATATGGAGTTCCAAAAATCGTTGCAATTTAGATGACGGACGTGCCATTTGCGTGCCATCGTTGAACTTGTCCGAGGCCACAAAATTATAACTGATGGACACTTGATGGACACCCTCGCACGAGGTGAATATTTCGGCCCGGACCCGGCGTCTGTCCTCACTCCACGCACAAGGAGGGTATATTCACTGTTCGGGGCAAAGTTGTGTCCCAGCTGTTTAGTTCTACAGCTTGACAATTTCCTCAATCCGGCGTTCGGAAGTTCCTAACGGGTAACTGCCCTGTAATTCTATCCACCTACCAGTGTTCACAACTACAGGGACGCCCATAACTCAAATGTTCAATGGCCATTAGTAGGTCCCGCCTACCCGGTCATAAACTGTTCCGTTGCCCAACCGTTGCCAGTGGGCGCCCACAGAACATGATTTCAGTTCAGATGGCCGCCCTGTGTTTGTGACCTGTTCAACTTGAAGTTGTCAGGATTCCTACCCGTACTGACAATTTGTGTCTCCGAGCTATTACAAACGACACGCAAAATGATCGTACTCCTGTCGATTGACACTCAGGAGACCGAAGATAGAAATGTACAATTTATTATGCAATGATTATTGAACAGAGCCCCTGTCTGATGTTCGTAACTGTAGAGCTCCCTGGCCAACCACACTCGCAGGAAAATTGGCAACTGGCTTAATAACAGCTAGATGAAAGTTGAAAGTGCAACGGGATTTAACTATCAATTTGTCGATCCATCCCTTTTGCGTGAAGATCTCGCTGTGTGTTATACACTTGATTCCAGTCAAGGAAAGGGAAGAAGTGTGGAATGAAATTGAGCGCTGAACATTGAAACAAAAAAAACCAGGCTAATATGGTATACTCGTGTTTTGACAATGCAGTGGTTCATGAGAGCCCCGATTGGCCTCCAATGTCCATTCACGTGGTGGGTTCGGGAGCGACCAGCATGAACGTCCCAGCTATGGGATTCCCAAGGTCAACCGCCCTCGCAAACTGGCTGATATTGAAATTCGAGACGATAGTCGTCGAGTTGACCAGCGTCTGGTGTGCAAACTGAGGTGACTGGTTGAACAGAAGGAATATGTAACTGTACAGTATGAATATCAAATTGAGGGGCCAAAAAAACGGCAACTACTTACCGGTGGGCATCAGACCCCGCAGGAGGAGTCGGTTGCAGGAACTCGGACAAGGCGGGTGTAGAGTTAACTAGGCGGCCTCCGCTGTTGAAAAAGTTTCCGCCTAAGAAGTGTCGGATTTGGGCCACTGTGGGATCTTGGGGGGTCGGCGCATCGGGATCGACGGTGGAGATGACAAAGGGCCCGTGTCCCACATTTCCTACAACGCGAAAAATCGGAGGGCCGGCAGTGTCTGCATGTTGGTTTCGGTTATTTCGCCACCCGGAAGATAGATGACGTCGTGTGCTCACCATTGCGCGGTACATGAATTCCCGCGTGGAGTGTGATTGGAGGTCCCACAGTCTGTGGAAGAGAAACTTCGAGCAGAGCGCTGGGTTTGAAGACGATGTTCAAGTCCGTTGGAATCTAGCACAAGGGTCAACATTTGCACGCTGCGTATTTTACAGCGAAGTACGTCTGCTGCAACGAAGGCGTTGTCTACCGCGCGAATGGAGACGTCTTGGCCCGCAGCGACCAGAGCAAGCGCAAATAAGGACGCAAGGCAAGTAAAGTGCATCGTCAGAGATGGATGGAAGCCTTCTTGGCGAAAGGCAATTCATCCCATCCTGCTTTTATGCGCTCCCTATTCAGCGCCGGGAAAGCGGAGGATATCGACTCCGGACGCAGTGCATGGGAAGGCAGACTCCAGAATCCATGTGGTAGTGCCATAGTCGCTGTGGGACTTCCCATGCTCACAAGGAGAAATGGTGAAGTTCTGATAAAATTGCGGAATCTCTCTTGGGGTCACTGCAATTGTATCGTACGATGTCGGACTCCTGGGCGCGTAACGGTATTGCGAACAACTCGCTTAATGAAAGCGTTGCGAACGCGTACTGCTGGCCATCATGCTTTGATCACTTTCGGCACGGCCTCGGCACCATGTTTGTCCTGAAAAGTTGTCCCAGCCGCCGCTTGGCCAAAGCTTGGCTCCTCTCAACCTGGTCGGTCAATTGCGAGTACTTTTCGCCTTCTTCATCTCGGCATATGAATGAACCTGCAGAGTTCACTAGAACCATCAATGCACCCGTCTCAAGCACATCTGGACTTTTGGCAAACGGCATGTCTTGCTTGGCAAACGCGGATCTCAGCTCGTAACGACAATGACTAGGGAATACGAATATTATCGGCAGGGTTGTTGAAGTTCACGCGCAAGGTCCGCCTTATATACCAGGCCTAATCTGATAACACCTCCGAGTCCACTACCTTTGTTTCCGTGTTCACGACACGAAAAATGGACCACAACTCCGGGTCGGAAACTGTTGAAGAAAAGCAACCACAGAGCACCGTACTATCCGGAAAGCGCTTGTGGACAGTTTTCGTTGCGCTGTAAGTTGCCTCGTAAAAGATTCACTTTCCTGGTCAACGTTAATTACCTCCAAGACTACTCGCGGTATTATTGGTGGCTCTGGACCAGACGATCCTAGGTTTGTCCGCATTCCCAGATGCACCACTATTCATGAGCAATTTCTATTAGCGACCGCACTTCCAAGGATTGCTTCTGTATGAGATTTTCTTCGTTTTTGCCTCGTGGAAGTACATCTGACTCGCGTTCCTTCAGGACCTCGATTCCTTCGCCTTGCAAGCCTGGGCTGCAACCTCGTTCGTTTTGGCCCAAAGGTGCATACGACACTTACGTTGTCCATCGATTGGAACTGAACCGCCGTCTCAGCGCCTTCCTCTTGTTTTTCGGCCAGGTGCTTCGTATCTTCCCTGCAAAATGGGTCCTCTCAGCCACCATCGCAATCTTTGAGTTGGGCTCCCTCGTGTGTGCATTAGCCCACAGTATGGGAACCCTCATCGCGGGAAGAACGGTGAGCGGTGTCGGGGCCGCAGGGATGTTCGTCGCCATGTTGCAAGTGATCACCCAGGCGATTCGCCTCGAGGATCGTCCCAAGTACATGGGCATGCTTGGCGGCGTCTTTGCCTTATCCTCCATCATTGGACCATTAATCGGAGGAGCGTTGACTGACCACGTACGTTCTATTCTTCTCATTTATTTCAACCACGTACTGAACGAGTCCCAGGTGACATGGGTATGTTCCCCTCCCATTATCCGCAACAACCTTGGGAATAATGACCAAAAAGAGATGGTGTTTCTACCTCAATATTCCTGTGGGTGGTGTGTCGATGGTGGTTATTGCCCTACTCCTCAAACCGGTGATCCCCTTGGGAGCCGATCCAGCCAAGCGGTCGCGGAAGGACCTATGGGATCAAGTGTGCAAGATCGACTTCGTCGGCACAGT
The DNA here is from genome assembly GCA_029281435.1 of Mycena haematopus. Taxonomy (NCBI): domain Eukaryota; kingdom Fungi; phylum Basidiomycota; class Agaricomycetes; order Agaricales; family Mycenaceae; genus Mycena; species Mycena haematopus. Next base: position 53,919 of record JARJCV010000015.1, on the reverse strand, counting down.
CCTGGTTGTCGCTTCAGTTACTTGCCTCGGGCTCGCTCTGCAGTGGGGCGGAAATACCAAACCCTGGAACGACAAAGCGGTCATCATTGTTCGTCAATCGTCCTCCTACTCCATCCTTCCTGCTGATGCAGTCGTCCCAGACGTTCATTTTCGCTGGTTTACTGGCGATTGTTTTATTCCTTTGGGAGAGACAGGTCGGTGACGCCGCCATGACTCCACTGGCGATTTTCAAGTCACGGTCAATGTATGTGATGACCCCCTCACATAGTATTCTTCTGCTAACGCATACCAGATACGCTATCATGATCTACGGGTTTCTGAACCGATTCACCCAACTTATCTTCGCCTATGCAAGTTGTCTTGCATTCACACTCTTCGGCGATAGGCTGACTTGGGGACCACTGTAGTACCTCCCCATTCTCTATCAAGTCGTGCGGCACCACAGCGCCACCAGGTCTGGCATCGATATCCTTCCTATGCTGATTTCTGGCATAGTCATATTGATTGGCTCTGGTATCCTTGTCGGAAAGTTTGGGTATTAGTGCGTTCCCGATTTTCTCAAGTTGTCGTGCATGTGCGTTGGCTGACGATAGCCGCAGCTACCCCATCCTACTCGCCGCCCCACCTTTCCTTGCCGTCGGTTCAGGGCTGCTCTACTCGATCGGCCTTACAACGTCCGGTGCCAAACTCGCCGGGTTCCAGATCATCCTCGGTGCAAGCACCGGCTTGGGGATGCAGAACTCGATTGTCGCTGTCCAGTAAGTGCCTCTTGCTTGCCCACTTCTCATTCATCATTCCTATTGATAACAGAGTCGAGTTTAAAGACGAGCCCAAGCTCCTCGCGCAGGCCCAAAGCGTTGGGTCGTTCTTCCAGGTCAACACATTAATCAATCACTCCTATTTAAGCTGAATCTCATGCTCCGCTGTTCTCCAGTTCCTCGGCGGGATGGTTGGGCTTAGTGTAGCGGAGGCTGTCTTCTCCTCGGAGCTTACCCGATTCCTGGCCCGCTATGCCCCCGACGCACCGGCAGCCATCGCGCGCAACTCGCCGACCGCGATATACACCGATCTCCCTGCGGCGCTTGTTGCTGGCGTCGTCAAGGCATACATCGAGAGCCTGCGGGTCGTGTATCTCCTCGGCGTCCCTGTCGGTAAGTGATTTGAATTCTCTATCATCTTTGTCTGACGACGATGACTGCAGCGGGTATATCCATTCTGGCGGCCTTGTTCATTAGAAATATCAAGATCGTCAAGGAGGGATCGGTCCTAGCCAACTCGAAGGAGGCGGATTTGGAGAAGCCTTGAAGTTTGCACATAATTCTTGTTGTTGTGGCTCGGATGGTTGAAGGGACTGGGATGTGGACGGATTTGACAACTACTATAATTTCCCCTACTTGTACTGATGCGTACTTTCGCGGCGTCGTCTGTTGCCGTTTATTTTTTTGCTATCCGGTTGGTAGAGACATGGGTCGGGAGATTCCGCGATATTCCGGTATTTTCCGTTGCACGCTGATCGATTGATCACGCTGCGGAAGACACTTTGGAGTCTCGAGCGCACATTCTACGCGCCGCGTCAAAGCGAAACGCAACCTACGTGAGCACCGTGATTGCATCCGAGGTGACTTCGCCCAGAATCATCCTCCTCAAAGCGCCGACATTTGGTCGGTATTTTTCTCTCATAACTGGACATGGACGTCGTGGAGGGACATAGCGGCTTAGAGGAAACCGTCTCGGCGAGAGAGTCACCTCGGTATGTCTCGCTTGATCTCTATACGAAAACATGCCTGGTCAACGGGTTCCTTTCAGCGTCGTGCACGTCGACACAGCCAGTCACTATCAGCTTGCCGTCCCCCGAGGCATGCAAAACCATTGCAGCCTTGAGGATCCCGCGTCCCTGCCTCAATGTTTTGTCAAAAAGGAACACGACTTTGCCACTCCGTTTCATTCCGTCAAAGTCAAATTCGACTTCAGTCTATCAACGAGTGAGGGCGATCGCATTTTGGCCTTAGTCGCTGGTCTGGTGACACAGCAAGGGACCGATTATTGGCGCTTGCATGCTGTGTCGCGGAGGAAGAAACGTGCAGATTTTGCAAGCTGCTCCAAATGTTGCGCAGGAATTTGGCGTATAAGTATGTAGCCAATCCATCCAACGTCTCAGCAACTTTCCACTTTACCTTTCAGACTAAACTCACATCCGAGTCCTCCAATCTTCTCATCGTCAATGACTACTCGAAATGCTCGCCCAGTCCCCGTTAGTCCACCCCCAGGTATTGGGGGCAGACCCATTCGTCCCCCCGCTAGTCCTCCCGCTGGTGTTGGCAGGAATACCCCGGGCGGTGTTGGTGGCGGGCCCGTTCAAGTCCGTAGTGTTGGCATGGAGTTAAGCAACGATTTTAGTCGACCTAGTGTTCCTCCGCCGTACGTCGCTCGTCTTTCACATTGCTATTCTGTGGGCTAACGACGATATTTTAGCGAACGGGGTGCCTCTTCCGAGGTTCGTACCGCTCAGCAGATCAACCGGCAACAAGAGAGCTACTTCGAGTCTTCAACCGTCGGTGGTGAGGTCGTCAAGGCGCCGAGTACAAGTTCGTATAACCGAAGCGAAATCGAGTGAGACATCTCGTTGTGGGCTTCAAAACGATCATTAATTACATCCATCTCATAGGGGATACCTCGATTGTTCCCTCAGCAGCATAACTCTGGCCGAATGTAACCTCACCTTGGAAGAGGGCGTACAGCTCCGAATCGACTGGACGTCGCCTGAGGGCAAATCCGCGACCTCAATTTTGGATCTCGATAAATTCATCGGGAATGTTAGCGGACGCCTCGTATGGGGTCATGGCACTTCCGACTTCAGCCAGTCGTGCGAAAATCCCAGCCTGGATGGAACATTCCTCATTGCGTCGTGCTTGCACAACGATACCTACATCGAAGATCGCCTGGACTTGAGCTCTTATATCACCTACATCAGCAATCCCAGTGGTGGAGGCTTCGGCCCCGTTGACTCCGACTTCTCCGAATTCATGGCCTCGCCCAACTGGATGAATTTCACCATCATCACTCAGCCGGACATGAGCAGCTTTCTCGGGCATCCGCGATTCCGGAAAGCTGTTTCCGGCGTCGCACACCGCGCGGTTGACGAGGCCATGAGCAATATGCAGTATGTTATGCAGCGGATGGCCCAGCAGATGGTCCAGCAGATGGTCGATGAGGCGATGGAGATGGTCAGGCTCAGGTCCGACCTGCGCATCGAACGCGAGATGGACCAATTGGTCAAGACAGCTGCCGTCAACGCTGCGTACTCCGGTATTAATCGGTTTACAATTATGCAGTCTGAGGCGAGACAGGCCTACAACGCCTTCGCTCCACATATTAACACACCTCAATTGTCGCATATGAATACGGTTGCCGTTCGCGATCGAGTCTAATTCTACTTCGCTTCTGACCGCATGCCAGCGATTCCTGCGGCTACACGTTCCACTGTCCACTCTAGTTACCTATATAACCACTGTTGACCCATTGTTTCGAATCGAGCCTCATTTATTACGCGCAGAATCGGAGCTGATGTCAAAACAGATTTATACCTTCCATAGTGTTCCATCCTGCTTGAAGACGCGGATTAGGTGCGGACCAGGAACGCGTCGTGCGTTGAATCCTGTTATGCTGCCCTTGCCGTTCAACCCGCAACAACGGGTTAAACGATCAACACATTCGAAATGGAACTCCGTTTCCGCATTCAAGCCTCTGGCCCGGGCTAGGAAAGCCCGACACGGTGAATGGAACACCGTGTCCTCAATGTTTAGCCACGAGTTGGTGGACACACGCTTTGACTCCCTGTGTTGTGTTTGATCAAAGTGTATCCTTCTTTTTGTGGCACGCGACGTTGGTTTCGTTCTCTCCGCTGCTGCAGGCTACGATTAATCTCGTATTTTTCTTTCGTCTTTCGGCACACGCGCTCAGGCTGTAGCCCTGGGTTGAATCCGGTTCAACCATCGTTCAACCAGGTTAGATAATCGCCCACGCTGACACCGACACTCCGAAATGGCCCTTTACATGGCAGCCTTGAAGGCTCCAACTTGGGAAATCAGAATGGTGTACGGAACACGGCCTCTGTCATCAGGAGAAAGTAGACATTTTAAATGAGGTAGTCTAGGGTTCGACTCCCTGTATCTGAATCCGTTAACGAAGTATTTCCTTCCTTTTGCAGGCTACGCCGATCGAATTATTTTAGTGTTTTTCTTTCGTCTTTCGGAACAAGCCTTCAGTCTGTTGGGGTTGAATCCGGTTCAACCTCGTTCAACGCAGTCAAATGGTAATCGATCATCACTGACGCGTCGAGACTCGAAATGGCCCTTTGTATGGTAGTCGAGCCTCAGTAAATCAGACATGGTGCGCGGAACACGGCCTTTCAATTCATGATATATTGCAAAGTGTCTTGATGGAGGTAGTTCAGGGTTCGACTCCCTGTGTCTGAGTTGTGGCTAAAGTTATAACTATTTGTCTCTTTTCGGTGCGCGCACGCGCGGCTTTGGTTTCATTCGCTGCAGGCTCCGATTATTCTCCTTTTTTGGTCTTTGCGGACAGCGAAGGAACGCGTCGTGGGTCGAGTCTTGGTCCAACCGTTCCGTCCCGCGCCGATGTGAAGCCAGGCACTGATAGCGCGCCCAACTGACGTAAACGGTAATAGACAAACCGAGGCCGACAATGCACATGATATCGATATATATACGCAGATGCGAAAGAGTGATACATTTTTTAGTGTCTGGATGATACAGGCTCGATAGCGAGCGAGGGTGCAGGATGGAGCAGATATGCGAGATGATTGATGAGCAGAAAAGCGGAACGTCCGAGAAAGAGAGAAAGCGATAACGTCCAGCGGGACAGCAAAATCGCAACGGGATGAAAAACGCGAGGAGAAGCGCACCGTCTACCCCATCACGACCTCGACCGCCAGCGACTCCGCCTTCTGCCGCTCCAGCACCTCCCACGTCGGCAGCCCATACAACGCCGGCAGCTCCTCCCACAGCCCCCTCCTCGCCGCCCGATGATACTTCTCGCTCTCCCCCAAACAATACGTGCAAATCTTGCCCTCAAACGGACTCCACTCTTTGTAGCTCCCTAGCGGATCGCTGATATTCCAGCTCCCCACGTCGAGGAGGTACGCCGCCCTGTAGGCGCTGCACCGGTCGAGCGACGTGCAGCCCTCGGTGAAGGGGATGCGCAGGAAAGGGAGGACGGGCGGGCACGCGAGGCGCTGGCGGGTGTATGCGCCGAGGGCGGTGGCTTGGTCGACCGGGGAGAGGAGCGGCCAGCGCGGGGACGCAAGGATGTGTGGGAGGTCGGAGTAGCAGAGGAAGTAGAAGGCGGTCGGGAGGAGCCAGGTGGCGCCGACTTCGGAAGCGCAGTGGATGGTGAGGAGGGAGTCGTCGAGGCCGTCGCTGGAGAAAGTTTCCGAGCCGGAGACCTCAAGTATAAGTTAAAGTTAGTAAGGATAAGTAAGGGGGAAGGGTAACGGACGCACCTCGTATACGGCAAGCGAAGTGGGATACCCGGTGTCGAGGTGCAGCAGTGCGCGCCGTCGCAGGTATTGCACATCGTACTTGTGACTGTGAAATATAAACCAAACACGCTCGCACGCCGCATAACTGAACAAATAATGCACGAACCTCAGCCTTAGTATTCCCGTTATCGCCGCAAGGTCAGTCTTCGCCGGCGGCGGTTCGAAAAAACTGTGTTGTGTACTCAAAAGCTAGAGCGGCGAGAACAGCACCAACGCGCACCTCGAATCGAATATTGCCCGCAGAAAGCAGGTCACATCATGCGGTGCGTCGTGTAGCCTTACTACCGGACACCCGTCAATGTGCTCCTCCTCCTCGCCGCTGCCCGTCTGCGGGAACGACAGCATGTCGCGGAAGACGGACGAGCGCGCGGCGAGGACGCCTTTGGAGACGCGGAACAGTGTATTCTCCGCGCGCAAGATGAGGTTATCGTCCTCGAACCAGAGCTCGGGGACACGGTGCAGCACGGGCTGCGAGGTGTTTTCCATTGTGGACGTCAGGAGCAAAGGGCGTGTACGCTGTGACTGACAGTCACGTCCATCTCGTAATGCCGCCGGCGTGTTCAATTTTTCGCTTCCAGAGCAGAACGAGCCATAATAATCTTAGGAGAACCTAGAGAAGGGCCTCGTTACCAGTGCAATTGTATTCATATTGAGTATTCAAGCGTCAATGTAATCAATAACCAAGCTACTGCGACAGCCAGAATGGATCGAAGGTTGATTCGGGACCTCTGGTTGAATGGAAGGGCTTCGTCTTCCGCTCCGAGCCCCTTATTTTCGTTGTATCTGTGTACGACAGAACATATCCTTCCTCCCGCGATCCCGAGAGTCATGCCAGGATAATTTAATTTCCAACATCGAAGGCCAGAAAGAGCCTCAGGAGAGCACTCGGAGTATATTGCTTCAAATATGTCGGTGATATGAACCTGGTTCGATTCCAGGCTGGGCCATAAGAATCGGCTGTGAATTTGGTTTTAGACCCTGGATGCAGTGAACTTGGCCACGGATATACGCCCTTGCACCGTTCGGTGATTCTCGCAATGGAAAGACAGCCATAATGCCGCGGCTAATATTTTAGAGTACTTACGCACATCAAGTTCATAAATCTTCGTTCATTCCTCATCGAGAATTTAACACGAGGCAAAGAGACCCAGTAGCATTTGGCGTGCACCTGCATCATTTGGAGGGTAAAACTTTCCCGAAATTGACTCAGAAGGAAGGACCTGGTTCGAATCCAGGATGGGTCATCCGTAAGCTCTGGTTTCCCCTTTTTTTCCCTGTCTTGCTGAACCTAATACCAGTACAACCTTCCTCCTGCACCGTATATATTTACATGCGTCTAAAGGAAACATCTGCCTTCGACGTAGATCCAGGTAAACAGAGAATTACCGGGCCCAGAATATTTTCAGGCCATTGAGGAAACAAAATCAACAAAAGAGACCCAGTAGCGCTTGGTGTGCACCTGCTTTAAATTCCAGATTGCGAAGGTTAATTCAGAATGAAGGATCTGGTTCGACTCCAGGCTGGGTCATGTGGAGTTCGCTCACCTTTTTTTTCCCGTCTTGCCAATACTAACGCTAATACAACCTTCCCCCCCCCCACCATATATATATATACGTGCGTCCGCGGAGGGGAACAATCTGCCTTCGATGTAGCTCCAGGTAACCCAAAAATACCGAGCCCATGTTTTCTGGCTCATCGAGGATGTAAAGTCAGGGAAAGAGACCCAGTGGCACTCGGTGTGCACCTGCATCAAATTCCAGATGTTCGAACTTTTAAGAACAGCAGAACAAAAACCGTGGTTCGACTCCCGGCTGGGTCGTTCCCTTTGACCCTAGATGTTTTACTCTGTCTTGGTAAATTCTACACTGTCGTCCATGCCCTCGCACTGACCAGTTCAGTTTTTGCAAAATAAAATAAAATAAATTCCGGGGAGACGTCTGTATCCTCATTCATTTTGGTCACGGCGTCCCAGATTTTTCCGGCTCATCAAGGAAGTAAATACTGATGAAGAGACCCAGGAGCACTCGGAATGCATCTGCTTCGATCATGAAGTCCTTGATTCTTGAAGAATCAGTAGAAGAAAATCCTGGTGCTGGTTCTTGAACCATTTCGAGGACAATATTTTCTCCCGTCTTGCTCATACAATTTTTTGTGTCATCGGACCTTGAGTCTTGTCTCAGTACAAGTTTATCTGCACGTTCTATTTGTCCTAGGCCCAGATGCCACCAGCTTACTCATTGAGGAGGTAAAAGAGACTCGGGGAATCGCACCCCAGACTGCCTCCTGATTTGTTGAACAAGCACCAAGGCTAAAATGATACACCATGTGTTCTGTGTAATATAATCCTTCCAAGCGCCTTTAATGAGAAATTCTGGTTGGCTTAATCCCAGTGGTGGGGCTCGAGTCTGTGATCCTGCATTATTTCCTCCGAGTCGGCAACCTTCGAAACCGAAGCGAAAAAAAGAAATTGCGCAGATTTCATGGATTCAGACAGAGGGAATCAAACCCTGGACTGCCGTTCAATACTTTTTCTGATGCCATCATATGAAAGGCTGTGTACCATACACCATGTCTGACCTTCTCATCTTGTGTGCACGATGATCCAGGTGCGATTCCGAGTCCTTGAACGAAGCAGCCAAGAACAAACGACAGGCCGAGCAAATCCAAGAACAAGAAGGAAAACCCGGAGTACTGGTCATTCAGACACGGAAAATCGAACCGTGCATTGCCTCCACTGGATTGAAAATTTGATAGTTAAATAGGCTGTGTGCCATACACTATGTCTGACTTTACACCTGGGTGCATAATAATACAGGCGCGAGCGCATTTTCTTCAGAGGCCTAGTTCTAGCATGTGCGGTTGTGGTTGTCCACGTTCATAGACTATCAGAGTTCTTTATTGGCGCGCAGTAAACGCACGACATGGCGTCCCGGTAAATGCTTGAACCCAAGGCCAAGCTTTGCAACTCCTACTTATAGGAACATTTTGAACCGTGCGAAAGCATGTGATCTGCCATTACTTACTTAAATCCGCAACCCATCAGGTGTCGCATGCAGGAAACTGCCATAGCGCAGGCATTCCAAAATGACGAGTATTTCGGGCAAAAGAGTTGAAAGAATCAAAGCAGGAACAAAATTCTTCACCACCTCGGCAGATTCAGACATAGGGAATTGAACCCTGGACTGCCTCCAATACTGTTGTGTTACACTTTTTTGAACCATGTAAAGAGGCCGTGTACCATACACCACATCTGAGTTGCTTTATACTGGTCCGCAGAATAACAAGGGTACAATCCACGGTAGTGATTTGAAGTTTGAAACCAGATTTTCAATGATCTGTCTGACGGACCGCGGTAAATTACTGAAACGAAGCACACATGTGTTCCCGTGAGGATGCGAAGGCAAAATATCTGTGTATTGATTCACCAAGGTCCAAGAGTCGTTCGTAGCGCTGACCGAATAAGGGAACGTCTCGTCAGTCGGATGCCTGAGAAAGGAGAAAGGAAAACCACGAGATCGTAATACCAAGGTGGATTACGAGTTCGTGGGTGTGGGGAGAGCCGGGGCTCGCCGCTCGGATGCAGTGGGCGACTGCGAGAGGAGACCCGCGGGAGGACGCGCTCGGGCGATGGCTCCGCGCTGGGGAATCTTCTCCGAGTGGGAGACGGCTCTGAGCGCGTAGCGGGGTGGACGGGCGCCGGAGGCGCGCAAGCCAAACCTACCACCCAGAGCGCAGCTCACAACTGGTTGGCTTGCGCTGCAGGCGCTCGCTGACCCCCCACACTAGAGACGGGCGAAGGGAAACGGAGAGGGAAAATTACGGGACGCCGGGAATCTGTAATGTCAAGAAAGTAATATATTAATTTGAGTACGCGCACGATACGAGGTCAAGAAAGTAAGGGCACGGCTGCTAGATGTCGTCCTCTGTGTAGATGTGGATGCCGCTGGCTGCTCGGAAGTCCTCCATGGCCTTGGCGACGTCGGCTAGTCTGGTGGCGTCGTAAGCTTTACCGACCGCCATGGGAACGATATGTTCTATCTTCCGCCAATACAGCAAGAATGCCAGCGACGTCCAGCCGCCGAGCGCTGCTACCATCTCGCACGGGACGCCCGCGAGGAGAAGCTCTGTCGAGCCGCCGATACGAAAACTGTGGCCCCAGACGCGCAGCAGATCTGCTGCCTCCCAGATCTTCTTGCAACGTGAGAAGAACCATGTTTTATTGAGTCCTGACCATTCCCCTTTTTCCCGTGCGAAGGCGAAGAGGGGGGCTCCGGCAGGGACGTTCGCATTGACACGGCGATGGTTAGCGAATGCTTTCCGCGGGCATAGCTCGTCGTCACGAGCGGTAAGGGTAACGCTGGCACCACGTTCGCGCGTCGATTTGGTCCATGGGATGTGGAAGGAGATGGCAGCGGAATCAGAGTCGGGGTTAACGATGCGCTCGCGAACGTCTTTGGTGACGTGGTATTTCGGGTCGCAGATATCTGGGGCAGGTACGGTGAGTTCGCCCAGACGTCTACATCCCCAGAACGCTGCTGCTGCGACCGCCCAGACTGCCGCGTCGAAGTTATTTTCGAGGTCGAGTGTGACGCGTAGGCAGACCATGTGCTGGATGGTGACGGGGCCCCGTTGCTCGTGTCTGAACGCCGCGCCCTCTTTGCTAGCCGTACGCCTCGCTGAAACGCTGACTGCGGGGCTATATGTGAAATATGCGCTTTACAGAACTGGAATATCCAAGTCCTATATGCAACACACAACACTAAAACACACTGCAATCTACGTGCGGGTTCGGGGTTCTAATCCAGTATAGATTATGGCAATTTGGACTTAGTTCTTGTGTGAGTGAAGTGTGATTTCAACTCTGCAAGACTGAAGTTCGACTATCAAGGCTTGTACTAGACGCGGAAGCGACTAGAAAGACAAGAAAGTGGTTTTTATAACAATATGGTAGTTGTTGAGGGTTTTTGGAGAAATACTCCACAAGAGCGACTTAGTTTCAAGTCCAAGTTCCGTGCAAATGTTATTCGCGAATAGTCTTTACGTTCAAGACAGTTGCCAACAAGTCCGTTGTTATCAAATCGTGTTCTCGCGTTCGTTCTCGTGTCCTTATATCACAATATCTCGCGCGCAAACTGATATGATCCAACAAAACCAATATATTGCAAGAAACCCAAACGAAACTTTAATAGCTTCTAATGGTTCTCCGAGTGTCTCCCAAGAACTATCAGATTAGGCGCTAAGCACTAGGTGCTTGAACGTCCAACGAGACGGGGTGAGATTCACTGTCTAAACTAGAATATTACATTGCCTTTTATACACTTCAAGAACCCAAACGCGGATACAAACAAAATAGAAACAAACTCTGAGATGGGGATAGCTCGCTGACTAGCTAAGGCTAGTCGGCGTTATTGAGCTATAATTAGCGATTTCTGGGTCAGTCAGCCGGAATTAAAGATGAATGGAGTATAGATATGGGTATCTGTGGACCAAAGTCCTAATTTGGCCTTAAAGCCGTGGTCAGACGACCAAGTTGGCTCAGTAAGCCCGGAGTAATCAATTCCTCATAGGAACTGATTGGCGCGCAGCTCAGCCTTGGTAGAATTACCAAGATAGAGCCCCACCTCAACGGTCAGTTGACCCCCTGACTATCAGGTATTATCCCCGCTAAGTTATACTCCTTTGTACAACCGCTTTGGGATTCCGCGAATTGCCGCCTGACGGCCCGCGAGTACTGGCTCATGCCTAGGTACCAATGGATAGTTCAATATTGCTCCTAGATGGATTCCCCTCGTAGATATCCTTAATCAGGGACGTGAAGTTACTCCAATCCGTTTCCAGGATGGTTGAGCACTTATTCGCGGATACTCCCTTCGGCCTCGTTTGGCTCCGCGACTTTACCAGAAGCGTTACACAACCTTATCCTAGTGGTCCGCGATACGTTGTACCCCTTTAACTGACTGCCCGGATATGACATCAGCCCTCAGTGAAGATGGTATGTTAAGCGCCCTGGGCGCTTATAATTATAGTAGCGCTAGCAAAATTGGAAAATTGCTAGGCTGGCCCAATGCCAGGCTCATCATCTCCCCTTTTCATAAATCTTGAGTGTCCCCACTCAATAGTGATTATTTTCTAGTTGCCAAGACTTGCAATCAACTATCAAGTCATCAATAGAACACCATCAGCCCCACTCGGCCTAATGAGTCCGGGATCCACGCGTTTTGATTGACAGTATGTGTCAACCTTAGATTTTGAACAAGTTCAACTCGAACTTGTGTTTTTACGCGTCTACCCTTCATTTCCTCGCGTTTTATTTATAGACTACGCGCCGCCCCCGTTCCTTGCTTATATAAGCAATCTTGGAAACGTACATAGTCTATTCGCGGAAAGAAGCCAATTTATATGTTTTATTCTGCCAAATTTTCCACAGACCTTCGTCCGTTAGAAAACTCCGTTTCCTGGCTGCCAGGTACGGGCGCTTGTGCACAAGCCCTTGACAAACATATGTAATCGCATCAAATTTTCTTCTTTTCTCCTGCCATGTCCTCGTCGCCCACACAGCACTTCCGCGACTTCCGCCAACGTTCCTCCGGCCTTTTCGGCGCTGACTTGTTCTTTGTCAACCCCGAAGGCTTCGACTTCGACTCCGTGCCGCCGTATCGGCTGGAGGTCGCGGATGTTCAGTGGCCGCCATCTCGCCCCTTCTTCACTGTAATACAGGAAGAACGAGCGGTTGGCGATTACCAGATGTCGGAGGACGAGAGGAAGTCAATCTACTTCCTTCGTCACCCTCCATCATCCGGATCCTGCCTTTCTTGCGCCGCCCTCGTCGTTTCCAGCGCCTCTCGCGCGAATACGTGGTCGACCTCCTCGACCGCGCTGTTCCCATTTTCGTAAGTCGAGCTCTTGCTCCCTTTTCTTACTTGTACTGAGAACGGTACTTCAGCGTACTTTCGCGCGGGCATACCCTTTCTGCCTCATACACCGCTCCAGGAGGGACTTATCCGCGCGCTCGTTTTATTCGTTCAACGGGTGATCAACCGTTTCCCCGAGCACGTCTCCGAGCACTGGCGGGTCATTTATATGGACCAATCGCACGACTACTGGACTGAGGTGCGTGTTTCCCTTTCCTTCGTTCCTCTTTTATTAAGTCCATTGTCGCTAGCGTCCGCGAATGCCTCCTCTCTTCCGTTTCTCGTGGACGGTGGAGTTCAGCGCGGCGCACCCCTTGGTGCCGTTTCAGCTCCACGAGCCTGACCACAACACCTTGGTCAGAATCCGCTCGCCAACACTGGTCCGCTCCTCGAGGTTTTGGCCTCAGCGCCTCGTTCTCTAACGCCCGCGGACGTGGATTCTGCCGCTCAGGCGCTCAACCACGGAGTGCCTGCTCTGGTGAGTCTCCAGTTCCCGCGATGCTAATTTTCGTGCTAACTGCTATCTTCTAGCTTCAACTCGCACGGGAACTTCGTTCTGGGACCTTATCCCCAGACTTCGCCCATGGAATTTTCAATTCCACGCGTAGTCTAATTCAACTCGTCCCGAGGGTAGGCGCAATCGCGCCTGGGTTCTTTCCCTCCCTCCATACAACGAGATCTTCGTAAGCTCCCTTTTTACATTGTTTATTTCTGTTCCTGACTCTCATTTTCAGGGTCGCAGCATCTTTCCGCGGGACTTCGTTTTCCCAGACGGCGCCCACGAGAACCGGAACCGCACCCTTTTCCGCTTTGGAGTTCGGCCGCCCCACTGGGCCTAACCGATCCCCTCCTGGAATTCTGGAGTCAACGCCAGACGGAATTTCCATCGCCTGAGAGTCCGCCGGTGCTCTCCCCGGTTCCTCGCGTCACTCCCCACTCCGCTCTGAGGGCGTTTCCCCGGTCTACGTCCCAACGTCGCCCATTTCCTCGCCGCCCTTCGGCTTTTCGCCTGTCTCTCCCAGCACTATGGAGACTTCGGCGCTTTTCCGCGACGACACGCTCACGGACGACCAAGACTGGACGTTCTCCGTTCGCGCGTCGCTTCGCGCACTCCTGGTCCTTCCGCGGATGCAGGTGGCGAGTCCACCTTGCCTTCGCAGACTTTGGAGGATCGCGCGCAGATGTGCCTATGCCTCCCGTGGAGAGCACGCCGCCTGCCACTCAGGCTTTTCCTTCGCCGCCTCGTTCTTCCGCGGCGTTCCAGAGGATCGCGAGTTTCCGCGACGCCAACGTATGTTGAATTCATTTTCAATATTCAACAACTGACTTTCCGCGATTAGAACCCTCTGGCCAACCTTGCGGCTTACGGGCCAGGAGAGCGCCGCAGCAGTCGCCCAAGGACGAAACCCCCTGTAAGTCTCTCTTAGACTTATAATTTCTATTTTTATTTATTGCAACGCCCTTAGCGCTATTTCTCCCTGGCGTTACCGTGCCGCCGCACCGGCTGAAGTGGTGGTGGAGGCGCCCAAGAAGCGCCCGCGCCAAGCGTCTTCAAGGCGCTCAATTCTCGCCAGGCGACGCCAAGACGCGCGTCCCTCCGCCCTTCAACACCTTTTCCGCGGAAATCGCGTGCGCCTTCCAACGGCGAATCCGAGGCCGACAACGACGTCTACGTCGATGTCCCAACCAACGACGAGCCGCAACCAAAACGGCAGAAGTTGGGGAAGAAATTAGCCGCGCCGTCGCCTCGAGGTGACGAGCCACAATTTCCTCCCACTTCGCGCCGTGGCCGTGGTCGCTCGAGCCGTACATCCGCGTACGAGCCCGAAATTCCACTCGAGCCTTCAACACCCCTCGCCTGCTGAGGAATTACTGGCGATGATGAGGCAGCCCGAGCCCACCCTCGTAAGTCTCTTTTTGACTTAGTTTTCTTCCGCGGATGCTCATTTGAACTTCTTAGTTCGATGTTGGTTGTGCCAACTGCATGTTGCGCAACCGCGAATGCTCCCACGTTACACTGGGGACCTTGTGTCCTCAGTGTCATACAGGAAAACTCGCGGCTTGCAGCCACCAGTTCACCGTCTCGGAGCACCTCCGAGGAATCAACTTCCTGGAGCAATACACGCGTCTCGCTGACGCCCGTATGTTTTCTTTTATTATCCTTCTTATATTCCACTAAATTTATTTGAGAAGGCAATCGTCTTGTTACTGCCGCGATGAACGCTCGCGAGCCTACAACTTGGCCCGCGCACAGCTCCTCCTCGCCAGTACCCAAGTCGCCGCGCGCAGAAACTCTTCTCGCTGGATTACCGCTCGACTCCGCAATCTCGGCCCTACTGGTATCCCGGGCGCGGATGAAATCCCGAGGCGCTCCGCGAAGACTGGGACGACATGGTGGATGTGGGGCGAAAGGGCTTGGCGAAGGAGTACGAGTTCAACCTCACTCCTTCCCTGCTCTCTTCGAGCACACCAGCGACGTTGACTTCCGCGGAAATCGCGACGCGCGCCTGAACAGCGCCATTTCTTCCTCCCGCGACCTCCTCGAGGACGTGCGCGCAAACGCGCAGCGGCTCGCGAGACCACTCCTCGGGTCCTCCGGACGAGGAGTTCCTCCGCGCGCACTCTTCCGCGGCGGGCCCTCTCACTCGACTTCGTGGGGACGGCCTCGTCTTCCGCGAATGCGACCGCGGCCCTTCGCGTCTAGATTACGTGCCGCCAACCTCGCCGCGTTCACCAAGCCATCGAGCTGCTTCAAGAGCAGGATCGTGAGCAAGCGGAGAAGGAGCGGAAGGAAAGGGAGGAGGCAATGGACTTGGACGCGCCGCGTTGATTTTTCTGAACGCGTAAGTCCAATTCCTCCCTTTGTTCTCCTTGCTAACGCTTCTTCCTCGATCTAGTATTTCTCATTACAATTGCTTAGTCATAGCCAACTCAAATAGTGTACATTGTAAATTTTGTATCAATTTCTTGAATCCAAAATTGTACAAGTCCACATAGAGATTGAACATCACATAAGCAACTTGAGTAATACCAAGTCCATCCAGTTCTAATGCGTACTTCAGCCTTTCCGCACGTGAACTGTTGACTAAGTCTACTTCCGCGGATAGTCCAGACTAAGACGCGGCTTGTTCAGCTGATTTGGTTATCCACAACCAAGGCCTTATTTCCCCTTTGGGATACTAGTGGACCCATGTCGCTATCTTTAGGACGATCTGCGGCTTCCTATCTTAGTCTTCTTAGAGCCGGTTCATCGATTGATGCCAGAAAACCTTAAATTCGAGCAACCGCGAATACTCAGATTTTCATGGCATTCCCAATCCTTCCCCGTACGCTCCTTTGATAGGCTCTAACAACTTTGACCCTCTTCGCCCCCGTCCTGGGGAGAACATTGGCCTTGGTTGCCTGCCGGTGTCCGTATTTCTGAGGCATCACTCTCTGATGCTATGAAGCTCTTAGCTCTTAAGCCCGTTCGTGCCCTTTATAATTTTTATGAGTCCTGAACTCATTAAATTTTTAGTTCCCTTCCGCCTGTAGCTCTTGCATAGACGGGAACCATTGCACCTTCTTCCTTTGGAGCAACAAATGCTTCAATTGTTTGACCGGCCGCGTCCGCGATTGTACTTTTACCAACCGCGCGGCGTTTGTCGAACGACTTCGCCTCTTCCGTGAAGAAGCTCTTCTTAGCATTGCTACCGGCAGTGCGTTCTTTTTATTTTATCCTTGTTAAGTCAAGCCTCTGACTTTCCGCGGATAGGTGAACTTGCTTGGCTTATGCCTTTTTATGCCAACTGCGCAGTCGCTTTTCGCCTCTGGGACAGCAATCCAGGCAACTTGGACCAATTCCTAGCCTCTGGACTTATCAAGTTTGTTAGCTCTCCTTCTAACATCCTCGACTCCGGCTTGCGGGCGCACGTTTTGCGCGGTCCAGCTATGATCCCTGATCATATTACTGATGAACTCAAATCCGAGCTCATTAAGCGCGCGTTTATTTAGTTACTTAGATACTATTTCATGTAACCAAGCGTCCTAAGACTCTAGTTAACAGAGATAATCTCTAAACACCCATGGGAGCAATTCTAAGTTCATCAAGAACTTGTTCTTGTGACTATTATCTCGGAGCGGACTTTCCGCGAATAGTGCCTCGCACCTGTTTGCCGTGCTTAGACTACGGAGTCCGAGCCGTATTTAGCTCCTAAGCGGATGTCTTGGCTTTCCGCACGCAAATCATTGCGTGATATGCCTATATCCGGAAGACAATCTTTTCTAAGTCCGAACGACTCTTTGTCAGACGGTCACTCCTTCCAGATTGCGTGATAATAACCCCTTTTGGGTTTAATCCGATACGCGGTCATGCGTTCGGCGGTAACTTTGTTGGTCGCGATATCTCGTGACTCTAATTTTAGATCCAAACTCCGTAGTTCCTTTCCCATTGGATCGGACGAAGTCCAAATCAAAATTTTGGGCCGAGAGCAGAGTCGCGATTAGTGTACTCCTCCCCTTTTCATAAATTATAACTGTCCCCAGTTATCACTGAGTAAGCCAAAATTTTCCAAGGGCGAGTTTCCTTTCTAAGATTATTCGCGGATGTATAAAGACGCGCTTGTCTTCACTCCATACATCAGTCTCCTCTCCCAATACCCTTCCTTATTCAAAATGGCGCGTGCTACCGTCCTGACGCCGCTCAACGCGATTCTATCCTCGCTATTGGCGAAGCCGTCGCCGCTACTCATTATGCTGAACGCGCCAAGCAGCGCGCGTTCCTGGACGAGAAGACTGTGGCCTTGGTAATTAATGTCCTTATCATATTTCATGATACATGGACTCATTAATTCTTCAGGACAGCTTCTCTCCATATATGCACCTCATTGCCAAGGAGAGGCCCTTGTACGATGTTATTTACAACGTCAAGAACTCCTACGGTCAGACCGCGCTTGGTGTCTCTGGCATTATTGGTGGTCGTTACCCTCTCTGTCTCGACCTTTGTGCTCGCATTCGTACTGAGCGCGACGCTATTCGCAACGGCGCCATTGCCTCTCAACAAGCGCACCGCACTGAACTCGAGGATGCTCGTTCCGCTGCCGAGGATCTCCAGGCTGAGACCAAGGCTGCTAAGAAGGCTGCCCTTGCTACCAAGGGCTCCAAGGGCAAGAAAAACGTGTGTTTTAACTTTCCGCGGATAGTTCCTTCCTCTGTATCTGACTGTTTCCTCAGCCAAAACACAAGTCCAAGGCAACCGTCGACGACGCCGACGATGAAGAGTCCGTCTTCGACGACTCAGAGTTCCCAGCCATGTCTGGTACTGGTGAGGCGGACGACCCGATGCAACTTGACACTGAGATGGTATGTCTCAGAAATGCTGCGCGAGTGTCTTTCCGCGATTGACGAACTCCACACCACATTTCTTCGTATGCAGGTTGGGGTGCGTTCTCTCCTTTGCCTACCCCTTACGTAGCCCGCTAACGATCCCTCGTCTTTTACAGATCAATGAAGGCTCCGCAACCTCTACCGCGGTTTCCAACCACCGCGTTACTCAGTCCATGGACGGCTCCGCCTCTGTAAGCGATCCAGACCTTACTAGTCTCGTTGACCAGGTTTCTCGTTTATTCATTGTGAGTAGGGGTCCAAGGCCCTCATTAGTGCGCGCCCTACGTCGGTACGCCTATCATTCCTTCGTATGAAGGGGATTGATCGAACCGCTCGTTCCTATTATAAGGCTATGGCGATTCTATCTCGTACTGACCCATCGTCAGCTACCGGTCCCTGTCGTTGAAGACTTCCCAGTTCCCCCTCCCAGGAAACGTGCGCGTAAGCAGCTCCTTGCTCATGAAGACTCAGCCGACCAATATGCAGGTTCGCCTTGTCTCTCCGCGGAAAGTTCGTTTCTGACTTGGCTTCAATTTTATAGCCGCAGAACTCGCAACTAACGGCCCAGCAGTCCAGAAAACTATTGCCCAAGCGCGCAAAGTTCTCGCTGACTATGGCGAGTCCGAAACCATCGGGTCCCTCCGCCTACAAGAAGCGGAACTTCGCAGCCGCATCGGTTTCAACAATGCCCAACTCAGGTACCTCCTCGAACACCGCGACTACCTCGTTCAGGACCTCGCCCGCGTCCTGGATGCCCAACACGACCGCTCCCAAGCCCCGTTGGCGGAAGAAGCAAGTGAAGACGGGTAAGTTCTATTTTTCTTCCCGCGAATACTCGCGCTGACTTATTCTCATCAGGACTGAGTTCGTCTGGAATAGTAACCTCCCGCTTGGCACGCCCAACATTCGTACTTGTTATTTGTGCGGCGATCAGCAGCATGTCGTGCGCTACTGCCCTGACCGCCCTGGGGCTTAGTTGTTCCTGCTACCATATATGCCCTCGTATTCTCGTCCAACTCCGCACACAGTCTTTTCTCGGCTCAGTTTCCCTCGCCCAACTCCTATTACATTCTTTTATATTTATTCGCGGGCTTCGTCCAACTTAGATATTTTTATATCTAGCCGTACTCAATCCTTTGAACTATGCAATATGCCGTCCCCTCTCTGTGGTCTGTCTTGAGTTCCATTTCACTTGGTAAGGACTCAACAGCCTGGGTGGCGGAGTTTTATTTCTGTTTGTACGAAATCCCAACTTCTTCGTTGGTTGAACCAGAATTTGGCTTTATTTGCCAATCCTCTTAGATCGACGTGGGCCATCCTCGGTATGACTTTTCCTAATCTCATCGAGGTCTATGTCAGGAATTTCTTCACTAACATAGCTCTCCGTATCAGAATCATCATCCTCAACACTATCCGCGGATAGTCCGTCGTTGGTTTGTTTGATACTGATCTTATGAAACTGGAGGTCTTTTCCAAGGAGCTTGTCGTCCTTAGCTTTATCCTTAGCTAGGGCTTCTAATGCGTCTTTTGACAAGTCTATAAGATCCAAAATCTTCTTTGGAACTTCAATTCTTCTCCGCTGCTCAAACGGAATTACTCTAAACTGAGCAATTTTACCACTGTTATATCCCGTGCCGGAGGAAGGACAAAGTCCGGGAGGAATGGACTAGGTTCCGACACAGGGATTAAGACGGAGGGAGTCAAAGTGCAGGACGGGAATATGGTCAATCTATGTGACACTACACAGGTGGTGAGTGCACAACTACCTGGGTCTGCGTGACCATCAAACAGAAGGTTAGGGACCACCGGACGGGACGAAGAAGGTGTAGGCAACCACAGCGACGACGGAAGACGGAGCTGGTAGATGCCAAAGGGCGGACGCCGAAAGGCGGAGCCAAAGGGCAGACACCCATAGACGCCGGAGGACGAAGGGCAGCGAAGGGTGGAAGCCCGGAAGACGAATGGTGGAAGATATAGAAAACCGGACATGTCCGGAATTAATGTGTCGACGGCAGGAGATCCGCGGGAATTAAAAGCGGAGGTGAGCGGAGGTTAGCGGAGGGAACCTCCGCAACCGGAGGTTCTTCCCGATTAGGAAATGATCGGAAATATTCCGCGGAGCGGAGAACTCCTGGAGCGAAGACAAGTCGAATGAGCAAAGGATCGACAATGAATGAAGCGAAGATAATTCGACAGCCCGAGAGTAGGAACAATCCCGGAAACCAGGAAAAGCGGAGGATCGGAGGTTAGGTAAGCGGAGTTAAGCAGAGGTGAGGGCTCGACCCGAAACCGGAGCTAAACGGAGCTCAAAGGCCAAAGGCGATTCCGCCGGAAGAACCGGAAGGCTGGTATATGCCGAATATGAAGTGCTGCAATGGACCCGATTGTCGGGAGTCCAAATATGAGGTAACCGGAGGATGGACCGGAGGTAACCGGAGGTTTGACCCGGAGGTTACCGGAGGTTGCAACAGATCAAATGATCGAATGCCGAAGACAACCGGAGTGTATAACACATCCGGTGGCAAAGGCGGAGGAAGAAAGTATGAAGACGAAGTCAAAAGAAGACTTGTCGAGGAAGGATAAAGGAAGTAGGAGTGGCTCCATGAGGATCGGAGCTCACCATGTCAAGAGCATTTAGCACATAACATGTAATTTTGAAGCTAGTGTACAAGAGAGAGTATACTAGCTTTTATACTGACTACGGAGGATTCCGGAGAAGTAATGTAAAGGACAATAAGGACAATAAGAGTTCGTCCGCAAAAGGAAAGGAAGGTAAGACAATAAGTCTAAAGACAATAAGGAATGGCCATGAGGCGGGCATGAGGTGGGCATGAGGTATAGTGAGCATAAGGCATAGATCATAGAAGGCCGGAGAAATAGGGAATACTCAGTAATACCTCATTACATGAAGTCTGCGAAGCATTTCCGGGAGCGGAGAACCTCCGGGGACGGAGGACGAAGCGTGGGAATGCGGAGGTTCCGTGGGAAAGCGGAGGTACCGCGGGAAAGCGGAGGTTTCCCAGAAACGCGGAGGTTGTAGGAACATCCTGAGCACACAGAGCTGTGCGGAAGTAGGATGTCGAGGAAGTGCATGAGTACTGGAAGTTTGCGGAAGTAGCGCGGGAACATGAAGGGAGTGTGGTGACACCAAGTATGGTGATTGGGGAACCCATGCAGAGAAGTGCGGAGTACGCAAGGAACATGACGGTAAGGAATGGAATATGCCGTGAAGCATAAGAGATGTTGCCGCAGAGTTTCCGGAGGTTCTGGCAGGATGCGGAGCAAGAGCACCTGCCGGAAGCGGAGGTAATCTAAGAATAGATTGGTAGTAACCTCCGGGAAAATCGGAGGTTGCTTCCGGAGCGTGGGAACATCGAGATAAGGAGCACGGAAGTGCCCTGGGACGAATGGCATGAAGCCAGGGGAAGATGCACTGAAGTGCGGGGGACTAGAGAGTGGTCGGAAGTTGACCGGAAGTAGGTCTAGGACCTGATGGGATGATATTGGGCCTAGGCGGAGGTATGAACAGTAGGCGACCAATGGGTAATCCCATTATGAGGAATTCGGATCGCCGGAAGGAAGTACAGGGAGGTACGACGGGAGGCGAATCCGTCGGGAAGTGTACTGGAACTGTATGGGACCATAGCAGGCTCTGACCAGAGGTAACCCGAACCGGAGGTAGTAGAGCAGCCAATGGGTAACCCCATTACAAGGAATGCGGACCGCCGGAAAGAAGTACGGAGGGAGGCGGATCCGTCGGGGATGAACCAGTACTGTGTGTGGGAATACCACGAGCTCTGACCGGAGGTGACCCGAACCGGAGGTAGTAGAGCCCAGAAACCCAGAAGTGATGGGACCGTAGGAATATTGATGTACGCTCACCGGGAACGCAATCAGAAGGGAAGCGGGCCCGGCAGGAAGTCGACTGGAAGTCAGAAGGGATAGGATGAAGTAAATCAAAGGAAGGTAGGACCGTGGGAATAAACCTGGAGGTCACAACCGGAAGTGGAAGTGATTCCGGAAGTGGGCCGGAGGTTAGGTGTGAGCGCGGGAATAACCCTGGAGGTCAAGACTGGAAGGAAAGTGTAACCGGAAGTGGACCAAGGTTAGGTGGAAGCTCGGAAGGGAACCTCAGGGGTAACAACCAGAAGGGAAGTGGATCCAGAAGTGGTCCGGAGGTTCGATAGGAGATCAGTGATAAACCCCGGAGGTCACTATTGGAAGGGAAGTGAATCCAGAGTAGACCGGAGGTTCAGCGGGAGATCAGGAATGGTCCGGAAGATATAATGAAAGAGGAAACGCTCAGTAATCCTTCATTGCGTAAAACCTCTGTAGGCCCGAGATCAAGTGTCGGGACTATAGGAAGATGACCGGAGGGTTCCGATACCAGGAACATAGGTAGCGGAGTGCGGACAAAGGGTAGGGCTGTGCACGGATATAACAAACGTCAGGTATACCGGATGTATGATACGGGATATCGGAAACACTATTACCACAAGTAGACTGAGGGTAAGTGTGGTCTTCTTGGCTTGGACGAGACTAGACTCAAGTAGAAGGGGCGGAGGTCCGGAGGTTCAAGGACGAACTACCGGAGTGCTAAGTTGGAGGCCTAGCGTTGCCGGAGGATGAGGTTAAGCACGAAAGAAATGTTTATTAACAAACTGAAGTACAAGATGTAGCTTGCCTGTATTTAAGTAAAGTACGGAGAATTAAGAAGTAAGGTAATAAAACAATAAAGACAATAAAGACAATAACGGAAAGCATATGGTTCATAGGTCATAGGAACATAAGGAAGACGGGGAAACACTCAGAATACTTCACTGCATCAGAACCCGTCAAGATGCTGCTGACTTCAGCATAGAATTGATTGTTGGTGCTTCTAAGGAAGCACCACTAATCAGAGGTGGTTAGGACACTGAGTGTCCGGGAGAACGGAGGAACCGGATAACCTTGAAACCAGAGGATTGAAGAGGTCGGGACCAACTGATCAGAGTAATCGGGAAAACCGGAAGAACCGGGGGATCCGGAGAAACCGGAGAAACCAGGAAACCGGATGTTCCTTCCTTCCGTTCTGTGATTTAGACGACCAGTAACTTGTTTGTATGACTGGTCGTCAAAGAAGTACTCAGGGCAGAGTGGATCAATGGTAAAGGATCGTATGTGCCGGGAGTTGCCAGGAGGAATAGTGACAGAGGAAAATTAGGTCGGAATGTTGGGTCCGGGATTGGAGGTATTGGATATTAGGGATTATCGTGGAAGTCACATTCAGTCATGCAAGACCTGATTGAAGCTCTGGAAGTCGGGGACCAGAATTACTGGTGAATCCGGAGGTCGGAGATTGGTAGTATTCTGCATGGATATAACAATATAGAAAACCGGACGAGTCCAGAATTAATGTGTTGACAGCAGCAGATCCGTGGGAGTTAGAGGCAGAGGTGAGAAGAGGTTAGCGGAGGTAACCTCCGGAACCGGAGGTTCTTCCCGATTAGGAAATGATCGGAAATATTCCCCGGTGCGGAGAGCTCCTGGAGCGAAGACAAGTGGAATGAGCAAAGGATCGACACTGAATGAAGTGAAGGTAATTCGACAGCCCGGGAGTAGGAACAATCCCGGAAACCAAGATAAGCGAAGGACCAGAGGTGGGGTAAGCGGAGTTAAGCAGAGGTGAGGGCTCAACCCGAAACCGGAGCTAAACGGAGCTCAAAGGTTAAAGACAATTCCGCTGGAAGAACCGGAAGGCTGGTGTATGTCGAATATGAGCTGCTGCGATGGACCCGATTGTCGAGAGTCCAGAATAGGAGGTAATCGGAAGTTGGACCGGAGGTTGATCCGGAGGTTGCAACAGATCAAAGATCGAATGCCGGAGACAACTGGAGTGTATAACACATCCAGTGGCAAAGGCGGAGGAAGTAAGAATAAAGACAAAGTCAAATGAAGACTTGTCGAGGAAGGATAAAAGACGTAGAAGTGGCTCCATGAGGATCGGAGCTCACCATGTCAAGAGAATTTAGCACATAACATGTAATTTTGAAGCTAGTGTACAAGACAGAGTATACTAGCTTTTATACTGACTACGGAGGATTCTGGAGAAGTAATGTAAAGACAATGAGGACAATAAGAGTTTGTCCGCAAAAGGAAAGGAAGGTAAGACAATAAGTCAAAAGACAATAAGGAATGGGCATGAGGTGGGCATGAGGCATAGTGAGCATAAGGCATAGATCATAGCAGAACAGAGAAATAGGGAATACTCAGTAATACCTCATTACATGAAGTCTGCGAAGCATTTCCGAGAGCGGAGAACCTCTGGGGATAGAGGACGAAGCGTGGGAAAGCGGAGGTACCACGGGAAAGCAGAGGTTGCCCAGAAATACGGAGGTTGTAGGAACATCCTGAGCACACAGAGCTGTGCGGAAGTAGGATGTCGAGGAAGTGTATGAGTACTGGAGGTTGCGGAAGTAGCGCAGGAACATGAAGGGAGTGTGGTGACACCAAGTATGGTGAGTGGGGAACCCATGCAGAGAAGTGCGGAGTACACTGGTGACATGAAGGTAAGGAACGGAACATGCCGTTAAGCATAGGAGACGTTGCTGTAGAGTTTCCAGAGGTTCCAACAGGATGTGGAGCAGGAGCACCTGCCGGAAGCGGAGGTGATCTAAGAATAGATCAGTAGTAACCTCCGGGTAAACCAGAGGTAACTTCCAGAGCGGGGGAACATCGAGATAAGGGCACAGAAGTGCCCCGGGACGAATGGCATGAAGCCGGGGGAAGATGCACTGAAGTGCGGGGGCTAGAGTATGGTCGGAAGTTGACTGGAAGTAGGTCTAGGACCTGATGGGATGATATTGGGCCTAGGCGGAGGTATGAACAGTAGGCGACCAATGAGTAATCCCATTATGAGGAATTCGGATCGCTGGAAGGAAGTACAAGGAAGTACGATGGGAGGCGGATCTGTTGAGAAGTGTACTGGAACTGTATGGGACCATGGCAGGCTCTGATCAGAGGTAACCCAAACCAGAGGTAGTAGAGCAGCCAATGGGTAGCCCCATTACAAGGAATGCAGATCGCGGCAAGGAAGTACGACGGGGAAGGAAGTACGGAGGGAGGCAGATCCGTCAGGGATGAACCAGTACTGTGTGTGGGAATACCACGAGATCTGACTGGAGGTGACCCGAACCAGAGGTATCAGAGCCCGGAAACCCGGGAGTGATGGGACCGAAGGAATATTGATGTACGCTCACTGGGAACGCAATCATAAGGGAAGCGGGCCCAGCAGGAAGTCGACTGGAAGTCGGAAGGGAAGTGAATCAAAGAAAGGTAGGACTGTGGGAATAAACCTGAAGGTCACAACCGGAAGTGGAGGTGATTCTGGAAGTGGGCCGGAGGTTAGGCATGAGCACGGGAATAACCCTGGAGGTCAATACCAGAAGGGAAGTGTGACCAGAAGTGGACCAGAGGTTAGGTAGAAGCGCGAGAGTCAACCCCGGGGATCACAACTGGAAGGGAAGTGAATCCAGAGTGGACTGGAGGTTCGGCGGGAGATCAGGAGTGGTCCGGAAGATATAATGAAAGAGGAAACGCTCAGTAATCCTTCATTGCGTAAAACCTCTATAGGCCCGAGATCAAGTGTCAGGACTATGGGAAGATGACCGGAGGGTTCCGATACCAGGAACATAGGTAGCGGAGTGCGGATAAAGGGTAGGGCTGTGCACAGATATGACAAAAGGCCATGTATGCAACCTACAGCCGGGCTAAGGGACGAGACACAAGGCACGGCCCGGAACCTTCCTTGGGCTGTCGGTATACATGGACGGCTCTGCAATCCACAACGGGAAGGATAACTAACACACAGACGGGGTTTTCTTCGGTGGGGACCTGCGAAACAAGGCCATCCGCCTCCCGATGGACGTCGGCTGCAGGAACGATGCATTGCTGGGGGAATTTTAGCAGTTGAAGAAGCGAAGATTTTAGCAGCGAAAGAAGCGAAGACTTTAGTGGTTGAAGAAGCGAAGCGGCTGAGGTGTGCCCCGCGAACATATATGATACCATTAGTGCGACTCAAAGATCACGACCGAGAACCTACAAAAAATGGGAAGATTAAGGATTCGATGGCATAGTATTAGCGAACCTGTTCAGAGAACGGTGACAAATTTGACTGGGGAGACGGAAGAGAAAGGGAAGGCAAAGAGCACCATTGCCTGCGTGAAGTGATAAAGGTAATGAAGGGCGGGAAAAGGCAGTGAAAAGCGCCACGGACCAGCGATCGCCCGGCGCTGAGTAGCACTCCTAGGTGTTATATCCGTGCACATCCGGATCCTCCGATTCCGGAACCTCCGCCAGAGGCGGAGGTTTCCTCCGGTACTTCCGGTATTTGATCTCCGCTGCAACGTGTTTGCAGCATGGCGGGTTTTTACGCGATGAAGTATTCTGAGCGTTTCCCGTCTTCTTTGATCTTATGACCTTGCTTCTCTCTTATTGTCCTTATTGTTCTTATTGTCTTTACATTACTTCCTCAACCAAATCGGTCTTCTCCGTAATTTAGTTAAATAGGCTCTACTTTACGTCTTGTACTTCAGTTTGATAATTAACGTGCTTGGCCTTCCACTTCGCTCCCAAAGTCTATCTTGCTTTCCTCTCGACATCCAAGGTAGTACGTACACCTGCGCTCTTCGTGGTGTTGCGTTCCTAATCCTCCACACCCCGGAACTATCCTCCGATCACTTCCGCAAACTTCCGACTTCTGCTCTGGTCAGAGGTTATATCCGGGCTCGGACTGACACGGGATATAACAGTATTATCAAACTCACCTACCTTGGTTGTTCCACATGTCTTTTCCACATCTCTTCCAGACTCCCGACGTACCTGGTGATTGTCATCAATCTCGCATACACGGCACCATGGTCGCACTCTCGCCACCCACTCTCACTACGATCAATACAATTACTGGCGAAATCACGGCTCCATCTTCTTCCACTAGGCGCGAAACACCATTCGTAACTCCTATTCGTCCTCCGCATCCCAATTCTCCGATCCCTTGGGCCCCTTCACGACCAGGTTTTCAAGCAACCGGTCTTGTTGAAACCCCTGTGGATCGCCCTGGACGTTGGTACCAACGGACACCTATGCCTAGTATCTCCCCCCAAATCAGCAATTTTCCCATGCGGGAGTTTCCCCGGCTGTTCGAGGAATTGCAACCGGGGGATATGATCGGAGATTTGGATGAAGAAGAGGAATATCCGCCGGATAATCTTGGACCTGCCTCATTGCATGTCCCCACAAACACTCCCATTGCTGCTCCCCAGCAATTTGGAACTTCCGGTACGGAAGTTCCACCAATCACCGTCATGGCCAATACTCCGGCTCAACCCTTACCTCCCCTTCCTCCCTCTCGTTCGTCTACCCAGGTCTCTACCCCTGTCGGAGGTGGAGGCGGGGGCGGTGGTGGGGGTGGCGGAGGTGGAGGCGGAGGTGGAAATCCTCCGCCACCCCCAGGTTATGGACCTCCTGCAGGAGGAGGTGGCGGACCTGGAGGAGGACATCCTGGCGGTGGAGGCGGAGGTGGTGGGGGTTTACCAGGCGGAGGCGGAGGTGGCCCACCTCTTCCCCCTGGTGGTGGTCTCCCCGGAGGTGCTCCAGCCCCTGGAGGTGGTGGTGGAGGTGGCGGAGGAGGAGGCCCTCCTCCAAATCCTCCGTTCATGCCCATTCCTGGACCCCCGGGACCTCCGGGACCTCCAGGACCTGCTGCTGTTGATCCTTTTTTCGCCAACAGCATGCGCACTGTTGCAGATGCTCTGCGGATTCTCGCTGAGCGTGCCGCTGCTCCTCCCCGCTCCAACCGGTCGAATTTGAAGACCCCGGATGTCTTTGACGGCTCCGACCCTTCCAAATTCGCTTCCTTCATGTCCCAAATTTACCTTCATATTGCGGACCACATTCAGGATTTCCCCACCGACGATGAGAAGATTTTTTACGTCCGATCCTACCTCCGCGGTACCGCCCAGAAATGGTTTGAGCCCTCTCTCTATGTTGGTGCTCCCATTCCGCATTGGGACGGAAATTTTGCCTTGTTTGTCCAAGAACTTCAGACAAACGTCAGCCCACATGATCCGGTTGGTGATGCGGAAGCGGCGATCAAGGTGCTCACCATGAAATCCAATGACAAGCTCGCCACATATCAAGTGGAATTTGATGCCTTCAGAATCCGAAGAAATGGACTCAGGAGACAGAGCAGTAGTCTTGGTAATGGGAGTCTGGGAGGTTCTGGTTAACAAATAAATCCAGAAAGAAAATCCAGAAAAACGTACCTTGGGCTCATTCGCCTTGGTAGACTCAGGCTCAATTCCGGATTGAGCGCGAGCATCGTGGTTCTTGGAAGCCGCATTGGCAAGAGCGCGGGTGCGCTCCTTCTTGAGGTCCTCGAAGGAAGACATGGTCCTGCGAACAGCGGCGGGGAACTTGGCTTGAAGACGCTCGGCGTGAGCAGCCTTGAACTTCTCCATCTTGGTATTGAAGCGAGGGAACATGGAGTACATCTCGTCGATAAGACAGAACTGCGAGAAGTAGGGCTTGAGGTTGTTCTGGATATGAAACCGCGTTAGCGTAATCCAGAAACCGAGAAACCAAGCGCGCACCAGGCAACGAGAAGCCTTCCCACACTTGTTGAGAGTATGCTCGAAGTACTGCATACGGTGGTCATCGAGGAAGTCGCCAAGAGCGGCGTCAGCGTCCTCGAACATTTTCTTGAGATGGGCTGGGGGTTGGAATGGAAGCGGATTGGCCATGTTGTAGGCGACAGAGCGTTCCAACGCGGAAGGAACGGCGGATGTGAAAGCGTCTGAGAGTTTTAATGAGTGAGAGAGTTGGGATATGAAGCGAGCGGTGAGCGGTATGGAGTGTAAAAGCTGTAGCTTTTATTCATCCGGAAACTCTGGAGTAATCCAGAAACTGAGGGCAGTTTGGTATTTAAAAATGGGGGAGAGGGACGGTGTTGCGCAGCAAAAATTTTGAATTTAGCTGCTAATACATTTAGTCAGGTCCCAACTCCAGGCCAGGAACTGTTCCTCAGCAGAAAGGGTCATTCTAAGCCAATGGCAAAAGTTCGCTGCATAGGCGATCGGTTTCCAACTCACTTTCCGGATTTAGAAGTTAATCAGGATTCCGGATCAACGGGTTTGATGACAGTTCCTGTCAAAACTCCTAAGTCCAAGAAAAAGGATTCTGGATTTGACACTACAAACGGAAGGTACACAAGGGACAGTAAAGAGTAGAATCTAGCTACTCGGCATTGTACAAATCAGCGTCGTCCCAAGCTTCAGCAGCTTCTTGGGCTGGGACATCGGAGTTCCAGTGATCGCCTTCCAAGCGTCCAATGAGACGAGGAATGCAGAGACTCCTAAGGAGCGATACCAAACCAACCGCAAAGGTAGAATCAGGTGGAATGACACCACGGATCACATCCTGAACGGGTCTGAGAAGACGGGTATCCACAATGTGGAAGTTGGCTGCACGGGCGCCAACGCCAAGGATAACGTCTGGAGTCAAAGAACCGATGTAGAGGGGAACAAAGTCCTTCAGGATTTGCAACTCCATGAAAAGAGCAGCGGCGATAGGCGGACTAGTATAATTATTCTGGACTAAGACGAAAGTCAGAAGTCGTTTAAGGATACAAATCCAGAACGTACGCCAGTTCCGGATGAAGTGCTGCTGAAAGGTTACCAAGAACCCTTCCCAGAAATCGAGGTTATTGAACGAGCAAGGAAAGTTGCCCACTACGCAGTAGGGGCAGCGTTGGCCAAAGGTGTTATTGCGGCATTCGATATTGTCAGTGTTGCACTGATAGCACGAGAGCGAAGGGAGCTATTCGAGTAAGCCAGAAAGTCAAGGTGTAATCCGGAATTACATACCGACATCTTGAGGAGCAGGCGTCGAACGGCTCGGGAAAGAGCAGAATTGGGATTCTGATAGACAGGAACGTCTAAGGGCGCAGGGACAGACTCGTAGCCTAGGTGAAGGAAAACTTCGTGATCGTCCATGAGGATTCAGGATAAGAAACACTCCGCTGTGTGGAGTAAAATAAGGATTCTGGATTCAATTGGAAGAGCGATCAGGGCAATATATTCAGGAACAGACAAAGTTCTGGATTTCTAGCTCCACGAAGCGTCCTCCCGTAGAGGTAGGAGTCATAGTCGTCCCTATCTTCGTCGTCAGAGTAGTGGATGAAGTCGTCTGCATAGGCTTCATAGTCCTCCTCTGAAGACTCAGACTCCGATCAGGACGCTCAGTCCCTTGGAGTATGTGAACAGTATCTACTACATACTCGGCAGTGAATGAACCAGGAGGGTAGAGCCCGTCGACGACGTCACGCATAATGGACAGTCGAGGGAGGATCCTGGAATTGAACTCCGCAACCCTCTCTTGCAGAGCAAGATTGTGGATTGCGAAGGTGTGCCGAAATATAAGGGAAGAAAGTCCCTGAGCATGTAAAGCTCCAGATAAAGCGCAGCAGCGCGGCTGGGGATCGTAAATTGCATGCGGCCTAGAAAAGAACGGTCAAGATTGAGTACGGGATTTAAATCCAGAACGTACTCCAACGGTCCTTGAAACCTTGGTCAAAGGCCTCCAACCACTCGTTCCAGAAAGAAATCTGGACGAAGGAACAAAGGTCTCCCTCACCAGCGGAAGTACAGCAGGTGCAGGGGTGGCTAAAGCCAAGGGTATGGCAAACCAGAAGGTGGTCTACGCAAGTATCACATCTGAGTACGCCAGGCTATGAAGAAGTCAGAAACGGTTTTCTGGATTTGAAATCCAGAAAAACACGAACCTGCATTCTGTTCAAAAGAGTAGCGACTGCGAGACTTAGAGGGGATGAAGGGTCTTGATATGCTGGAATGGCAGTCAGAACGGGTCCTCCAGGAGTAGCAGTGGCCATAATAGTGTGCAGAAGAGAATTTAGGGCACGAACGCCCTGGCCATCGAAATCCAGAATATATATATTGCAAGATATTTATATTGAGAAAGAAAGGAGTGAAGTCTGGAATCCAGAAACGGAATCCAGAAACTCACTTAGAACCTTTTAGCATGTATGACGCAACTTCTGGTTTAGAGAACTAGAAAAACACAACAAGAGTATTAGAACTGGAGTATATAAACCGGGACTATACGTTGTGGTGCTGAGATGAAAAAGGGACTAGGGGCTTTTAATTGAGACTCAGTCTGATCCGAAGCTGATCCGCGTGATCGGGGATCTCGGCGATGTTGAACTTGCGCAAAGAAATTTACTAAGTCCATAATCCGGAAAGTTTTTCAATCCAGAAAATGACTTAGAGAAAAATTTTGAAGTTCAAACAAAATTTAAGGAAATCGGCGCCTAAGCGCGGCGCGACAATCAGATTGGCAATGTAAATATACAGGGCGCGTGCTTGTAGCTACGAGGCCCGGGCGCGAGACAACAAATCAGCGAAAAATAACAAAAGAAAGGGGCAGCGGCCCCGGCGACGCGAAAGAGTGTCCTACTACTCCGGCACTGACGTAGCATCAACGTCCTCCGCAGGCTCCTCCACCACGACCTCGCCTTCCCCTTTCCCTTGTCCTTCTTCTGAACCTCGAAGGAGTTGACGAAGGCGCGGAACGAGTCGAGGGCGTCGAGCTTGACGAGCTCGGAAAAGGCAAGCGCGACTTGAAAGGTTCCGATTCGACGGGGGTGGCCTCGCCCAAGAGAGATTGTATTGAGCGACGATGTGCGGAAGTAGTCCATGATGGACTCGGGGGCGACGTCGTCCTCAAAACATTGAAGGAGGGCGGTGGGGCCAACTTGTCGACCAGCGCGATCGCGTTGGCAGAGAGGCGCGAGAGCCACTTCGCGACCCGAAGTGACGCCTCGTCGGCGACCTCACGAGCGGCGGCAGCGGCAGAGATGGCCTCGTCGAGTTCGTTGATGGCCTCGCGGAAGTCTGACAGTGTTCTGGATTAGTAATGAATCCGGAAAAGAAAGAGACTTACACTCGGGCGAAGTGCCCATCCAGGGACCCATGGCACGGACAGCGTCGACATGAAGCGAGAGTCGGTGTTCCACGAGCAACCAGAGGTGCTGCTGCTGACGCAGTTACCGCACTGTGTACCGAAGGCGACCGGGGTGCACTTCTTGCCAGCCGCAAGGCAGTTCATGCACGCGATGCGCGGCTGGCAGGGTAGAATCAATGAGATTAGAAAGTGAATGAAAAGGAAACGCACCAAGCAGTAATTCACTTCGTCGTAATGGACTCGAGCTCTTCGAGCTGGAGTTTGTCGCCGTCGACGCGATCTTCGTGCAAGTGGTAGCGTTTGCCGGTGTTGGCCGCGGGCATCCCGTTGTAATAGACAGGGTTGGCGGTGGTTGGGAGACGAACGGTGCCGATGATGCGCAATCCCTCGGGAACGACGTTGAATTCGGCGGCTGTAAGATATTGAAGTTAGTAAGCCAACTGAGACAAAGGGGGTCCTCTTACGCTCGGTAACCTTACGGTTTCCTTGACGCTGGGATAGTAGTTCGCCAATGACCTCTGGAATGGTCGACGCATCGGTGTCCCGCATCTAAAGCAGCAGGAAACCAAAGAGAAATTAATTAACCCAAGAAATGGGAAAGAAGGCGAGTCCACTTACCGCAGTGGGCTTGGCTTTCTTCCCCTTGCCCTTACCTTTCTTCTTCGTCGCGCGGGTCGTAACCTAGAAAGAGAAAAGGGGAGTTAGAAAGAGAAAGGCAACAAAGAAGGCGACGTACGGCGGGGGTCATTTCCACGTCGCCGTCGGCGTCCTCCTCACCATCGCCTACCTCGGATCCAGCAGGGGCGCTCTCCTCGTCTGAGGGTTCGCCGTCGATGATGGTGACCGATTTAGGGACGCTAGACTTGGCCGGGGGCTATGAAATGTTAAATCAGAAATAAGGTAAATCCAGAAAGAAGGAACTTACCTGGGTTTGACGACGGCTGGTCGAAGACCGGGTCTGAGGCTTAGACTTCGTCGGAGGCTACACAGATAATAAGCGGGCAAGTGGGCAGGGAAAGAATGACTTACAGACTCAATCATGACCTCGACTTTGCCGAAGAGCTTTCAATGTGACGACGTTTAGCTGGAGGGATGGACTGGGCAGTCAGCTTTAGTAACGACTGTGAAATAAGGACTTACGGGCGTCGCCGCCGCGATGCGGGTGGAGCGCTCGGCTTGGGACGAATGGTTGGCGAAGCCTCGAGCTCGCGGAAGTCGCGCTTGGGAAGGCGTGAGGACGACGGGGATGCCACTGGAGTTGACGGCGGTGGCTTGATAATGGGCTTGAAGCCGTTTTGGTGGTGGCCTTTGCCGCTGGAGTCGTTTGGCGTGTTGACTTCGGCACAATGACAACGAACTCTGGGAATTATTCAGTAAGAAGACAAGGAAAATGGGAGAAGGACCACCGGGAGAAGCCTCGCGAGCCAAGACGTCCTGGGGCATGTTGAACATGCCCGTCCCGGAGAACACGTCGAGGTCGCCGTTGATCTTGATTGGTTGAACGTGGGGAAATAGAAATTCTTGGGCAGTGGCGATGGCTGGAAACGCGTCAGGGAATAATGTGAAAAGAGAAGGATGACGGACTTGTGGAAACCGGAACACAAACTGCTTTCCACTCCTCGGGCCCGTACCCATGAGTGCGAGGAGTCTGGTGTAACCATACCACAAATCCAGAAGGAGGGGGTCGAGTTGGTTGGCTTTGTCAGGCGGGAAATGCTCGCAGAGAAGTTGCTAAAAGGAATACGTTAGGAAGAGCACGAAAGAGAAAGGGATGGCGACGCCAGAACGGGTAATGCTAAATCGATGGCGTCCGGACCTCGGTTTTGTCTCGGGGCCAGTTGTCGCGATAACGTCGTAGTCTTGGATGAAGAGTAAAAGGCTGGTGACATCTTCATGACACCAGAAAGACGCGAAGAAGTGGTCGACCTTCTTCCAGGAAGAGGAGTCGAGGCTGTACTTGGCGGGCGCGGCGATTTTGGACGACGACGGGGCCATTAAGAAAGAGTGGTGGTGGTAAGAGGAAAAGAGCGGGGCTGGGCACTTGATGCCCAGCGAGTATTAAAAGGGCAAGCTGAGAAATCCAGAAAATTCGAACTCAGCCGCTGCATCAGTAGAGCCCTGAGGGCTAAAGATAGCAAAACGCACCTAGAGGACAGTTTTGCTAGTATACGCAAGGAGCGAGAGCTCAAGAAAACAAGAAATGGGGTATCACCGGAAAGCTGAGAATGAGACGAGTTTGAATCCGAAAGGGGACAGGAGTTTGCCTCCGTGCGCCACCCGGAATTTTGACTGCCGCGCTAAATCAGGGTTGTGGCGGTGCAATTGATAGACGGGATCTTCTTGATTTCATTTAATGGTTGGTTCCGGATTTATCCGAGAACCTTCCGATGCAGATCTCGAAGGTGTCAAGTCAAGTGAAATGTGTTAAGTCCGGTTCTGGATTACATTTGTAAATCCAGAAAACGAGCATGCAATGGTAATTGGTATTTAAGACAGAATGTGTTTCTGGATTAGATGAAGACCAATAAAACAGAAAAAGGCGGATTGACCGGGGACGGTCAATATTTAAAAATGGGGGAGATGATAAGCAGTGATTTCGCCTACGCCTGAAATTCACCAATTTTGGGTTGTTACTGAATATCTCATGCACATCTCAGGGTTTATAACGAACCCAACGTTAGTAGACCAGGGACTACGATTTTACGTTATCCAGAACTTCTGTGGATGAGTATCCAGAAACTCCCATACTGGCTACCTCCGACTACTATACAGGTGGTTCTGGATCCCAATGACGGTTTCATAGTCAGAGGGCATCGTAGTGAACAAAGGAACATCAAGGGATAATATCCATTCTGTGCCATGTGAAGCAGTCTCATAGTGTAGTAATCCAGAAAGAGTTTGCGGATTACTTTGTACATGCTTGTAACAAAATGGGCAACGCGCTAGACCACATGACCTGTCAAGAGCATTCAAAGCCAGAACAAGCCGTTCCGGATCAGGTGTCAAATGTCCATCAAATATCGATCGACTCAATTGGGCAATCAAGTTCAGTTCTGGATTAGAACTGCACAGGCTATATATTAGAGTTGGGTATCAATCGAAAGGTATTGACCAGACGATTCTGGATATCCACGCAGAACGAAGAGGAAGAGTATTGCTCTTCTCAAAACCAGAGAGTAGTAAGGGTGATCGTGTGCTAAAGAAAGCACCAATATAAACCAGGAACAGATCGAACAGAAAGGAGACTTGGCTACCAGGTACTATCCAAACAGGTAGACTGTCTTCTGAAGTACTGGGGCTACGAGTTCAGAGTGCCTATAGGACGTATATCAATAGCGCGATAAGGATAAGAGATATTTATAGAGTAGCAGTATATAAGGAAGGGTAAAGTAGCAGGTAGAGCACGGAACCCGTACCCGAAGCTGAAAGCGGAGAGACCTGTG
This sequence comes from Mycena haematopus, assembly GCA_029281435.1. Taxonomy (NCBI): domain Eukaryota; kingdom Fungi; phylum Basidiomycota; class Agaricomycetes; order Agaricales; family Mycenaceae; genus Mycena; species Mycena haematopus. The sequence goes on along the minus strand of JARJCV010000015.1, from coordinate 18,625 downwards.
TGTCTTACTCCAGCGAAACAGAAGGACGGTCTACGGCTTGGATTACCTAGAGGCTAAAAGACCCTGTTGTGGTTAAGCTTGTAATTTCGAGTTGCACTTAAAATCTATCAAAGTTTTGAATCCAGAATTGTGTTGAGGGTTTTTGTTGAGAACTGTCTTGTTGGTTTCGTTAAAAGGCTTGCTGAACGTGTGTGTTCGTCTTGGATCATTGCTCTTAACCACAGGTTGGGTGGGTGAACCAGAGTTGCAAAACTATAAATTGAACTTGAATATACCGCGCTTCTGGATTTGCTGCAAGCAATCCACAAAAGAATAATACAACTGGTCCCGTGTGTCTCCTATCGGCACACAAAGACCCAAACTCGGCCGATCCTTGGTTACATTGTGGTTTTCGTTTGCAGGCTTCGTTTCCGTCTGAACCTTGGGTTTTTGTGGGTTTTGGATTCTAGGATCTAAAGCGCCAATAAGTCAAAGTTACTGCGTTCCGGATTTCTGTAAGAGGAGATTGCACCCATAGACCGCCGGCAACCGTTTCATCGCGGACTCAATAAAATCACAAAGAAGGATTGTTATCCACTTCCGTTGATTTCCGACCTCCTCAATGCTCCGGGAAAAGCGCGTATTTATACGAAACTCAACCTCCGACACGCGTACCATCTCCTCCGAATCGCCGCCGGCGATGAATACAAGACCGCTTTTCGTTCCCGCTATGGATCGTATGAGTTCAACGTTGTCCCGGAAGGCCTTACCAATGCTCCTGCGGCCTTCCAGCGTTTCCTCAATACGCTCTTCGCTGATTTGCTGGATGTCTATGTTGTTGTCTATCTCGACGACATCCTCATATATTCGGATGATCTTCCGCAGCATACCACTCATGTCTGCGAGGTTTTACAACGCCTCCGCGATGCAGGACTCTACTGCAAACTTCCGAAATGCGAATTCAACATCACGACTTGCGAATACCTTGGATACATCCTATCCCCCGATGGTTTCCGGATGTCGTCAGAAAAAAATCTCCGCAATCACCGATTGGCCGGTCCCACGTAAAGTGAAGGACATTCAGTCCTTCCTTGGGTTCGCAAATTTCTACCGGAGGTTTATTCACGGATATTCCGACATTACAGTTCCGCTCACCCGTTTGACCCCGTCAAACATTGAGTGGAACTGGACCGAGACTTGTCAAGCGGCCTTCGAAACACTAAAGCGGGCATTCACGTAAGCTCCGGTCCTTCATCATTGGATTCCGGATCGTCAAATAACCATTGAGACGGATGCTTCCGACTACGCCATCGCTTCCATACTTTCAGTGGAAGGCGATGATGGCGACATTCATCCGGTCGCCTTCCGATCACGGAGTTTATCTCTGCCGGAACTCAATTATGACACGCACGATAAGGAATTGCTTGCTATTTTTGATGCCTTTACTCACTGGCATCATTATCTCGAGGGAGCACCACTTCCGATCGACGTTGTCACGGACCACAAAAACCTGGAATACTTTGCGACAACCAAGACGTTGACTCGTCGTCAAGTCCGGTGGTTTGAATTCCTTTGCCATTTTAATATGGTCATCCGGTTCCGACCCGGAAAACTCGGAGGTAAACCAGATGCATTGACTAGACGATGGGACGTCTACCGAAAAGAGGGGGATAAGGCTTATAGCCAATTAAATCCTCAAAATTTTCACCCCATTTTCACACAAGATCAACTCTCCGCATCCCTCCGTGCCACCTTGCTCGAGGAAATCATCCTCCGAGCCACCGTCATTATGGACGTTGAGGCACTCCACTCTGATATCCGAGCCCATTATAACGACGACCCTGCCGCAGTTGCAGGATTAACCTCCGCAACTTCCGGTAGTTCTCCGCGCTGGACCATCGATACTTCCGGAATCCTCTGGTTGCATAACCGGATATATGTTCCGCAGGTTTCCGGTACGACACCAGACATCCTCCGCATACGCGTCCTACAACATCTCCATGACCATGTTCTCGCCGGTCATTTTGGGCAGAATCGCACACTTGCCCTCGTCCGCTGAGAATACTCCTGGCCGGAGATGCGGACGTTCGTTCGCGACTATTGTCGTTCCTGCATTATATGCAAGCGCAACAAACATCCGAGGCATCGTCCGTATGGACTTCTCCGACCACTTCTGGTTCCCCTCCGGCCTTGGGATTCGATCTCTATCGACTTCATTGAAGTACTTCCGCTCTCCGGAGTATACGATGCCATCTGGATGATTGTTGATCGGGCATCCAAGCAAGTCATCCTAATGGCCTGTGATCGCTTTATCGATTCTCCGGGACTCGCGAAGTTGTTCCTCATCCACGTCTTCTCCAAACACGGAGTCCCTTCCCACGTCACAGCGGACCGCGGAAAGGAATTTGTGTCCTCCTTCTTCCGCTCTTTGGGCGAACTGCTAAATATGAACATGCATTATACTTCCGGTTATCATCCGTCCGCCGATGGACAGACAGAGCGGATGAACCAAACGGTCGAACAATACATCCGGATGTACTGCGCATACCAGCAGGACGATTGGCACGAGTTGCTACCTCTTGCAGAATTCGCACTCAATAATTCTCCGAACGCATCAACCGGAATTTCTCCGTTCTTTGCCAATAAGGGATATCATCCGGCCATATCGATCAATGCGGACTTCAACGTAGCCAATGTCGACGCTCGGACATATGTCCTTGACCTCCATTCCTTGCGTCAGTACCTCCGTGATCAATTGGTTTACGCACAGGCTCGATACAAGGAAACTGCTGATCGGAGGTTATCTCCGGATCCAGTGTTCGAGATCGGAGATCAGGTTTTCATCTCCGCGGAGTTTATCAAAACGACACGTCTGACTCAGAAGTTCTCCGAGACGCATCTTGGGCCTATGAAGTTATAGCGAGACCATCCGCTGCGTCTTATACCATTCGTCTTCCGAAAAGTTTGAAACTGATTCATCCTGTCTTTCATGTGTCGCAACTCGAGCCCCATATTCCGAATCCATTCCCCGGACGTGAAGAACCACCTCCGGCAGCAGTCGAGGTAGTCGAAGGCGAGTCTCACTATGAGCTTAAAGAAATCGTAGACTCGAAAATCGACAAACGATACAACGTCAAGCTGCGCTACCGAGTGGAATGGTTGGGCTACGAAAACACTGACGAACAATACGATTGGGTCGCCGCTAACGACATTGACGCGCCGGAACTTGTTGACAATTTTCATCGTCGATATCCGGATAAGCCAGGACCGGAATATTGACCTCCGGTTACAATTCCCAACTTCCGGTATCCTCTGTCACGCAAAATCCTCGTATCCAAGAAAATCTGTTTCATTCCAAAAAGTTTCGTTCCCAAAGTACATTTTGTGTAAACCCGGGACGTGTTTACTTACCTCATTCACTCACATCACGTCACAACACACTACGACTTCCTTCCTACTCTCATCGTACGATACTCCCCTGCTTAGTCTCAGTTTGCTGGACGATATACAACGGTTCATTTGTCTGCTGGTCCGACCCTTTTAGTGTTGCTCCCCCCGCCGGTGAGCTTCCACTTTTTTGACAAATCCACTGTCTCTTTTGCCTCCGCGATCTACGATCAGAGATCTTCCAACTCTGATTGAGATCTGCTTCCGTCTACGCAAGTGACCCAAACGGGCACTACAATCCTCGTCGACCCACCAGCGACGATTTTCCCGTTCAGCGAGACCCCCCAGCTCACGAACAGCCGACTTTAGGTGCACCGCCACCATCGATTGTGATCCTCAAACTGCCTTCTCGACGCGCACCGTCAGTCCCCACGCCCCTTGTCACCCGTCGAGCGGCCAGGACCTTGGAAGGCCTAGACGAAGCTGCAGATCTGGAGTCTCCTCTAACGTCCCCACCGCCTCCCGAATCTTCTTCTCCGCCTCTTCCAGTCCGTACGATACACTCATCGGACTCTTCTTCTGACTATAATTCCGACTCTCCATCACCCTCCCCTACCCCAGCTATGTCTACCACGAAGCACGCTACGGTCACTCGCAAGCCAGGGCACCTCCCCACGTTCCACAAGGGCGAGGTTACCGCCCTCGCCTGTAGCGAGTTCCAGGACGCGCTCTCGAACTATTTCGCTCACAAAGACACCGCTGAAGAAAGACAAGTCAGCATTGCGCTCGGATGCTTCGAGGACATGAAAGTAAACAACTGGACTCGTCCTACGGCGACTCGCGAACGTCTTCGTAAACTCACGTTCCCGGCTTTCATGTCGGAGTTCAAGAAGAAGTTCCTCCGTGCGGACTGGAAGGAAGCAACTCGTAAAGAGATCCTTTCCAGTCGCATGAAGGAGAGCGAATCCTTCGACGATTGGTCCACCGCCGTAATGTCCCTCGCTGCCCTGCTTGCTGACGACCCTGCTGCCTCGACCGTCGCGCTCGACGAAAAGCGCATTCGTCACACGCTGGAGGCGGGTATGATCCCCGACCTCACTCATCTGTACTCGGAACACGCGACCGCGTCGAAGATCGATGAAGACGACTTTGACGAGTGGATCCGTGTCGTAACCGACATTGACGAACACCGAATCTACGAAGACGCTCGGATCACGCGCCTTTTTGCGAAGCGCAAGGCCGCGGCCACTGAAGAGTCGGACCGCGCGTCGAAGAAGTCGAACAAAGGATCCGCTCCTGCGTCCACGTCGTCTAAGCCTGCGTCCTCTGCCTGTTATATCCCGTGTCAGTCCGAGCCCGAATATAACCTCCGACCAGAGCGGAAGTCGGAAGTTTGCGGAGGTGATCAGAGGATAGTTCCGGGGTGCGGAGGATTAGAAACGCAACACCACGAAGAGCGCGGGTGTACGTACTACCTTGGATGTCGAGAGAGAAGGAAGATAGACTTGGGAGCAAAGCGGAAGGCCAAGCACGTTAATTATCAAACTGAAGTACAAGACGTAAAGTAGAGCCTATTTAACTAAATTACGGAGAAGACCGATTTGGTTGAGGAATTAATGTAAAGACAATAAGAACAATAAGGACAATAAAAGAGAAGCAGGGTCATGAGATCAAAGAAGACGGGAAACGCTCAGAATACTTCATCGCGTAAAAACCCGCCATGCTGCAACCACGTTGCAGCGGAGATCAAATACCGGAAGTTCCGGAGGAAACCTCCGCCTCCGGCGGAGGTTCCGGAATTGGAGGATCCGGATGTGCACGGATATAACAGTATCCCCCTCTTGGGTCCCTTGCCCACAAGGGACGAGGATACAAAGGTGTGCGGAAAATGAGCCACGTGAAGTTGGGTGGATTGAGTGTTGACTCGTGGCGTGAGAATAATAAATCTTCTTTCCTTTCACCATCACCTCGCCAAAGATTTCCAACTCCGCGAACACTCTTGCCAAAACATTCCAAGCCTCCAGACAGCCTGATGATCCCAGGTGACAAAGGGAAAGCCAAGGAGTCGGAGGCGGATGCTGTGGAGCGAGAGCGGACGGAAAAGGAGGAGATGCGGAGGAGAAGGGATGCCGCGACGGAGGAACGTCGGGAGGAACTACAAGATCTCCTAGACGAAGCGGTGCAATTGCGTACCGTTCAGGAGCGGAATCTTGTGAACTCCCGGATACGTGAAGCTCGTATCGCCCAATTGATAGCTTCCATCAATTCCGAAAATGTGGATTCCGACGAGATGGAATCTGCACTGGCGGAAGTCCAGCGGGAATTGTTATCGACGAAACCGGAAGTGGTAAAATCGACGGAGGACTTTGCGGAAGATGTACCAGTGGGAATGAAGAGAAGGCGGATAGCTTCCGGAAGTTCCACTACTGCGGAGAAGATTTTGGTGAAGCGAGAGCGGCACGGAAAAATGGTGACGGAGGAATGGGTACTCCGCGAATCCCGTAAGTCGATTCATTGAAAAGCATTTTCAAGACTGACTTCCGTAGAATGTGCGCGATGCAAACGATTGGGTCTTCCGTGTTATACACGGAAGATCCGATTGAACGGTGCTTGTAAATCGTGCACGGAGATTCACGGGCCTTGCTCGCTGTGTGTGTCGAAAGACAACCGGAAACCAGAGGCGGATGCACATCCGACAGGGCGGATGAAAAAACCGGAGGTTAGACCGAAGGTCGAGAGCGCTGTCCACTCGCGCATTGACGGCTTGCGCGAGGAGCTCAAAAAGGTCCGCATGTTCGTCCGGAACCTCACTGGTCAAGTGAAAAGGGTTCGGGATCGCCAAGCGCTCGATCGGAACTACCTTCGAATCGTCCAAGATGGTCTTGCCCACAATTACTTCGACCTCGGAAATGGTTTCGGTTATCGACAAGCCATCGATGATGATGACTTGTCGGTTTTCGAAGAAAACCTTGCGGAGGAGAATCGAGAGGTTGTGGACGTTGATGCGGAGGAGACGGACGAGTCGCTGTCGGAAGATTATCCTGTGGCTCCGATGGACGTGGATTCTCCGGATGTTGAAGAACGTATGGAAAGTTCCGGTGAACTTCCGGAACTTCCGTACGTAGTTGTTGATTCAACACCGGAAATTGTTTCAACTATCCCGCCAACCTCGAATGCCGGGACCAGCTTTACTACGCCCAACGTTAGGTCGATGGCTCATCGGATGAGGGGAGGAGTTTTCCGAAGACCAGAACGGATGAAGGCGGTAGCGGAAGAGCAGCGGAAGTCGGAGGAGGAAAAGGAAAGGCTCGGGCGGAAGTCGGAGATGATTACTGCTGTCAAGACCGAGCCCAAGGCTTCGCCTATGCCTCCTGCTGTAGGTCCAGTACCTCAGTGGGCACGGGATTCGAACAACATCGTCGAGATCTTGGAAGACGATGAGACGGATGTTCCGGGTAAAGATCCCGCGGAACCGGAAGAAGCCGATAAGGAAGTTGCAACCAATAAATAGTCGCATAATGTTCTTTGGGAACGAACTTTTTGGAATGAAACAGATTTTCTTGGATACGAGGATTTTGCCGCGACGGAGGATACCGGAAGTTGGAAATTGTAACCGGAGGTTAATATTCCGGTCCTGGTTTATCCGGATATCGACGGTGGAAATTGTCAACAAGTTCCGGTGCATCAATGTCGTTTGCGGCGACCCAATCGTATTGTTCATCAGTGTTCTCGTAACCCAACCATTCCACTCGATAGCGCAGCTTGACGTTGTATCGTTTGTCGATTTTCGAGTCCACGATTTCTTTAAGCTCGTAGTGAGACTCGCCTTCGACTACCTCGACGGCAGCCGGAGGTGGTTCTTCACGTCCGGGGAATGGATTCGGAATATGGGGTTCGAGTTGTGATACATGAAAAACAGGATGAATTAGTTTCAGACTTTTCGGAAGACGAATGGTATAAGACGCAGCGGATGGTCTCGCTATAACTTCATAAGGTCCAAGATGTGTCTCGGAGAACTTCTGAGTCGGACGCGTCGTCTTGATAAACTCCGCGGAGATGAAAACCTGATCTCCTATCTCGAACACTGGATCCGGGGATAACCTCCGATCGGCGGTTTCCTTGTATCGAGCCTGTGCGTAAACCAATTGATCGCGGAGGTACTGATGCAAGGAATGGAGGTCTAGGACATATGTCCGAGCGTCGACATTGGCTACATTGAAGTCCGCATTGATCGATATGGCCGGATGATATCCCTTGTTGGCAAAGAACGGAGAAATTCCGGTCGATGCGTTCGGAGAATTATTGAGTGCAAACTCCGCAAGAGGTAGCAACTCGTGCCAATCGTCCTGCTGGTATGCGCAGTACATCCGGATGTATTGTTCGACCGTTTGGTTCATCCGCTCCGTCTGACCATCGGCGGACGGATGATAACCGGAAGTATAATGCATCTTCATATTAAGCAGTTCGCCCAAAGAGCGGAAGAAGGAGGACACGAATTCCTTTCCGCGGTCCGCTGTGACGTGGGAAGGGACTCCGTGTTTGGAGAAGACATGGATGAGGAACAACTTCGCGAGTCCCGGAGAATCGATAAAGCGATCACAGGCCATTAGGATGACTTGCTTGGATGCCCGATCAACAATTACGCAGATGGCATCGTATACTCCGGAGAGCGGAAGTACTCCAGAAGTGGTCGGAGAAGTCCATACGGACGATGCCTCGGATGTTTGTTGCGCTTGCATATAATGCAGGAACGACAATAGTCGCGAACGAATGTCCGCATCTCTGGCCAGGAATATTCTCGGCGGACGAGGGCAAGTGTGCGATTCTGCCCAAAATGACCGGCGAGAACATGGTCATGGAGATGTTGTAGGACACGTATGCGGAGGATGTCTGGTGTCGTACCAGAAACCTGCGGAACGTATATTCGATTATGCAACCGGAGGATTCCGGAAGTGTCGATAGTCCAGCGCGGAGAACTACCGGAAGTTGCGGAGGTTATTCCTGCAGCTGCGGCAGGGTCATCGTTATAATGAGCTTGGATATCAGAGTGGAGTGCCTCGACGTCCATAACGACAGTGGCTCGGAGGACGATTTCCTCGAGCAAGGTGGCACGGAGGGATGCGGAGAGTTGATCTTGTGTGAAAATGGGGCGAAAATTTTGAGGATTTAATTGGCTATAAGCCTTATCCCCCTCTTTTGGGTAGACGTCCCATCGTCTAGTCAATGCATCTGGTTTACCTCCGAGTTTTCCGGGTCGGAACCGGATAACCATATTAAAATGGCAAAGGAATTCAGACCACCGGACTTGACGACGAGTCAACGTCTTGGTCGTCGCAAAGTATTCCAGGTTTTTGTGGTCCGTGACAACGTCAATCGGAAGTGGTGCTCCCTCGAGATAATGACGCCAGTGAGTAAAGGCATCAAAAATAGCAAGCAATTCCTTATCGTGCGTGTCATAATTGAGTTCCGGCGGAGTTAAACTCCGCGATCGGAAGGCGACCGGATGTATGTCGCCATCATCGCCTTCCACTGAAAGTATGGAAGCGATGGCGTAGTCGGAAGCGTCCGTCTCAATGGTAATTTGACGGTCCGGAATCCAGTGATGAAGGACCGGAGCTTCCGTAAATGCCCGCTTTAGTGTCTCGAAGGCCGCTTGACAAGTCTCGGTCCAGTTCCACTCAACGTTTGACCGGGTCAAACGGGTGAGCGGCACTGTAATGTCGGAATATCCGTGAATAAACCTCCGATAGAAATTTGCGAACCCAAGGAAGGACTGAATGTCCTTCACTTTACGTGGGACCGGCCAATCGGTGATTGCGGAGATTTTTTCCGGTGACATCCGGAAACCGTCGGGAGATAGGATGTATCCAAGGTATTCGCAAGTCATGATATTGAATTCGCATTTCGGAAGTTTGCAGTAGAGTCCCGCATCACGGAGGCGTTGTAAAACTTCGCGGACGTGGACGGTATGCTGCGGAAGATTATCCGAATATATGAGGATGTCGTCGAGATAGACAACGACATAGACATCCAACAAATCAGCGAAGAGCGTATTGAGGAAACGCTGGAAGGCCGCAGGAGCATTGGTAAGGCCTTCCGGGACGACGTTGAACTCATACGATCCATAGCGGGAACGAAAAGCGGTCTTGTATTCATCGCCGGCGGCAATGCGGAGGAGATGGTACGCGTGTCGGAGGTCGAGTTTCGTATATATGCGTGCTTTTCCCGGAGCATCGAGGAGGTCGGAAATCAACGGAAGTGGATAACGATCTTTCTTCGTGATTTTATTGAGTCCTCGATAATCGACACAAAGGCGGAGACTTCCGTCCTTCTTCTTGGCGAAAAGGATTGGAGCGCCATGTGTAGAACTTGACGGGTAAATGAAACCCGCACTCAAGTTCTTGTCGATGAACTCCCGAAGAGCGGCGAGCTCGGCAGGGGAAAGGGAATACACATGACCAACCGGAGGTTCAGCGCCGTCAATGGTTTCAATCTTTAGATCGAATTCCCGATGCGGAGGAAGATTGTAGGCCTCTTCCTCCGAGAAGACGTCGGCGAAATCGTGATATTCCGGAGGTATACCGGAGGTATCCGGAGGTTGTGCTGAGACACCACGTGCCTGAGCATCACCTGTGGGCATGATCCGCATCGTATATTGAACCGTACTTTTCTTCCGGATGACAGCGCTGTATGCGGCGGCGGTTACCAGCGACACATTAGGGGCGGTAGTGAATGGACGAGGTATTGGGACCTCCGAGATGTTGTCCTGGAAGGGACCCGGATAAGGCGATGACGTTTGCGGTGTAGGAAGAACAACTTCCGGGGATGCCGGAGGTTCATCCTCGTCCTTAATCGGAACTACCGCGACGGGAACCGGAGGAGGATCCGGGAGTGTCGACACAGAAGACTCCATACGAGTGGCGGAGAATGAAAGTGTGGCGCTGCGCCAGTCAATCGACGGATTGAAGCGGGCAAGCCAGTTATATCCCAATACCAGGTCGCAAGGAGAATCAAGACGGGTAACGTAGAATTCCATTAGATGGACATCGCCAGACGGAAACCGGGGAATCAGCTGAAGCTGCCGGTTGATGATGGATGAGGAGCCGTCGAGATACCGGAGTTTTACCGGATCTACCGCATACGGAGAAAACGCATTAATTTCACAAACTTTGGACGACACAAAACAATGAGACGAGCCAGAGTCTATGAGCGCCCGTAAGCGGGAGTTGAATCCCGCGGCAACTCGTAATAGAAATGCGAGAGGTGGGGTTAAGCCCATCTCCGCAACGAGACCGGAAAGCGTTCCGGAAGGAGTATAGTCCGCAAGAAGAAGAGATATATCGAGGTCAACGTAAAGGGCATTAGGGGAAAGAGTGGACGCGTTAAGACAAACCTCCGGAAGTACCTCGGAGTCAACGCAGCTCGGAAGAGGTACTGAGGGTTCCGAGCTGCTAATTATTTTTTTGACTCGGAGGTTGGCGGAGGTTGCGAGGGAGAACCGATACTTCCGGCTCTGCCTTGCGCGTTCTCCGGCCGCTTCCGACAATCAGCAGCGACATGTCCAGGCAATCCGCAGAACATGCAGAGATTATTCTTCCTCCGTCGCTCGCGTTCTTCCTGCTTGAGACGTCCGGAAGAATCAAGTTTATCCGCGTAGGGTTTCTTGGCAGGCGGCGCAGCCTGGCCAGCGTTTCCCTTAGCGCCGGGGGGAGAGTTATTGCCGGGAGATCTTCCGGCACCTTTCCTATTCTGCGGAGCCTTTCCCTTGCCTTTGCCCTGATTTCCTGAAACTCCCGCACCGGGAGTTCCGGAAGTTTCACCAGCGGGTTTGGACGAAGATTGTCCTCCGGATCTTTCGAGCGCTTGTTCTATTTTGCGCTCGGCATCGCGCTGCCAGTAACGGGCATCAATGATGCGGGCAACGAGCTTGACGCCGGCGAGAGTCGGAGTATAGCTCTGACGCATCATTTCGTCCTTGATGCGGCGCGGAAGTCCAGAATAAAAGATGCTCCGGAGAGCATTATCGTCCCACCCAATGACGCCGGCCAAGGCATCAAATTCCACTTGATACGTGGCGAGCTTGTCATTGGGTTTCATAGTGAGCACCTTAATTGCCGCTTCCGCATCACCAACCGGATCATGCGGGCCGAAGTTTGTCTGAAGTTCTTGAACAAACAAGGCAAAATTTCCGTCCCAATGCGGAATGGGAGCCCCAACATAGAGGGAGGGCTCAAACCACTTCTGAGCAGTGCCGCGGAGGTAGGATCGGACGTAAAAAATCTTTTCGTCGTCGGTAGGGAAATCCTGAACGCGGTCCGCAATATGAAGGTAAATTTGGGACATGAAGGAAGCGAATTTGGAGGGGTCGGAGCCGTCAAAGACATCCGGGGTCTTCAAATTCGACCGGTTGGATCGGGGAGGAGCAGCGGCACGCTCAGCGAGAATCCGCAGAGCATCCGCAACGGTGCGCATACTGTTGGCGAAAAAAGGATCAACAGCGGCAGGTCCTGGAGGTCCCGGAGGTCCCGGGGGTCCAGGAATGGGCATAAACGGAGGATTAGGAGGAGGACCTCCTCCTCCGCCACCTCCGCCTCCTCCACCCGCACCACCACCTCCGGGGGCTGGAACACCTCCGGGGAGACCACCACCAGGGGGAAGAGGTGGACCACCTCCGCCTCCGCCTGGTAAACCTCCACCACCACCTCCTCCACCTCCACCGCCAGGATGTCCTCCTCCAGGTCCACCACCTCCGCCTGCAGGAGGTCCATAACCTGGGGGTAGCGGAGGATTACCACCTCCGCCTCCGCCTCCTCCACCGCCACCCCCGACAGGGGTGGAGACCTGGGTAGACGAACGAGAGGGAGGAAGGGGAGGTAAGAGTTGAGCTGGAATATTGGCAATGACGGTGATTGGTGGAACTTCCGCACCGGAAGTTCCGATTTGCTGGGGAGCGGCAATGGGAGTGTTTGTGGGAACATGCAATGGGGCATGTCCAGGATCATCCGGCGGAGATTCCTCTTCTTCATCCAAATCTCCGGTCATATCCCCCGGTTGCGATTCTTCGAACAGCCGGGGAAACTCCCGCATGGGAAAATTGCTGATTTGGGGGGAGATGCTAGGCATAGGTGTCCGTTGGTACCGACGTCCGGGGCGATCCACAGGGGTTTCTACAAGACCGGTTGCCTGAAAACCCGGTCTTGAAGGGGCCCAAGGGATCGGAGAATTGGGACGCGGAGGACGAATTGGGGTTACGAATGGTGTTTCGCGCCTAGTGGAAGAAGATGGAGCCGAGATTTCGCCAGTAATTGTATTGATCGTAGTGAGAGTGGGTGGAGAGAGTGCGACCATGGTGCTGTGTATGCGTGATTGACGACGTTCACGAGGATCGTCGGGAATAGGAAGGAGATGTGAAAAAGACATGTGGAACAACCAAGGTAGGTGAGTTTGATAATACTGTTATATCCCGTGTCAGTCCGAGCCCGAATATAACCTCCGACCAGAGCGGAAGTCGGAAGTTTGCGGAGGTGATCGGAGGATAGTTCCGGGGTGCGGAGGATTAGAAACGCAACACCACGAAGAGCGCGGGTGTACGTACTACCTTGGATGTCGAGAGAGAAGGAAGATAGACTTGGGAGCAAAGCGGAAGGCCAAGCACGTTAATTATCAAACTGAAGTACAAGACGTAAAGTAGAGCCTATTTAACTAAATTACGGAGAAGACCGATTTGGTTGAGGAATTAATGTAAAGACAATAAGAACAATAAGGACAATAAAAGAGAAGCAGGGTCATGAGATCAAAGAAGACGGGAAACGCTCAGAATACTTCATCGCGTAAAAACCCGCCATGCTGCAACCACGTTGCAGCGGAGATCAAATACCGGAAGTTCCGGAGGAAACCTCCGCCTCCGGCGGAGGTTCCGGAATTGGAGGATCCGGATGTGCACGGATATAACACTGCCTCAACCAACTCCGATGCGAAGGTGTTCTGCCCCCCGCTCACCGCCGACGAACGCGAGCTGCTCAACGAACACGACGGCTGCAACAAGTGCCGTCAGTTCTACGCAGGCCACAAGGCCGGGAAATGCACAAACGGTTTCCCCGACCCCGCGACATACAAAGCCCTCACCGCCGAGGCTGCCGCCAACGCGCGAAAGGCTGTGAAGGGAAAGGCCGTTGCCGTCGTAATGCCCGCCGTGGAGGACGACGACGACAGTGATGACGAGGACGTCTCCATCGTGAGTATTCCATCATCCCCCACCCACCGCGCGAAACACATTCGCTGGGACTGCCTCATTGAGGGCCCCATGTCTAATCTTCCCCTCGCTATACGAGTTTTAATTGACAACAGCTTGTTTCTAGTCTTGATCAACGCCGCGCTCGCCGATGAACTCGCACTTCGCCGTTTCAAATTGCATAAGCCCGAACCCATTACATTAGCATTGTCCGAAACGAACAACGAACCTACTACGTATCTAACAGAGTACGTTAAACTTAAACTACTTTCTTGTGACCAGACTTGGTCGTCGACGCCCGTACGCGCACTTGTAGCACCCGATTTGTGCACCTCCATTATCCTCGGCCTACCATGGCTCGAGAAGAATCATATTGTAATTGATCACAACTCGCGCACTGTTATAGATAAGAGAGTGAACTACGATTTATTGAACCCACCGGCCCCACAGGCCCCAAAACCGAAGCCCTTGAAGTTGCGCGAAAAGATAAAATGCACGAAACAAGACCATAAATCTCTGTCAGCTGAATTGAAAGCTGTCTGCGAGGCCCGACGTCTCGACATGGAGGCTAAACGACTGTTCGAGCCTGTGAAGGCCGTTGATGTGGTGGCTGCAGTACGCGCACGCGTAAGTTCTTGCACACTGGGAAGAACTGAAACTGCGAGGTGATAAAATACGTGAGGATTATCCGATGCTGTTTGAACCCATGCCTCACACTGACCTCTTGCCGACGGAGGTCCTGTGCGAGATTAAGGTTAAGAATGCGAACCACAATATTGAAACGAGGTCCTACCGAAGTCCGCGTAAGTACAAAGAGGCGTGGCAAACGTTGATACAGGCCCACCTCGACGCGGGCCGAATTAGACCTTCGACATCGCCGCATGCCTCCCCCGCATTTTTGATACCTAAGGCAGATAAGGCAGCACTTCCCCGCTGGGTTAACAATTTCCGGCCGTTGAACGCCGAAACCGTGCGTGACGCGTTCCCTCTGCCGCGAATCGAAGATATATTGGCGGACTGCGGTAAAGGCACGATCTGGTCAACTATCGATTTCACCGATAGTTTCTTCCAGACCAGGATGCACGAGGATTCTGTGAAATTCACGGCCGTCAGTACACCGCTGGGCCTATACGAGTGGCTCGTCATGCCGCAGGGCCTCCGGAACGCGCCGTCGGTACAACAACGCCGAGTAACGGTGGCGCTACGAGAATTAATCGGTAGAGTATGCCATATTTACCTGGACGATATCATAATCTGGTCCAGAAGTGTGGAGGAGCACGACCGACACGTTCGTCTTGTCTTTGACGCGCTGAGAGGTGCGGGACTGTACTGCAATCCAAAGAAGACGAAACTGTTCCAACATGAAGTGGATTTCCTGGGGCATCATATATCAGCTCGAGGCATTGAAGCTGACGCGAGAAAAGTAGAGCATATCTTGAACTGGCCGCAGCCTAAATCGTCAACGAACGTGCGGGCATACCTCGGTCTAGTACGATACATCAGCCGGTTCCTGCCTAGGTGGGGGAACACACGTCCATTCTGGAGTCGCTCACGACGAAGGAGTGCGACAAAGACTTCCCTGCATGGACGAAAGCACATGAGAAAGCCTTCCAGGGAATAAAGAAAATTATAGTGGGTAGAGACTGCCTCACCACAATTGACCATGACAATAGAGGCAAGAACAATATATACGTTACCGCGGATGCGAGCGACAAGCGTTCCGGGGCCGTGCTGTCCTACGGCGAGACTTTGGAGACGGCTAGGCCGGTGGCCTTCGATTCCATGAGCTTCAAGGGGCCTGAGTTGAATTACCCGGTCCACGAAAAAGAGCTCCTCGCGATCATACGCGCGCTGCGAAGATGGCACGTTGATTTGATGGGCAATGTATTCACGGTTTTCACCGACCACCGAACCCTCGAGAGCTTCGGCGTACAGAAAGACCTGTCGCGTCGTCAAGCTCGCTGGATGGAGTTTTTGTCACAATACGATTACAAAATCGTATATGTGAAGGGTGAAGAAAATACAGTTGCGGATGCACTGTCACGTACCGAGTTCGAGGACGCCGACGCGGCTGAAGGCGCGGCGACAGAGCCTTGGGGAATGGACGACACAGGCACGCCGGCGGTGGCGGCTATTTTGACAGCGCGCACTGCCACACCCTTCTTTAGCGCTCAGTGCCTGGCGCGTACGCGGATCAAACCCGCGGAAGCAAATACTATGATTGCCTCCGTCCTGTCCATCACGGCAGACGCGAAGATCCTCGACACAATCCGCGCCGGCTATGCCACCGACAAATGGTGCGCGAAACTGCCGTCCGTCAGCAAAGGCCTACCTGGACTGGAGCTTCGGCAGCCGGAAGGTCTATGGTACGTGGCTGACAGACTGATCATACCTAGGGTCAAGAACTTGAGAGAAACGCTCTTCCACTTCGCGCACGATGCGCTCGGGCACTTCGGTTTCGACAAGTCATACAAGTCGCTCCGCGACGCGTATTATTGGCCGAACATGCGAAAAGACCTTGAGGAAGCTTACATTCCGGGCTGCGCGGACTGCCAGCGCAACAAATCGCGCACCACCCGACGTGCTGGCCCACTGCACCCGCTTCCAATCCCTGACCAACGCGGGAACTCGGTCGCGATTGATTTCATCGGGCCCCTGCCCGTGGACTCTGGGTTTAACTGCATCGTGACGTTCACTTGTCGCCTCGGTTCAGACATCCAACTAATTCCCACCCGTACCGATATAACCGCGCCGGATCTGGCGCTGCTCTTCTTCAATCATTGGTATTGCGAGAACGGACTTCCACAAGACATCGTCTCCGATCGCGACAAGCTGTTCATTTCCGATTTCTGGAAGGCCCTTCACAAATTAACTGGCGTCAAGCTCAAGATGTCGACGGCGTACCATCCGGAGACCGACGGCTCGAGCGAGTGTACAAACAAGACGGTCAATCAAGCCGTCCGCTTTCACATCAGCCGGAACCAGAAAGGCTGGGTGCGGGCGCTGCCGAGGGTGCGTTTCGACATGATGAACACGGTGAACGCGTCCACCGGCTTCTCTGGATTCCAACTTCGCATGGGCCGGTCACCTCGTGTCATCCCTCCGCTAGTACAGACCCCGGCGGCGGATGCACCGTCGGAGGAGAAGCTGGCTGCCGAGATCATCGCGCGACTGGCACTCGACGTTGTCGAAGCTCAAGAGAACCTACTCACAGCGAAGATCTGTCAAGCTGACCAAGCGAACAAGATGCGGGGCCCCGAACATGATATCAAAGTAGGCGACCGTGTGAAACTAACTACTATTCATTGCAGGAACGCATACGTTCGTAAAGGCGAAAAGCGCGTCGCGAAATACATGCCCCGATTCGACGGCCCATACGAGGTCGTCGCCAAACACGCTGAGTGCTCCACATATACATTGAACCTCCCCAACCAGCCCAACGTATTCCCTGTATTCCACCCCGCTGAAATAGAACCTTATATAGAGAACGACGACGAGCTTTTCCCGGGTCGAAGACGTGCCGAACCCGCCACCGCCTCACTGAAGCTGGGGACGAAGAGTGGCTCGTCGATGAAATTATCGACGAACGACCAAGAGGCCGCGGGATGCAATATCTCGTCCGGTACACGGGATACGGTCCCGAACACGACCGCTGGATGTCTGGCCACGAGTGTGCACACCTGGAGGCCCTGGACCGATGGCTGGCGCGAAATCGAGAAGAGTGAGGCCGGCGTGCACAACTTTTCTTCTTCCTGCGGTCGGTGGTTCACTCCTCCGGGGGCCGATCTTGGGATCGCGGCATAACCACCGGGCACGCATTTTCAGAGGTGGCTTACTTATCTCACTTTACTTTCCTTTTCTACGGTTGTTTGACGAGGTACGGAAATTTTTTAAAGACGGGGAGGGTGTAAACCCGGGACGTGTTTACTTACCTCATTCACTCCCATCACGTCACAACACACTACGACTTCCTTCCTACTCTCATCGTACGATACTCCCCTGCTTAGTCTCAGTTTGCTGGACGATATACAACGGTTCATTTGTCTGCTGGTCCGACCCTTTTAGTGTTGGTCCCCCCGCCGGTGAGCTTCCATTTTGCGACTATTTACTGGTTGCAACTTCCTTATCGGCTTCTTCCGGTTCCGCGGCACCTTTACCTGGAACATCCGTTTCATCGTCTTCCAAGATCTCGACGATGTTGTTCAACTCCCGTGCCCACTGAGGTACTGGACCTACAGCAGGAGGCATAGGCAAAGCCTTGGGCTCGGTCTTGATAGCAACGATCACTTCCGACTTCCGCCCGAGTCTTTCCTTTTCCTCCTCCAACTTTCGCTGCTCATTCGCTACTGCCTTCATCCGTTCCGCTCTTCGGAAAACTCCTCCCCTCATCCGATGCGCTATCGACCTAGTATTGGGCGTAGTAAAGCTGATCCCGGTGAGACGGCGTGACACACAAACACGCGTCCTCTGGCTATTTTTGCGATTCTAGGATATCAACTAAGCCCCTAGGAGCGTAGAAGAGCCTTTAGCAGTCACTACAATATAGTGCGCGAAACCTTGTGTTCGGTGATATAAAGGAGAGCCGGAGTGAGCTCCAACTGCTGGCTGTAGTGTAATTGAACTACACAAGTGGGACGCACTTGTGCTAGGACTTGTACATAAACAAAGGAGATATACCCAAACCACCGCCTAAGCATTCATAGAACTATAAACCCATACAAGTAAACAACTTGGTGTTACAGAACTTTGCGAGGATTAGGACGGAGTCCTAGGAGCATTCAGAACCATGAACTAGGAAGCGCTAGGATTGAGACCACTGGCAAGGGCCTTTAGGGGAGATCTAGTCGACGCCTAGGAGGAGACGCACAATCCCTAGGGATTGCACATCAAACATAGAGCGCCGCGGAACGATCCGCTGTGATTACGAGGACGGAAACACATCAGTACTAGACACGTGATGACGTCGCGCGTCCTAGGACTGACAAACTGGAACAAACATCAGTGGAAAGGACGAGATATCTCAGGAGA